>OY811972.1:9941695-10403774 GCA_963681505.1 Eunapius fragilis | reverse complement strand
ATGCTCTACAGTATTCCTGAGCTGCAAAATACCTTATATTGGGCTACAGTTTGATGTATATTTCAACATGCCCGTTTTTTCTAATACAGTCTACCCTCGATATAGTCCGGGCTACGGGAACCCCCAAACTAGCGGACTGTAGGACAAACGGATAGTAGCGATGCGAAGTTTAGCTTACGAAGGGTTAGTAGTTGGCAAGAAAAATAGCGGACATTATCGCGGATGGACTGTATCGAAGCGGACACTATCGAGGGTAGACTGTAGCAATAGAATCAAATGCGGTAGGCTTGTGTAAACTGTGGTTTAACTATCAGATATTTCCTTGGTTACGCTATTTAGTAACAGCAATGCATCGTTCTTGTCACCTCGCAGATATACATTTCTATCCGGCAGCGGCGGCGGAAGGTATATAAGATTGGGGGGGCTCTAAAAGCGAGGATAATTAAATTCATGACTTCAAAGAGAGCATTTGCTCACAGTATTCCTTTTGTCTGCCGGGGGCGGGAGGGGTAAGAACTCCCAACCCATTACAATCTATCTGTACGGTTAGCATTTGGCATACAGCTAACAATCAATCGGGACAGCCTTCGCTTCACATTGTCAAGCACGCTAATGGGGGGGGGGGGGGGGGGGGGGGGGGAGGTGTGCCCTCCCGCGCGAATTTGTGGAAGCTTTCGATGCCCTAATTATATTATGCACGAAAAAACTCATACGATTCAAGAAAACTAGCTCTATAAATATTATTAGTTGAGAGGGGGGTCCCCTTTTCCCCATCGAGCGGTCGCCTACGGTGACTTTTCTGGATGTCATTATATAATGCGCGGGCACAGGCGAACGGTAACGGTATACGCGAGCAATCTCGCGGGCAACACAGGAAAGAAACGCGTGGAATCAAGTTCTGATTTTACTGAGGATTTTTAAATTATCTGAAAATCATTGCGTGATCTTACATAGAGAATCTGATGTGTGTGATTCTCTGTAATATCACACAATGATTCCTAAATGATTCCACGCGTTTTTTCCCTGTGCAAGGAATAACAATTGTACTATACCGGTTATTGTTTAGGAAGGGCTGAGCCCCCCCTATGTCATTATTGGGGGGGCTCGAGACCCTCCAGCCCCTCCACTTCCGCCGCCACTGTATCGCAACATACACTGTACGCTAGGTTAGATGCACGTGCGTGTGCTTGTGCATATATGCGCTTGCTTACCTTTTGCCAAAATCTTTCCAACATACTCCTTTCTGTGCACCTTCACCTTACAGTTCTCACCGATCTTATCGGACGACAACGTGTCTCCAGATACAACTGACACCGACTCTTCATCTGGCCAGTGAACTAAATAGTAATTGTCCATACATGGTGACAGGTGGGCATATTAAAACATCGGTAGACAATCCTTTTTCTCTTACCGGATTGAATTATCTTCAGCGATCTCCTAAGGCTGGTTGGGTTCATCTTGATGCGTCAATAATCAAAAAACCGTTCTCGAGCGTAAATATCAACGCCGTTACGATCACACGTCAAATGTAACGCCGTTGAAATATACGCCACGTGTGTGCGTGCGCATACAATAACGTAACGGGCGTTCAACGGTTTAAGAACTAATTAAAACGCCGTTCTAATACCGCGCGGTTTCTATAATTGCACAACGCCGTTTACGTGAAACTGCACGTTACGGAAACTTTATTCTGACCGCTACTGTATGAAATCATGAGAAAAGAATTTATACAAATACTAGCATAATAGTGATAACCATTGGGTGACAGTTTCAACAGTAGGATTAGAATCATCTCACATCAGTATTAATGACAGCCTCCACTCCCCTCTTTCTAATTTTACTAAGCACTTTATTGCACACAGATAAACTGTTTATTACTGTACAATTCATTAATACAGAAAGGCAATGTAATAGTTTTGACTGTGGTGCATATGCTTTAGCATTTGCTACATGCAAGTTTATGCTGCGGTGAGGATGTACATGTATCAAGCATTAAATACAACAAAAAAGAGATGAGAAAACAATTACTTAGTTCTTAGAAATGTGTAAGATTCACACATTTCCAAGCATGCAAAGAGACAAAAGAACCCCCCGAAACAATTCCAATCAGTATAATGCTCTGTCGAATGAGAGAAACAAGGGCTATGATAGAATGTTGTGCTTGTCAGATGAGGCTTCATATCGAATGCGACATATCAATATTAAAGAGAAGTTGGAAGAAGTTAAACTATATTTGGAAGTGCAAAAATTGTCAAGGCTGATTCAGAATGGGTGTATCGAACATTTACACTGTTCCATATCTATTGTTCTTGCGTTCAAGCTAGCAGATCAACTCATTTAAATGTTGAATTCAGTGAGAACATGTGTTTTTTTTTGCTTCATTTAGTTTTGTCGGTATTTTGTACTGGATGAATGTTAATACTGTGAAAGTTAAGTGTGTTTATTGTTTGAAAAACACGTAGCGTATATTCAGAGCTATAAATACCCAGAACCTACATAAACAATAACAGTGCGGAAGCAAATTCAGCTATGAGTCCATGCATGTGCCCACGTTGTTACAGATGAGTCACATCAAGAGACACACCTGCCCTAACATACACGCTTCAAATACCGACTATCATGCGCTTCAAACTCGTTGGGTGGAAGAGGGAGGGGGGGGCGTCCCTAATTCTACGAAGGGGTCCCCAATTTTCCAGAGATTTAGGGACGGGGGGACCCCATATCTCCGTAGATTTAGGACCGGGGGTCCCCAATTCTACGGAGATTTAGGGACGGGGGTCCCTAGTTCTATGGATCCCTAATTCTACGTGACACCGGCAATCCACGAGTAATGCAAACCTCATTAATTCGTCGTTTACTGTTAAATGATGAATCGAAGAGCTTTAAGGTCGCCATTTCAACCGCCAAAAGCTAGCCGATAAATTATATAGTCTCGAGACCAAAACGATAATAAGTAATAACTCGATATTTCTTGACATACAGCTTTGCAGATTTCTGCCGTCTTGCCCCTGAACTTTAAAGAGGTTGTGGGTTCACCTCAACAAAGGACAGAACACGTCCGACTGATGTGTTGGTGCCTAACTGGTCTCTTTCACGTTCAGCAGCATTTGACCTGAAGGTCATCAATCCACTCAAACTTTTTATTAGGAGCGAGCATGACCTCAGGTTATACTGCTGAGCTGGGAGAGAAGGACAAACACACTCCAATAATGACATTCCCTGTATAGAGAGGGGTTGGGTCTGTGTCCCATTGGTCATGGTGGTATTTGGTGGTTGGGGAAATGAGGTACAAGAAGCTCTCTCAAGGGTTGCCAAAAAGCTAGCCATCAAAATAAGTCGTTTCTGGCTGGAGATGTTAGCCTCAAAGTACTGCCACCTGGGCATTACACTGATGCACTTCGGTGTAAAACATTCGGAGAGCTAGAGTTCTTGCATCACTGTCTGACAAATTTGGCATGTGCACTGCAAGAGCATCAAGTTCCTTCCCTGCCCTTTCCAGAATAGTACTGCTGGTCCTTCTGCAGTGCTTTTTAGGATTGCTCGAAGACGACCACCGAGCCGTAGCGCCAGCGTAGGGGTCATCTCTCAGAGCCTTCCTGGCCTTCAGCCATGCCCATGTACACTCCGCCCCTTGCCTTGCTCTCCGCTGGGCTATAGAGCTCGATTGAGAGTGGTTCTGAAAAGAACCGTTTTCACTTTGTTTACCCACTACGTCTGCCATAAAACAATAACTGTTAATAATACCAGCTCGTAATGAAATTCATCAAATGGTGCGCTTTTTGGTCTAGAGCTTTGTAAACACGAATTCTGAAGTAAAACGTTGCAATTACATTAGGAAAAGGGGTTCGAAAGATGCATTAGGCATCCACTGATAGCCTCACCTACCTTAAACCTAGCATTTGGCAAAAATAAATAGATAACACTTTCAGTCCTCAAAAACTACGCATCATTCGAAAGTACGCAAACTGTTTCCCGGGTTCAGAATCTGACTCGGCCAAATTGTTTGCATATTTATGCTGAAGCTATCCAATAATTATCTCAATTCGTTGACCCAGAGTAAAGATATGAAGGAAAAATCGTGTAACAAGACTGAGGTGACAGAAAGCGAAAGTTATGGAGCGTGATAGTCACGTGACGCATATTTTCTGTTGTTGTATGTAGGTAAAAGCCTACCCCATGCAACTGTATTTTTAAATTCATGATATCGTATTTAGTTGTTGTTTTAAAATCAAGTGAACATAAACTTTATGTAAAAAAAAATTTCACAACAACTACCATGATCTCCACTGTACATCCCAGCAGTATCCATATAAGGCATAGAGCCGTAAGCGGAGAGACCCCCCGTCCTCCCACCCCCATGTATATGTACAAACTCCCGCCCCCAATAATCCTGCATTGGCGGTACATACCCTTGTGTGTGCTGTACAGTAAACGCAGGCTCTATTAGGACCTTAGTGTGTGCATTCAAATGTCCAACAATAACACTAACAGAAAGGCAACAGTTTGTCATCAGTGGCAGTGCTTTGAAGAAAGGTGCCACCAATCCGTTTGACAATATAAAAGTATCTGAACTGATCAAAGAGCTGAATGACACTAACAGAAAGGCAACAGTTTGTCATCAGTGGCAGTGCTTGGAACAAAGGTGCCACCAATCCCTTTGACAATATAAAAGTATCTGAACTGATCAAGGAGCTGAATGACAGATGGTATGAAAAAACCAGATCTTATGATATATCTTATGATATGAAAAAACCAGATCTTGATGAAATGTTAAAGTCAGTACAACAGGGTATTTCAAACCTGCCTCCACATTTGAAACAAAACCCAAAAGCAAAATTAGACTCCATTGGACTTGTTCATTATGAAGTATCGCCATGTGAACCCTTACATGACTGTGATGGCGCAAAGTTGTTGAATCCATGTTTGAACTGATTCAGAACTATTGTGCACAGTTATAATATAGAGTTGAGGTCTTACACCGTTTGTGACATGTTTACCCTTGAGTATATAAGGGTATTGCTGTAATATTTGCATAGGAAATCGAAGTGAACCAACTGTGGAGCCTATAGTTGTGGTCTGTCCGATAGGGGTCCGTCAGATTTGGTGGCAGCAGTGGGATCTGATTGCTAGCCGGTTGCCTAGCAAGTCTGCGCGGATAATAATTGTCGGGTGTCATTGCAATCAGGCAAAACTTACAAGAGTACGGAGAAGTATAAGAGTATCGTCAGTGTAGCAGAAAAAGGACCAAAGGAGCAATGGAAGAAGTCCAACGGTTGCTACAGCAGTTGGTGGAGGAATGAGTCCAACGGGGACAGGAGATAGACGAACAAAGGAAATGGCGTGAAGAAGAATGGGTGCAGCAGGGAGTAGATCGTGAGCGGCACAGAGATGAGGCTAAGGCATACCATGAGTTATTTGCCAAGTTGGTGGAGGCGCCGAAAGTAGATCCTGGAATACTCGCAGGTTTAAGCACCAAGTTGGTACCCCTGGGAGCCGAATATGATACAGAAGCTTATCTTGTCACGTTTGAACATTATTAACATTGTAGTAACAGCTCATGGTATTGATGAGAATCGTTGGTCACATTTCCTCGCCCCTCAACTGACAGGAAAGGCACAATAATATTGGCATTTGTGGTGCTTACTACAGAAAATTCAGGAGACTACAAAGCCATCAAGGCGGCGATCTTGGCGCACTACGAAATCAATGAGTAAGCCTATCACGTGAGGTTCCAAAGCTTGGTCTGAAGGGACGGAGAGACAAATAAGGAGACTGCTACAAGGATGATGGACTTGTTGCAGAAATGGACGAAAGAATACCAGACGGTAAACAATATATACAGCAGAGCAATTGTATACTAGATCAACACAGCACCCCTTCACTTTTTTTCAAATTCACATGTATAAAAGATCTTAATGTAACTATGTTTTATGCACATTTTCACTTTCAACTTCACTTTGGTTCATGAATAATAATTAATCAAAGTTGGGAATTTTGCAAATTTTGTGTTGGACAAGATATCTTTGCCATTGCAAATGCTTAATGTGATGGTGATTCAGTTGACATAAAGTTAAAGTATTTTCCATATAGATCACTCCCAATGCTAAACTTTTTCAATTAACTCCAGAGCCTTTCTGGTTAAACTGGAGAGTTCGTGATATCTCAAAAAAAGTGGTGTTTAAATTATTTGTGCATAATGATGGGGTATGTTATGATACACCTGCATACTACACATCACTTTGGGGATTGCATTATATGGAGAGGTGCAAGTTATTTAGTCTTTAAAAAGTCATGTTTCTTTGATGTACCGCTTGGCCACAAAGTTTACACAGCCATGTTGCATACACCACGTACCAGTATGGAATAATAATGAATAGTTTAAGTCGGGAGATTTGGTGTTAGTGTTATTACTCACGTCCACTAATAAGTTGCTAGCCCAATGGCAAGGTCCATATCAAGTAGCATCCTAAATGGGAAATTTAAACTACTTGCTAGACATGCATGATAGGAGGAAGTGCCAACACGTGTTTCACGTCAACATGTTGAAAGGCTACCAGGTGCAGGCTGCAGTGGAAGAAAATTGTTACGCTGAGGATGTGGAGGATATCCCAGTGAGGAATGAAGACAGTGAGAAAAAGGCTACTTTTGGAGAAGAATTGACCAGCATACAGATGAAAGAGCTACAGGTGCTATTGCACGACTTCAGCAGCGTCTTCAGTAATGAGCCAGGATGTACAAACTTAATGGAGCATCGTATAGTCACGGATCAGTCTCCTCCACTGAGGAGACCCCCTTACAGATTACCTCATGTGTACAGGAAGTTAGTGAAAAACTAAAAAAAAACAAGAGATGCGGGAAAATGGTATTATTAAGGCTACCAGTAGTGAGTGGGCATCACCTATTGTAATGGTGAGGAGAAAGGATGCTTCACCAAGGATGTGTGTGGATTACCGGCGGCTTAATGCAGTGTCCATAATAGATGCCTACCCCATGCCATGCATCGATGGTCTTATTGATGGTCTTGGAAATTCAAGGTTCATCAGCACCTTAGATCTGACGCGTGGATATTGGCAGATGCCAATGTCAAAGGAAGATCGCCATAAGACAGCATTCACCACCCCTTATGGCCAGTTCCAGTTCCGGAGGCTACCTTTTGGATTAAGCAGAGCACCATCTTCATTTCAGAGGTTAACAAGTAAATAAAAACATTCTCTACGAGAAAGTTGGTGGGATATAGGATTTGATTATGACATTGGTGGTGTAAAAAGCAAGGAAACAAGGTCTTATCAGAAGGGAAAATGTCATAGTCCTATATTTAGCACATTTCTAGGGCATGTGTTGTTTGTGTGCTAAATATAGGACTATGACATTTTCCCTTCTGATAAGACCTTGTTTCCTTGCTTTTTACACCACCAATGTCATAATCAAATCCTATATCCCACCAACTTTCTCGTAGAGAATGTTTTTATTTACTTGTTTTCTTTATTTTTTTTCATACCATTTAATTATACAAGACATTAGTCTCGTACCCAGACCGTCTATGACGTAAGCGATTATCGCTGTAAACAGTATAATCACTACGTCCATACGTATGGACGTAGTGTTTACAGCGATAATCGCTTACGTCATAGACGGTCTGGGTACGAGACTAACAAGACATAGGAGGCTGATAGTCGATTGTTTATCAAAGTATTATATTATATAAAAGCGAGTCCTCCAGCCGATTCTGAAGCTATTGGTGAAATTTTCATCGCTTAGAAATGTTCCTGTCCTGAGTTATGCGTTGCCAAGAAGAAGGAGAAGACGACCCGCCCCTTGTTCCGAGACTGGGTACGAGGACGGGCAGTACACTCTTGTTCTCAACAACCACGCGGTTCAGCGACATGAAACAAAAACGAAACTACTCATTTTTGACTTCTAGATCGATTGCTAAAACAAGCTACACGATCCGATCGTCGGGAGTGTTGTTACAGACGGGTCGCGTTTTTTTAATGACATTCATAGTCGTGGTCAAATCCTATATGGAAGTTTCTAACGAAACTTCCGATGGATAAGTTGATTAATGGCTTCGAGGCTTTTGCTTCGGCTTATCTGGATGACCTGTTGGTATTCAGTAATTCATGGGAAGATTACTTGTTACAGTTACGGAAGTGCTGGATCATATTATGCAAGCAGGTCTGACAGTAAAGGTTGGCAAGTGCCAATTTTTTTTTTAATTTTACTAGTAAATGTGTGTATCTTGGTCATGTAGTTGGTAATGGAAGTGTGGAACCCGAGTTGGGTAAACTGGAAAATGTCAGGACATTTACTCAGCCAACGACGAAACGTCAGGTGCGAGGGTTTCTTGGCCTTACTGGTTACTACAGACGGTTTATCCCAGATAATTCCAACCTGGCAACTCCTCTGACAGATCTTAACAAGAAAGTCGGCCATGAACACCATCAAGTGGTCATCCGAGTGTACCAAGGCATTTGAAGTCTTGAAACAATGCTTGTGTTCTGGACCCGTGTTGAAAAATCCAGATTTCAGCAAGACTTTTGTGCTACAAACAGATGCATCAGATAGAGGAGTTGGTGCGGTATTGAGTCAATGTGGGGAGGATGGGGAGGAACATCTGATTGGATACTATAGTCGAAAGTTGTTACCAAGAGAGGAACATTATGCTACAGTCGAGACAGAGTGTTTGGCCTCAGGTTGGGTGTTGCAGCTATTAGGGTTTACCTGTTAGGACGCACGCATGTGATTCATACAGATCACTGTTCCCTAGAGTGGTTGGAGCATCTCAAAGAAGGAAATCCTAGGCTCTGTAGGTGGAGTTTGGCTCTACAGCAGTACGAGTATACTGTCGAGCATCGAGTAGGTACGGTGAACATGAATGCGGATGCACTTTCAAGATCAACGAGTGACTTTGATGCCGGAGAAGGGAAGTGGAGTGTGACGGCGCAGAGTTGTTGAACCCATGTTAGGGTGACTTTGAACTGATCCAGAATTGTGCAAGGTTATAATATAGAGTTGAGGTCTTAGATCGTTTGTGACATGTTGCTTACCCTCGAGTATATAAGGGTATATAAGGCTATTGCTGTAATTTTTGTGAGGGAATCGAAATGAACCAACTGTGGAGACTATAGTTGCGGTCTGTCTGATAGGGGTCCGTCACAATGACATAAAAGTGTAATGACTCGCAATTAATATCAATCTCGTTACTGACAAAGTCTGATCATCATTTCAGCATACCAATTATGCACTTGTCAATGGTAACTGCAACCCCCCCCCCCCCCCCCTCCTCCCCCCCCCCCCCTCCGGGACATATGGGGGATTGGTGGGGGATTTGACTTACTAATTAGATTATAGCTGGGCTGATTTGATCATACAGTTTGACAGTGGTGTAGTCAACCGCAGAGAATGAATTTTCATAAATCAACGTGCTTGCAAAATATGGTGGCAAGATATATCCTTGTTTCCTTACACCCCTATCAGCGTGTCCTAGTTTAAAATAGCTGACGACCTTGAACCTACAATCAGAGCATTGTACAGCACATTATCCAAAGTGATGAAAAAATTCTGATCCAAGTGGAGGAGAAATGGGGTGATCGACAATACTTCGTCGATGTTCAAGATCGAAGCATACCTGAAAACAGTGTGTTGCAGGTTTCACGTTTGCTTCAGGTAAGAGCGTGTTGCACACAGCGCAAGTGTCCTAGTCTATCATTATATATCCATATGTATAGGAAGAGTGCCATGATGGTGCTAGCCCATATATGGTGGTAGAAAACTCGACGGCGACACCTACACTCCAGGTATGTAACTTTGTATGCGAGCTGCTCGCTTCGTCGATTTATGATACGCATATATCTTCCACATTGCTGCCTTTCTTTATATAGCCATCTTTAACTTAGATACATACATGTACACTCTAACCTCGATATACATGTTTGTGCCCTGCGCTCTTACCGTAGAATGCGCTTATATCGAATGTGGTTAATGAATATAATTATTTATGACCACGACATTGTGTTACAGTACTTGGATTACAATAACAAGCCTGCTGTGTGCACGTGCAAGTTACAATAACAAGCCCTACTGTGCTAGCTTGGCTGGTGTTAAACAGTGCACCTTGTCTGCTAATTTAAGAATGAACCTGTACTCTTTCTCTGTGAATACTGGAATGGTATCCCCTAGGAATTGGCACAAGTTTGAGGCGCTCTGTTTTGCTATATCCAAAGAGATGGATTGTGGCTCCATGTGATTGGAGTCAGTCTCATCTTGTTCATCATCTTCTTCATTTGTCACAGATCGGCCCATCAGTCTCGCTGCAATATCTGATATAGTTTCCACACTTTCAGTTTCTATCTCTCCAGGAGGCATTACCCATTCTTCTGCAGTCATCCTTTCAACTCCACTATCTACAGGGAGCCTTTCAATAGCACTGGAGATTACCCTCAGATGAGCATCCTGTACAGCTTCCGCAGCTTGTACTGCAGCCCTATCAGGTCTAAGACGATGGCACCATTCAGCAGGTGAAATCCCTGTCTTGCACCAGCAGTTGACAATTGTGGAAACAGAAATGTCACACCAAACCCCATGTAACCATATGATGGCCTGTAACAGAGTTAACTGTAAATAACAAGTGCTACATTTCATAGCATGTCAAACCTGTTTGACATTTGTTGCTAGAGACAGTGCTCGTAAATCCCGAGATGGATTTATGTCATACTCCATGACCAGGTGTTGGGCCAGCTTGCTTTTGTAGCGAGCTTTCAGAGCAGCAATCATACCCTGATATAGTGGCTGAATTACAGAGGTACAGTTTGCTGGCAGGAAAAGCATTAGGAGATTGCTCATCTTGAAGCAGTCAAAACTCCCCACTTTGGTAGTAACCATGTCAGCTATGGTGTGGGATGCAGCATTGTCTACAAGTACCAGACAGCTTCGTTTCTGGTTCTTGAACTGTTCATTCACCTTTAATGACCAATCTGTGAAAATCTTCATACGAATATACAAGTACAAGTATTACTATAGATGCGCAGTGAAATTATGTTGCCCTTGCCTCACTGCGCATCCACGCTGTCTTATTGTTGTAAAAGCACACCAGGCTGTTAGGGTCAAAAGTCTTGCCAAAGCAACGTGGATATTTAAACTTGTGTATCACCAGTGGCTTGAGACGTTCAGTACCAGTAACATTGACTGCTAAAGCCAATGTGATGCAATCTTTTGACTTCTTGGCTCCACGGATGTCAGTAGTAGTGGTGAGGGTGCGATCAGGCTGAGATAAGTGAGTTATAATGAAGTACATGTGTGATGCCTTAACAAACTTACAGCTCGCCTGTAGTACAATCCTGTCTCATCTACATTAAATACATCTTCGGGCTTGTACCTTCCAATGATACCAGGCAACTCTGCTTGTGCTCTACGTACACCCTGTTGATCTGCACTTCCAGCTTCCCCGTGCAGACGTACACTAAAGACACCATGTCGGCCTTTCCATTTTGCCAGCCAACCATGGCTTAAGATCAGCTTGTCATCAGTAGTGGAATCGTCAGATTCATCAGATGGAGGTGTAACTGCCATGATGGTGGAAGGAGGCGTAACTGCGTCGGGTGGCAGCTGACTGACAGAAGGGGGTGTGATACCATTGGGTGTAACTTCGCTGCAGGAATGGGGCGTGGCTGCACTGGTCAATGGCTGGCTACAGGAAGAGGGAATGGCTGCACTGGGGGATGACTGGCTGCAGGAAGAGGGAGTGGCTGCACTGGGGGATGACTGGCTACAGGAAGAGGGAGTGGCTGCACTGGGGGATGACTGGCTGCAGGAAGAGGGAGTGGCTGCACTGGAGGATGACTGGCTGCAGGAAGAGGGAGTGGCTGCACTGGATATGAGTGCTACAGTAATATCCAGTTCTTGTGCCAATTCGGCTGCCTTGGACAGCAAGAGAGCATCGGACAATACACCATTGCGTTCACGCACGCTATATAAAGTAACCAATGATGGATTTATAGGCCTATAGGCCTACATACTGGTTATTGCCATAGACCTCTTCTTACCTGCAAAACCACTCATAGAGCCCCTTGTCTAAGAGAGGTCACATAGGGCTGCGTCTCTTTCTCGCCGTTTGGCTTCAGGTGTTCCGAGGTGCATGTCTTGAAAGCCAGCTCTAACAGCCTTACCAACAACAGATCGATGGATCTCCTTCCCGGTCTGTTGCTTGAACCATGCAGCCACTATTTCTTCTGAATGGCCAGTTTGAACCTTCCTTTTTGCAATTGCGCACTTTTCTTCACCTGTTAGCGAAACCCTTGTGACTTTGCGCGACAAGGACATTTCTATACACATGCTGCGTAATTGTGCTTGCATGTACCGTATAATGGAGCGCTAGCAGGCTAGGTTCATTGTTCGCTTATTGCATGCAACAATAAGGCTTTGTGTAGTGTAACAAAGCTACTTTGTCTTTTTTTGTGAATTTATAAGAGGTAAGATCCACGATTGGTGTTGGTGGTGAATTAACAAATATGCATGCTTTGCCCACATTTCAATGAATATTGATATTGTGGGTACATTTCAAAACGTTGCGCTTATATCGAGGGAGTGCGCCTATATCGTAGTGTGCTTATATCGAGGTTAGACTGTATATCAGTTTAAAACATCTGTTTTTCTTTATGTATTGCGTGTGCCCCTTCTATTAATCAATTCAACCTAAAAAGTAAAAACATTTATTTTCTATCGACTATTCTTGCATGTTTGAAAAATCATAGATAACTGTGCCATTTATTGTATTATATTAAAGGTTTTTTTTATCGTAGGCAGTGTATTATAACACAGAGTTTCACCTATTTCAGAGTGAAACTAGTCAGAGCTCAAGTACTTCCTTATTAGCTGAAAGTTCAAAAGTATACAAAAAGGTGTGGTATATGTGGTCACTTGTGATTACTTTTGTACTTAGCTTAGGGAGCATGCCCACTAGAACACAACAGTCATTGTTATGGACAATGCTCGCACCGTTAAGAGGCTAAGAGCAAGGCGCAGTAGCACCGGCCTTTTGTTGTATTGTGTACTATGTGTATATATACTGCTGTGTTCTTGTATGTGATATGTTCAACTTAAAATACAAGTTGGGTGACTGGAAATTGACAACTCGGCATACATCACAAAAGGAGCCTCTTACTAAGTACAAGCAGCAAATCAATAAGGCAGCATTTGAATTGTCCATCGAAAACCCAAACTTGTTGTGTGATCGGAACGCTCTACTAATCGAAAAAGGTACTTTTTTTTGCCCGGTTTCATCACTGCATAAAGCAGTCTTCCCAGATCTGATCTATGTATTTATCTGATCTATGAATCTGAGCATGCAAAACAAAAACTATAACAGATGCCAGTAGTTATAATTCGATCAGGCTCCATAAGCAGTGGCTGGTCTCAACTTTTTGTAATGAAGCACATAGATGGTGTAGGATTTCTCAGTTTCTAGACTTTACAAAACAGCAGGCTTCAACTTCTATATTGTTGACAAAGCCTGAGTTTACACAACTGCTTGGTGTAACACAGACTGAACGTGAACTTCAATGCATATCTCATTGCATATTTAAATCGCTTGGGCTTTCTTACAAAAGTGCAAGATGTCGCTTTGGATTGAATCGTATGGCACAACGCACAGCTAGGATGGAAAAGTCTATAAGTGAAATTCAGTCTATTTGTGAATGTGCTGATCGAGTCAGCCTCATCAAGGAAGCAACACTTTTAAGGACATTGGGTGACCTTTGCACAGGATATGGTGACACCACAGATGGTGACGGCCATCACAGCACAGGTGTTAATAGACACAGCAGAAGTGATGGTCATTGCACAGGTGATGGTCACAGCACAGGTGTGGGTAACAGCACAGGTGACGGTTATAGTGCAGATGGTGATGTTCATACCATAGGTGTGGGTTACAGCACAGGTGATGATAGCACAAGTGATGGCCACAGCACAGGTGATGGTTATGGTGCAGATGGTGATGTTCATACCATAGGTGTGGGTTACAGCACAGGTGATGATAGCACAAGTGATGGTCGTAGCACAGGTGATGGTCTCATAGCACGGGTGCTGGTCACAGCACAGGTGGTGGTTATAGCACAGGTGATGGTTATGGTGCAGATGGTGATGGCCATACCACAGGTGATGGTCACAGAACAAGTGATGGTCACAGATTGGCATGATGATTGCACAGGTGATGGTCATAGCACAAGTGATGGTTATAGCACAGGTGATGGTCACAAATCAGATGGTGGCAGTTTAAGGGGTGGTCATAGCACGGATAATAAAGCTAAGGAATCAGTAGAAGCCATACGTCGTCACGGCAATTACGTCAAGCGCAAATTGATTTTGCAAAGGCACTCATTGTACTGGAAGAAGAGGAAATTTACTAGCAGGATCATGACTGAATGTAAAGGTATTGGTGGTGAGATTGAAGAGTAGAAATGTGGGTGCAGATGCATGGCGTCGGACAGGAGTGCTTACCTTTGATGGAAACCGAAAGTTAAAAGAAGAGGCAACATTTACAGGGATACAATCCCATCTAGAAAAGGTGTATAAACGAAAATTTGGGTATGGATCAGTTGTCCAGTTGTGTGTGGCCAGGAATAAATGTAGGCTTTCTGCTAAGCGTTACGAAGGAGCAGCGAAAATAACATCAAGGCGTGCACGAAAAGGGTTCCAACTGAAGTACAATCCAGATACACACTGGTGTGCTGCACTTTATAGAGGCCTAAGTCATGTTCAGTACACAGATGGGTCAAACATAGTTAATATAAACAGAGATGATGCCTCTGGATTTAGGCTAGACACCATGACAACACACCGGCTGCATAAAACACTTATGGTGCAAGGGCAAGATACAATGCACTCTAACAACCTACAGATTATGTTAATAAGTACCCATCTACTTTGCAAACAACATCATACAACTTCACTGGGACACATACAACACCAGAGCTATGTGCAGGTGTTGTGGCCTCGGGTCTGTACCCTAAGAATCCTGCCCAACATTCAGCTGACATTAAAATGTTAGAAAATGTATCTGAATTGTCGCAGGGCTTTTTAAATCCGAGGACAGGCAGCCCTAAAGAAATTGAGTGCATTCGTGTTGATGCGGCAAGTGACGAAGGTCCTTCCCATGAAGAGGTTCAATTTTGGTGGACAGAAAGACATTTCAAACAACCAACCATAGCAACTATAATTAGTGCAAGGAATAGTGGAAGTAGTCGTTTAAACAGAGTTGAGTTACAAAATGGCTGCCTTTCACTAGATCACGCAAACCTTTTTATCCCCTCAACTATTGGTGGATCATGCACAGATTCAAATTCTAACAGTGGAAATGTGGATGCTGCAAAATTTGTACATAATATGGATTTGGCAATAGATGTGCACATAAGTAGAGTGAATGGAAGTCCATGTGGTGAAACTATAATACATTTATATAAAGGTGCTGATTCATCAAAGGAACAAGAACGGCGAAAACACCTGCTAGTTTATCTGAAAGGTTCACGTGAAGAAAAAAACTTACTAAGCATTTCACATCCTTCTTACTATGAGGAATTCAAAACTAAATGTGAACTTCAATCTCGTCACAAAATAATCGACTTGCCAAACCAGTATTTGTTTGCTACGATTTGCTGTTTGAGACAAGACTGTATTCATCCTATTTGCCGTGCTGGGGCTTATCAGCTTCCAACGTGGTACAATGGTGGTCCAAGCATTAGGTACTTACTACTGCCCATTCCGGATCCTGAGCGGAAACTGCAGTGAGTGTAAAAATGGTGAATGCTATGGGCACTTCATGAAACCTGATAAAGCCATTAGTGCAACCATTGCTCCAATGTGCAAGCCTCCATCTGCTATCATTAAAGAATACTTCGATAAATGTAACAGCAACATTTTCCATGATAATATCATTCAGGAAGCAGCAAAACAGGTTCTTTTACACCTTGTGAGGTTGAAATGTGGTTTAAACATCTTGAGACAGTTGCAGAAATGAGGAAAAAGGGATCAAAGAAGGCTGCTGAGACCAGAAAAAGAAAAGGGCTGCTGCTGAGACTCTGAAGATGGCTGATAAGGCTCAGAAGGTTGCCAAAGTGACTCAAGTAACTGAAGACGCTCATGCAACTGAAGGGATAGAAATGTCCAAAAAAGCTGCTCAGATATGGAAAAAGAAAAAAGCTGCTGCTGAGGGGACTGACGAAGTAAGTCTCCGTACAGAGAATACACTACAGTTGTAGAGGATTGGATTTGTTGTGACACATGTTGTGTATGGTTTCATTATCAGTGTGTTGGTGTAGAATCTGTGCCTGAAAGTTTTTGTTGTGTTCATTGCATGATGTATGCTTGAATTTTTAATGAGAAATAATAACCCCTCTCCAGGTGTACCTTCCATAAGAAACAACGCATTCGACTATGGCATAATAAACGGTCCCCTCACAGTGTCACACATCGAATAGAACGTGCTCAACGTACTCATATCAAACATTGCATGTACGGATACATACATTCGTTCTCCATTATAGAAATGCCGTTTTCTTCTCCACACGCTATCTCCGGCAGCGGCAACTCGGCATATCGGAGCAGCTAGAGGCTGACACCAGATAAGCCTAGTCTGTATTTCAAAGGGAAAAAGAACATGCGCAAATCAATGAGCTTTGAGTAGTAAAAAAAAAAAAAAAAACGTAAAGTACAATAAAAACCTCGGTTTGAAGTACCACGGCACATGTACATGTACAAGTGGCATCACAGCCGTTATTCCACAAAGGGTGTCGTGCGATTGTTTTTGGGGTAGCAAGCTAGAAATGTAACGTTTATATAAACACCGAGGCAGGAGGACTGGGTCGAGGAGGGGAGCATTTGATCAATTATTAACCCCGACTGTGGGGCATTTGATTTAATAAATGTCAAATCCCCCATACATCCCAGAGGGGGGGGGGGGTGAAGTTACCATAGACAAGTGCATTAAATATGATGCAACATAGACCGTCGAGCGCATGCGTGGTCAACTCAGTCATACCACTTCCCCCTCTTTGAAAAGAGTGGTTTCACCAGTAGTGGCAATGTGCACCATAGAAGTCTGGGGGACGTCGAATCCACTTAGGGTACCGTGAAGACTGCTCATTGGTTGATGTCTCTTCGCTTTGCTCGACAACATTACAATCATCGTTCTGCAGCGAGACTTCCATTTCTTGACCCACAATTACTGGACTGGTCACAATTACTTCCTGGTCTGGTAGATTTAGCTCAGTCCTTTGATCATGTGCACGCGATCTGTCCATTTCTGTCTCTTCAGGTTCATCATCCTCAAAATACTGCAGTTCATACCGAGTGGCAACGCCCATTCAGGATCAGTTTGTTGACCGACTAACGGATGAGGTGTCGAACCCGAAGGTAGTGCAGTCTCCACCCGCATATCCAGAGGACAGCGCTTTAAGCGATCAAAGTGAACGACAATTCGACGACGCGACCTCGAGGTACGCTGGTCCTGAATTCTGTAAACTGCAGACAATATCATCTTTACAATTTTAAACAGGCCACTCCAAGGGCAATGCAGTTTCCTTGGTACTCCTCTTGGTACTACTGGATTGTTCAACCAAACCAGATCACCTGCATCAAACGAATCCCCATGAACCTTACCATTGTATGTTTCTTTTGCTCTTTCCACTGCAGTGCCTACACGTTCGCGGACAGTACTGTAGGCACGTTCCAAGGTTTGCTTCAATTTCCTCGCATACTGGTGGTGCAACTCGGCCTTGGTAGGAGCGGAGCCATATACAATGTCTAGAGGTAGCTTGGCCTGCCGTCCAAACATCAGGTAGAACGGTGAGAATCCGGTGGAGGAATGGACACTTGTGTTGTACACCATGCAGACCTTTTTGAGATGCGACTCGATTGGGTTGTCATGCACAGTGGTAGCCAGCATGGTCCTGTTAAAATGTTCTACAAGGCCGTCAGATTGGTAAGGTGTCGTGTGGATTTTGTAGATCTTGAGCAGACGACAGACCTCCTGTAAGACTCCTGACTCTAATTGGCAGCCTTGGTCAGAATGCAGTTGTTCGGGTACAGAGAAGCAATAGAAAAATTCATCCACCAGCTTTGTTGCCACTGTAATCGCCTCTTGGTTTGGAATGGCGTAAGCCTCAACCCATTTTGTGAAATAGTCTGAAGCCACCAATATACATGCATTCCCAGTCTTGATGTCGAGATACGCAATGTCCACAGCTATGATCTGCATCGGATACCCTGCAACTACAGGGCCGCGTTCCATTGTCTTTTCCATCTTCTACATCCGCACAGACAGCGACTGGAGGAGTTGCAGGAGAGTTTCCTGTTCAGGGGCTGCTGCAAGCGACACAGACCCAGGATTCGGTACCACTGTGACGACAGCCACTCGAGTGTCCTTTGCTCCCCGCAAAAGGTAGGACTCGGTCTCCAGTGTGCAGGCCACAGCATCATCTAAAGTCTTAGGCTGTCTCTGCTGAACAGCAAAGGCAAACTGGGGATTAGTAAGCTCACCGAGAAAACACTCAATAGTGAGCAATTCCTTTGCTTTATCCTCAATATCAGTGAGCGCCTTATCAGCCAGGACCCGCAACTTGTCCATGAAGTCGCTCCAGGTCTACTCCTTCTTGCGTCCCCTCACCTGAAACTGGACAAAATACAATGAACGCTTACTCTCAGGCTCAAAGCATTTCTCCAGAGCTTCCATCGCCGCCTTGTACATGTAGTCTGCTTTCACCTCAGGACTTAGCCTTTTCCATGCTGTCTGAGCTTTGCCTGACAGTCGGACAGGCAAGCAACGGAGCTTAGCCGCATCGTCCCAGTCGTACAACACCGCCACTGCCTCGAAATGTTCTATCCAGTCTGCCTAACTCGTCGCCCCAGAAAACGCGTCTGGCGAAACCAGTGACCAGCCATAACTCTTCATCTTTACAGCAATGGTACCCATTCCATCTATCTCCATCTCCTCCTTTGTGCTAGGTTCCAACATGACGACTACGCCAAGTGTAACGACTCACAACTAATAACAATCTCGTTACTGACAAAATCTGATCATCATTTCAGCATACCAATTAAATACCCAACATATATGATGCAACATGGACCATCGTGCACATGTCAATTCATTCGTAACAAAAGGTCACTTTTCTAATCTAGTTGATGCAACAGAACATTTGCTCTCTGAAAAGGTACTTACTGGGTTTAAGGAAGTAAAGGTGGCGATTCCCGGCAAGGCCACACTGAGGTGTTCTGACTATCGCAAAGCTATGATTCTCTTCTACCCGAAACTTAAAGAAACAAATGCAGATCAAGCAATTGCAAATGTGAATAAAACAGCAGTCCACCTCAGTCATACATGTATATTATACACACCTGACTACCATCTAACACCAAAGCCATTCTGGCTAAGCACAAGTTATCATTTATCCATGGCACGTTGTGCATTGAACTATTCTCTACAACCAAAACTAACATATTGATATTTCCACTCAATTACCACACATTCACCAAGTCTATTCTGCATTGTCAGCATAAGATCCAAGCATACAGAGGACCAGGAGAGAATGTTTGGGCAGGTAAAAGCAATAACAAAAGCCATTTCATGCAACAGATCCAATGAGATACTCACAAATAATTCATTCAACGTGTGTGTGTACAAATGGAGTCTGGATCCCATGAGATGGAAGTAAGCGATAAAGATGAGAGTGAAGTAAACAAATTGTCTAGAACAATTGGACCCAGATGTAACACCATATACTCAGACAGTTTTATTTAAAAACATGCAGCGCAGTATCAGGCTCACCTCAAAAGAATTAGTGATTACCTACTGCCAGGAGAAGGAACATGGTGAAAACATTTGGCAGCAGGAGTGGAATTTCTAGATGGACATGGAGAACAAAATGTAAGTGAAAAAGGTCCAAAGCTGATGCACAACAGAACAAAATCAATGCATGATATTGAGAATCATCTACAACAGAAATGGCATATTATCAGAGATAAAACTTCCAGCTGTTGACATTGAGCATTACATTCCCTATGAAACCAATCCAGACATGGACACCATGTGGACTGAGGCAAACACACATACATGATGTACATGTACATGTAGAGCTCAGTTCATATTGATGAGCTTCCAGAAATGACAGCTGCTATAGAAACTACATGTACAAATGCATTGACTGGTAGTACTGCTAGAACACTGTCTGAACACCATCACACATCACTAGTGCGAAAGTCACAATACCCCACATCACTAGGGCGGTCTCTATATGAACACAACATCCTTCAACCATCAGAAACACTTTCAAAATTTGACCTTGCACGTTACAGTTTAAACAATATGCCCCCCCCCCCCCCCCCCCCTCAACTGAAAATGATGCACAGCAAACTGAATACACAAAACTACGATTACTTATTAAAAACAAAATTCAATAAAGGCTAACAGAATTGGTAAATGACACACAGCTTCAGAACATTGTCAAGAAACTACTTATGAAATAATGTATGCTATTACGCACAAAAATATACTCTGTCCCAAAAAATTCATTTTCATATCTACTTGTCCCGAGAATAGGAATTAAATTTTATGCATAAACATATTTTGTTAGAAATCAATGATACAATGACACACACATGTACATACATGGTTCTGAAGGTGGGCAGTCTCAAGCCACACCTACAGCCAGGTGTTATAAAATAACAAGAAAACACACACCAGGCACACACACCAGGCACACACACCAGGCACACACACCTTGCACACACACCATGTACATGTACACACCACTGACCAGGCACACACCATGTACACACCAGACACACACACCATGTACACACCAGACACACACACCATGTACACACAAGGCACACACACCATGTACACACAAGGCACTCACACCATGACACACAAGGTACTCACATCATCTACAACAAGGCACCCACACCATGTACACACACTGCACACATACCATGTACAACAAGGCACCCACACCATGTACATGTACACACCAGGCACACACACACCATGTACATGTACACACCAGGCACACACACCATACATGTATGCACCAAACTCACTTTACTGTTTACTATTACATGTACTTATGTACATGTACTTGTTATCACTAAACTGTCTCTCGCCTCCGATCCTTCTCTCGCTCAAAGTGTGCAAACATGTCACCATCAACTCTTCAGCTTTAGTTAATGATTGCATGCCAAATACGAGAACTAATGTAAAATGTTAATATATGCGCTGTGTAGAAAAGCGAAAAGCTGCTACACCAATGTTTATATTCATAACTGAAGTATAAAGCCACACTACACTCCCCTCATACACCTACACTACGCTCCCCTCGTACATGTACACCCACACTACACTCCCTCATACACCCACCTACACTCACCCTACACTCCTCTCGTATACCCACACTACACTCCCCTCATACACCCACACTACACTCCCCTCATACACCCACCCTACACTCCTCTCGTACACCCACACTACACTCCCTCATACACCCACACTACACTCCCCTCATACACCCACACCACACTCCCTCATACACCCACCTACACTCTCCTTGTACACCCACACTACACTCCCCTCGTACACCCACACTACACTCCCTCATACACCCACACTACACTCCCTCATACACCCACCTACACTCTCCTTGTACACCCACACTACACTCCCCTCGTACACCCACACTACACTCCCTCATACACCCACACTACACTCCCTCGTACACCCACACTACACTCCCCTCATACACCCACACTACACTCCCCTCATACACCCACACCACACTCCCTCATACACCCACCTACACTCTCCTTGTACACCCACACTACACTCCCCTCATACACCCACACTACACTCCCCTCGTACACCCACACTACACTCCCCTCATACACCCACACTACACTCCCCTCATACACCCACACTACACTCCCCTCATACACCCACACCACACTCCCTCATACACCCACCTACACTCTCCTTGTACACCCACACTACACTCCTTCATACACCCACACTACACTCCCCTCATACACCCACACTACACTCCCCTCATACATCCACACTACACTCCCGTCATACACCCACCTACACTCCCCTTGTACACCCACACTACACTCCCTCATACACCCACCCTACACTCCCGTCATACACACCTTCCTACACACACGCTACACTCCCCTCGTAAATACACTACCTTGCTTAACAAACACCTTCAAATAAAATGAGTGTACTTCACATGTGTACTAGGTGAGTGTAAGGAAAAAGGCACTCACTATTATGTCGCTTTTTGCAGGCCACTTTATACACATAGGCAAGTCATAGAGCTGGTAGGGTAGCGTCAGGTCTGATATGTGTAAAATGGGAGTGGGTATGTAAAATTGGATGTACATGTATGCATACATTCCATCACTTACAGTACATGACAAATAGCACTTGATAAAATGTCACATACTCAAATTGCAGACAATATGACGGGGGTAGTAGCACCTCCTGGAGAGAGAGAAGCTTCAAATATAGTTGTGTTGATAAGTGTAACACAGGAAAAACTTTCAAAAAAGGTGGGAATAGCCTAAAAACCATGCTTGGTTTGTCGAAGTTGAAGCAATGAATAAAAATGAGCGCAACATGTATTTGTTCGACAAACCCAGCATGGTTTTTAAGCTATACCCACCCTGGACGCCAAATGTCAGGATGGTTTTTACGATATTAGCTCAATTCCAGGATGGCTTTTTGTTAAAAACCACCGTAATAACCCAAGGCTGGGATTTTGAATCTTTTTCCTGTGCAATGCGCATAGTAATAAACAGCGTGCGAATGCATTCCCTCCCAAAAGCTCAGTTCGTACAGTTGCTGCTTTAAATCAGATCTAAATTCCATCTCCATGAAAGACAGAACGATAGTACAACCAACCTTATCAAGGTCTGATCGATGGCACGACGCTTCGATCCAACTTTCTCATCGTTTCCATTTGATGCGCATCTTATCGAACAGTAATAGGTACCGGTATGTTAGTATGTTTAAGTCAACTGCAAATAGCAATAGCATAACGCATTTAGGTACACAAAACGATGTTAGCAAATCCGACCGCTGTCAGTACTTAGTATAGTCGTCCGGAATGATCTGCTTAGCAGAACCATAGATTAATGACCTTATAGATACGGGATTGGAAACGCTGTACATTGCACGATTCTATCATCGTTTCACGTATGCATGACGTCATGTTTGATGTAGGAGGTGGAACACTCTAGCTTTCTTCCAGGTTTCGAAACCGTCAGTGAAGTACATTGTCTAGTACACCTTTCGTATTTGCGCTTTGATGCTAGGCGACCTTGTCGATACATGACCTGCACGATACAACCATAAAAATATACATACGAGTGATACGACCAAGAAGAACGCGGTCATTTATGTGCATAGTGGGCCGTATATCTTTAGAACCAATATGTGTAGAAGACTTTAACATACACCACGCAACCCATCGACCTTTCTAGATTGGTAAAATACTAACCGAAAGCCATAGTTTTGTACCATGTCACAACAACAGCCTGCGAGCTGCTGGAGGTTCAAAACGCGCAAATTTGAGTTTGAAGCTCTGAATCTCTTTTTGTGTAACAACTACAAGTTTGCAACGAACCCTACGCAACACTACCATCTCTGCCTTTGCTGTGTAACGAGGTTTCAACGCTTAAAGCTATTCTGTGTCGCCACAGTAATCAGCGCAAAAATTTCACTTCCTATTCGCATGACCTGATACAGCCGTTTAACCATCGTATAAAGCACAAGGTTTAAAAGCCGAATCATTTGAACGTGCTTTCTGATTACACAAGTTTCCATACTACTTTTTATATCGTCAACTGCTGTCTTGTACCTTTGCTGTCTCTGTTCAGGACAGTTTCTTCACCTCCCCTTGACAAGAGCCCGCGCTTTTTTAATTAGATTCATGCGAAACGATGATGGAACATCCGTACGTAATACTAGCGTATATAGCGTTTCCAATCCCGTATCTATAAGGTCATTAATCTATGGCAGAACTTACTACCAATTAATTCTTGACCAATAGAAGCGACATGAACTGATCGATCGACATTACAAGAAGCATATATAGACCGAGCGAATTTGTTCAAATACCACAATCGGTATATATAGCAGAACGCCTTTCTCACTTCCATGGGCTATTAATCGTACCTCCACCCGCAGCGGCGACGGAAGCTATTATAAAGTATGAATAATAGATGAGCATGCTGTTTGAAAACTTCTTCCATAGATATTAGACTATTCCAGTCTAATATCTATCACAGCACTTTTCTTGCCAAACTCTCGTTTTGGAAAGTGAAACAACGCCCTGGGCCCGCTGGTGTGGTATTTCTGGGAAAATAGTGTCAGTGTCACTGACACTTTGACTAGAACTCGCATCCAACTTGCTTGAAATGAAGAGCTAACAGCTGTCCAGGGGCGGATACAGGATTTTCCAAAAGGGGGGGTTGAGACCCTTGATGCGAAAAGCGGGGGGGGGAGGGCTGTTTAGCAGAAGAGGGGGCGGTACCTTAAATGAAAGGGGGGGTTGCAACCCCACAAACACCCCCCCCCCCCCCCCCCCATCCCCCGGATCCGCCTCTGCTGTCTTAGATCGAATACGTTACGGCATAGATAGACTGGTCTGATATCTATGGTTACGGTTACAATAATATTTAATATTAATTTCAGCCGTTTAAAAAAGTGGTGGGGCCATGGCCGCAGTGGCCGTAGCTGTTCCGTCGCCACTGACCGGGAGTCCGGGACAAGGTATAATCAGGAGTCCCCCCCCCCCCCCCCGGGACAAAAGTTTAGCAACCCCCTGGACACATTCGTATTTCTACTCGACATGGATAACATTACCCCTTGGATACTATACCCCCTGGGACAATAAAGTTTAAGGTATCCTGGACACTTCCCATCATCACTACCCCCTTGAGACAATACATTTTACGTACCCATGACACGATATGTTGAACCTGTCATCCCACTACCCCCTGGGACAATAGTATTTAAGGTAACCTGGACACCCTTTCCATCATCCACTACCCCCTTGGGACAATAATATTTATCGTACCCTGGACACTATACTTTTACCTATCATCCACTACCCCCTGGGACAATGCACAATAATGTTTAAGGCCCCTGGACATAGTTCCCATCATCCACTACCCCCTGGGACGAACTATACTTTGTACCAAATCATCGACTACCCCCACGGTACAATAAGGCTTAAGGTACCCTGTACGTATCATCACCCCTTGGGTCAATTATGTTTAACCTCTGGATAATGTTCCTATCATTAACCTGGGACAATAATATTTAAGGTACTTTATAGGTACCCTGGAGACTATATTTTTTACCACTGCGCCGCGCAGTGCGTAGTACCTGTGCATTGTTGCCTGTCAAAATGGTGGATAAGCTATGAATAAATTATCGCTCTACATGTAACTTGATCATGAACCAGTATTTCGTTTGAACGTCAATAACACATGCACACAGGACAATGACATTAGAAGTCCCCTAATAATGTCATAGTCACATAATGTTACAATTTCAACACATGGGCTAATAGCTGATTATATTGCTGGTGACCTTAACTTAAGTGGTGGACTTAATCCATCAACTTTTGGCATCAATTAATTGTCATTGCTAATGAGTTGTTTAATAATGTCTAGATTTTGCTTCATGTTTAACAGGTTTGAATCTTAATTTTAACTGTGCTCATAATAATGGCCTTCTTTGACTTATAATACATGAAAATCACATAATCAAGCAGTGTTAATTATAAGTGCATCTCTATGTATAATACTAGTCAGACTAGTACTATGTGTGTTAAGGCTTCGTTTAAGGTTGCGCACTTATAAATATCTCGATCTGATGTGTATCGAAAGAGACACTATTTTTGTTTTGACGCATCCCATTCATTCGCGTACATTAATTACGAATCGTTTTTATTTTGATCATTTGGTATCAATTAATTGTCATTGCTAATGAATTGTTTAATGCCTAGATTTTTGCTTCTTGTTTAACAGGTTTGAATCTTAATTTTAACTGTGCGTATATACGGATCATAATGACCTTTGTTATTTTGACTTATAATACATGAAAATCACATAATCAAGCAGTGTTAAGTGCATCTCTATGTATAATACTAGTCAGACTATATGTGTTAAGGTTTTGGTTAAGGTTGCGCACTTATAAATATCTCTGTATTGAAATGAAACACAACCGGGACAGTTTTTGTTTTACGCATCCCATTCATTCGCGTACATTACCGATCGTTTTTATTTTTCATCTTTAAAATTACGTGGTACTCACATGGAGATACATATTCGAACAAGTAAGATATCGTTGAAATGCAGAAAATTTGCTCTTTCCAGTGGTATACAATTTATTGCGAAAAATTGTCAACTACCTAACATGTACATACAACGTTGTAAAACTGCATACGCTTAGAAAACAAAGATAATGCATACTCCTACGATCGGACATTTATGATTTATTTCGTATTACGGCCTTCGGAACTTCGGAACTAGATTAATGTCTTGTAATTGCATCATTAAAGGTAAAAAAGAACTAGATATATGCAAAAGGTACAATGCCACGCCTTGCATGTCTATCGTAACATACATAGGTATCATGCACCCTTGTATTCTATAAATAATTTGTTGTCTTCCGAGTTTTGACATCACGATTTCAAATTGTTGTTGCCGAGTACGTTCACGCGCTAGACATGCAGATCAAAACCATGCTAAACGATTGCCAAATTACATGCATAAAGTCGAGTCGAAAGATGCTTGCCTCATTTTGCGTTCACTATGCACAATAATATATGGGACGCAAGTTGTAGTGTTAGCCGATGGCCGAAACAAGACAACTCCCAGAATGAACACAATTCCAATAAGATCCCCCACCCCCCCCACACCCGTGCGCATGCGTCATGCACATAATAGTACATCTCCCAGCTGTTTAAGTTAAGTTCCAAAATAATGCACAGGCTTGGATATTCGTCCACTCCTTGTTCGTATTGATGATCCATCTCTTCGGTCCTGCTTGTTAGCGGGTTGCGGGGTTACCTGAAATGCCATGCTGCCACCATGTAGTGTTAGCCAATAGCCGAAACAAGACAACTCCCAGAATGAACACAATTCCAATAAGATCCCCCCCCCCCCCCCCCCACCCGTGCGCATGCGTCATGCACATAATAGTACACAAGTGTTCTGCACAAAAGCATGAAATTTAATTGTTCAGTTCCATAAACATGTGCATTAATTGTATTCTATTGTGTAAACAGTATACCTAGTTCAATTGTTGAGCTGCTTTGTATGGCTCTGCATGCATGCATGCGGCGTGCTTTCCTGGTACTGAATCCCGCCGGAATCTCGTTCCGCAAATTTTTTTCAAGTTCTCATATGGTTTCATTTCTAATAGAAACATAGGTACCTACATGTACAATGTAGGTCCTCCACAGATGAAAATTGGTCTCTCCATGGCTGATTCGTATAATGCGCACATTATAGGTTCCGTACGCATCATAGAAAATCCTGCATGATGGTGAATAAAAATCTTTTCATTACACCGGCCGGACATTGCAGAACAAACGATCATCACGATAGCCATACATGTAGGAGGGACTTTTTATAACCACACACTCCTAAGTACAAACTCCTATGCATGTCGGTGTTAAAGGATGGGGCAAATGGGTATGTCTATTTGTTACGTGGGTGCGGATCTGACCTATTATGTAGGAATATATAATCAACATTCAATTAACAGGCTTAGCTTTCCACATACATATACACTTTGGATATAATAGACATGTCGCTTTCTTAAACCTCGCGATATAAGACTGTATACATGTATAATTTTAGGAGGTCTTGAGAAAATAAGGACATCGGTTTTAATCCAGCCATCCAAACATTACATCCCCATACCCACTAGGACACAAGCCATCCCCATATCACACCCACATACTCACTAGGTCACAAGCTATCCCCACATACCTTCTAGGACACAAGCCATTTCCATGCATATCACACCCAACAGACCCACTATGACACAACTTATATTAGCCATCCTGCTATGCATTCGTTTATAATACAAGTGATGGTTTTGTATGCAATATAATATAGGTACCCTTCATGAAAACATGTAATGTTATTGCTCTGTTCAATTCCATCTAAACATTAGTAGTACTTTGTGTAAACAGTATACCTAGTTGAGTTGCTTTGTTAGGCCCTGTATGCAAGCATGCTTTCCTGGTACAGAATCCCTCGCTTGTGGGATTGTTAATTGCCGCGAATAGTCTATATGTTTTTTTCCCAGAGTTCTCAAATGATTTTTTTTTTCTAAGAGATACCTATAATTAATTGTTGATCTGTCCATGAATAGATTGGTCCACATTTCGTCATGGTTTATATTTTTATGCTCCTCCTAAATCTTATAGGTCACTTCTCGGGGCAACGCTCTCATACACAAACTGTGGCAGTATCAATTACTCTACGGGACCTGCAGGACACATCGTCGTGCATGATAGCTACCTCCACTCGACCTAATCATGGTACCGCCATATGCCCTAGCTAAGCTAGTAAATGAGTCGATGAAATGATGGCAAATAGAGCATTTTCGATTTTTAGCCCTCTGTCGTCCTCATAGCAGTGCACATGCACTTCTTCATGCACTATATATCGATGTGTTTGAAACTATGCATATCGCGGACCATATGCAATGTAATCATGTTATGAATCACGATTGCCTTTGCCGTGCAATTGTAGCTGTCGACTGCTTGGCATGTGGTTTTCAGGGAATTATCAATTCACTGCTGGTGAGCGTCAATCCAAAACAATTGTTTTGGATAATCATTTCATGCGTTTTGGATTGACATATACGCTATCGTTTTTATTTTTTTGAACTATTATTCTTCAGCTTGGTGTATGAGAGCTGCATGGTGTATAAATACCCATGTTTACTCATATTATTATGCCTCCTAGTTTGTTTACTTCATAATGCATGCACACCTAAAAAGTGGAGGCATCGTTTTTAATAGGTGTCCCAGGGGCGGATTTAGGGGGGGGGGGGGGGGGGGGGGGGGGGGGGGTCCAGGGGGTCCGGACCCCCCCTTTCCTATATGAAGATGACGTAATGCATACTGTAATCTATGCAGCGTTCTGCATGTTACCGTCCTTGGATTTGCAAGCTTGCATATCGTTCTAGCCAAGCGGGGTCTATATCGATCTAATTAAATCCTCCTACTGTACATAACGGCATGTGTGCATGTAGATAATTAGTATTTAATCGCGCGATCGGTGCATGTGAGCAGCAATTGAGGTAAGCGATCAAAAGACGTGTGTGGGATGGATCTCATGATCAGATTCTTTTCCTTAACAGGTAGCTATATATATAAATATATAGAGCTAAACAAACTAAAACTAGACATGAGTCATTAACGTTTATAGACCGACATGTATAGAGGAACTATAGCATTGTGAAGAATGAAGAGTTTTCTCGTCGCCATCCATGCAGGCTCTAGTAATCCGGATATCGCGTGATGTATGTTTGGATATCACTGTGAATTTCATGCTAAATAAACGCAAAAGCAAAAAAGCGGCTGGGGCTTTGCCCCAGACCCCACTGATGGGGGGCTATCAGCGCACCCCTAGACGCCCTTGCTGTCACGGGACCTCCCCCAGTTGTGAATATATTTATCGGACCCCCCCTTTCCCAAAATCCTGGATCCGCCCCTGGTGTCAATGAGGTGGATTGTAAAGTTTGCTAAAGACGTAAGCCCAGCACAGAAGTCCTCGTAGTATTAATCTGCTGGGATAGCGTTTGCTTGGAATCACTGAAATTCTCACTATATATTTCTCGTGTTTTGTACTTGGAATCAAGCATTATGCATTTACATCAGTGATGGTAAAATAATTCGCAGAACAATGTACATGTACATGTACCACCATATGTATTACTGGCATAACCGCAGCCCTTGCCACAGAAAAACCGCCGATGTGCGGTACATCTGTTTCAGTGGTTATATATTTGCATGCAATCAGCGTGTATATATAAATAAAGCATTGGCAGTATTACATCCTAACATTGATCCTCCACCCGATTATTATACTGATTTCAAAAAATGATGGTAACAGTCTTGGTGGTCATGTCTGTCTTGGTCACTCAAGGTCTCTCACGTAAGTTGTCTCTTTACATTCGGTATAAATTTCCAATTGTGACGTGTGCTTCTCCAGTCTCGTCAGTAGTGCCAAAGTGCGCAATTCCTGGTCAAGTATACAAGGATTGTGTGGACTGTCCTGGAAATCCTTTTACCTGCTCAAACCCTAGTCATCCTTGCAATAGAATGTGTCTACCAGGCTGCGAATGTCCAAGTGGATTGCTCCTGGATGAAAAGGCAGGGAAGTGTGTAGCCACTTGTGCAAAACCAGTAGTGCCAAAGTGCACAATTCCTGGTCAAGTATACAAGGAGTGCGTGGACTGTCCTGGAAATCCTTTTACCTGCTCAAACCCTAGTCATCCTTGCAATAGAATGTGTCTACCAGGCTGTGAATGTCCAAGTGGATTGCTCCTGGATGAAAAGGCAGGGAAGTGTGTAGCCACTTGTGCAAACCCAGTAGTGCCAAAGTGCGCAATTCCTGGTCAAGTATACAAGGATTGTGTGGACTGTCCTGGAAATCCTTTTACCTGCTCAAACCCTAGTCATCCTTGCAATAGAATGTGTCTACCAGGCTGCGAATGTCCAAGTGGATTGCTCCTGGATGAAAAGGCAGGGAAGTGTGTAGCCACTTGTGCAAAACCAGTAGTGCCAAAGTGCGCAATTCCTGGTCAAGTATACAAGGATTGCGTGGACTGTCCTGGAAATCCTTTTACCTGCTCAAACCCTAGTCATCCTTGCAATAGAATGTGTCTACCAGGCTGTGAATGTCCAAGTGGATTGCTCCTGGATGAAAAGGCAGGGAAGTGTGTAGCCACTTGTGCAAACCCAGTAGTGCCAAAGTGCACAATTCCTGGTCAAGTATACAAGGATTGCGTGGACTGTCCTGGAAATCCTTTTACCTGCTCAAACCCTAGTCATCCTTGCAATAGAATGTGTCTACCAGGCTGTGAATGTCCAAACGGATGGTTGCTGGATCAAATAGCAAACCAATGTGCGAAGGATCAGTTGCATTGTGCAGTTAATATACATGAAGCGTAATTGAACATATGTGTAAATAGTATTAATGCGTCAAGTAAGCCATTATGCAGTACTTAATAAAATTTATAGCAGTCAAGTTCATTCATAGAACTAAGAAGGCTTGATGGGGTTTTGTTATACATGTACATGTATACGACGTGGCAACTGCCGATCTTAAACCCTTGGCCAAATGTCTACTATACGAACGTTTTCAAAAAGCCGGAAATTTCCGGATGTTGTTGAGACAGTGAAATCAGACAGCATTGTATGCAGTTCATGATTTCATGCATGCACTACACTCTCACTCTTCATGCACTCAGAAACAGTATTAATTTGCAATATCATGCAACAAATATTTCATAAAATTCACCATGCCCATTGTAACACTGGTATAGCATGTAAATATCAACTAGTATTGTTAAATGCGATGAACAAAAATCAATTGTCTGGCTCTTCCAAGCTCACCTTCGTCATTATGGCTTTGTACATGAGCTAGTGAGATGTGCCACTGCTGTGATGTGCTGCTATCGTCAATAGGGTAAGACATAGGCGTCATGGTATTATAACAAAAGGAGTTACCTTCCCTTGCACCAACCTGAATCAAGCGGAAATATTTGTCACAGAATAAACACTGGAAAGGCCACTGAAAGCGCGTGCGTGCCGATTGTTAATAAACAAGTACACGGTTTATTATGTATTCACGGCTGATCAATGTTGGACAATAAGACCTACGCCCCGAAATATGATGACATCATGCATCATGACCTATAACCAAGCACTTTGTATTTTCGAGCTATATAAGGACTGTACTTGTTGCACCGACATGTAACAGCCATTGTAGTATACACATACAATTTATCTATCGGTATCCATCATATAAATTTTGTACTACAACTCTATAGCGCCCGCTAGCTATAGCGCACGCAAGCCAAATACTTCCATCGGATATCCTCAACAATGAACTGATCGAACAGTGAACCACTGCCAATTTTCCTAGGAAAAAGCTAAGCATGAATAGGTAGTGGAGGGATAAGACTACCTAGATGGCATAGAGTAAGTGCGGCCGGCTGAAATGATGGCGCTACAGATCGCCATGCAAATATCGCTGATTTTAAAAGAGTTTTTTTTTTTATATCGTGTCAATCATATAGCAATAGGTATTGTACTGAAAGTTCAATCTTCGTTGATTGTGGTATTGCTGCCTAATATCTTGTGACGCAATGATGATAAGGTGCTCCTTCATCATACACTGCAATTGCATCTCATATAAGTAGGCATATGTTATTCTGTGCAATGATGCATTGTATGCATATACATGGATATGACTCCTTGTTCTACAAGCCGGAAATTAGGAGCTTAGAGGTTACAAAGTCAGCATTTATACTGGCATTCATTGTTCAGCTGATATTGCTAAAGCAGTAAGACGCAATGCTGTTGATGCATTATTCGAGAACAAATTAACGTTTCCAGTGAGTACATAAACTTTATTGATGTTTCATGGTGCAGGTGAGAAACTTGGTAGGTGGTTGACAATTTGAGTGATGGAAATGCATGCTGTTTTGATATTCCAATGCTTTGGAGTGCACTGTGCCTTGCAGAGCTCCTAGCATGATCCATACTTCATCTCTGAGGATTTAGTTGTCCCGCAGGGTGAGCCTGAAAACTACATATAGCGAGCTGATTTGTAAATATCAACTTATTTAAGCTATTCATGCACCCAGCAGCTTTCCATCAATTTGGAGCATGTATATGATACACAATGCAGAACAATGGTAGTAAAAATGGAGAGCAATCTCAATCTCCTTTGCAGTTTCTTGCAGCTTTCCATCTCTATTCAATCCTCTTACATGCCTATTATATGCATGCATGCATACATATGAGTTGTTTGTGCATGGTTGATTTTGTAAGGTGTTGCACAGCTAATTCCAAGTGATTGCTAGCTAGGCCAGCAGTGATTCTTGTTCTGCACTCACTGTAATCCAAGACTCCACCAATGAATGCTTCTTATTGTGATCATCATGTAATTCTCAGGTAGTGAGTGCTTCCCTAAGTTATCACATGGTTGACACTTGAGACCTTCGTTATAGTGTTGTCATGCTGACAAATGTGAGACTTGAAGGTATTCCCTCACAGACACGCATGTAAGGAAAAGTCAAGCTATTTTTCAGTTACTAGGTTTGTGCCATTGTCGTTTAGGGTCTCAAATGCCATACACATATCAGAACATCTGTTGATGTCCCTGGAACATCCACTCAGCTGCAATGCTTAATACCAAGCTAGATATCTAGGGCAATAGACCTGGATTTGCCATATAACAATAGGTACATATTATACAACTGCAAATACATTTGCTTGATGCAGCTCCAGAGGCTGCCTAACTCTCTATAAACATAAGCAAACAGAGGGGCACAACAAATACTTTAGAATTGAATTGACATGCACGATGTATGTGAGTGCATCGTGCAGATTGACAAGAGCATTAAATGGTGGTGGTGGGGGTGGGGGGAGTTATGATTTAGCTATCGATAAAGTAAGAATACTATTTGATACTAGCATTTGAAGTCATTGCTTTGCTTTTGAAATCATTAGCTGGGCTTTGGGGATACATATCATGGTTGCATCCTCCTCAGAGTGAATGCCACACTATGCAAGGCCTGAATGAATGATTCTAACTTGTGAATGGTGTCCTTTTTGCTTGCTTTCTTATAAGACATTACTCGATTGTACGTACGTTCACGATTATTCATCGAAAATAGGCAGCCCGTTCAGGCCGAAACAGCCGGCCACACTTAGTGGACTTGACATTGCCTGCATGTCAAACTTATATATGGGAAAATTGGCTAGATGCAATATGCATCGCAAGTAAATACAGTATTCCACAGGTTGTAAGATGACATTCGACTCCCATCATTTGATCGCACATAACATTCCAATTGGCAAATTATGTATTCGTGACTTTCGTGCAGATATTGTATGTGGTCATTTATAACAATTTGAATGACCACATGATATTAAAGGAATCAGTTAATGCACGGCTGTTTGAGGACCGGTATTTAGTTAAAGTTACGGTATATCACAGCAAAAAAAAAAAAAGCAAAAAAAAAAAGACGTAAATCATATTCCACAAGTGATCTGTTTTTTTCATGTCTGTACTAAAATGATAACAGTTGTGGTACAGATATGAAATAACAGATCACTTATGGAATCAAAATATGATTTGGGCCTTTTTTTTGCTGTGTATGGCGGTTAGCCTCATTATCAACACCATATGTTCAACGATCTGCTTACATCTGGTGTTATACATATGCAGTAGTACCAGGTCAGCAATCATCCGGCTTCATGACACACGCCTGAAACGATAAATTACGCTTTCCAATTAATACACGCGCTACGTTTTCATAAGTAAATGAGGTATACGGTGCTATTTATGCAAACTTAAGTTTACATGTGCGTATTGTATACTTTTGTCTTCAAAACGTCCATCAGCAGATATGAATGGGTTAACGCTGCTTCCATATTTCAACGAAGTGGGTGGCATGCAGAGCCAGCCGACGAAACATTTGTTGGCCGACCAATCAAACGTATTGGCAGGCAGTGATTTGTATCTAGCAGTGTCTGAAACTATGTACGTTTTGCATAACCACATGCATGTGACATCATACGTGCATGTCGTGTCGGTGAACAACACAATTGAATGATTGAGTTTCTCACCAACACGTTACGGCTTGCTGGTGTATTCGAATTTAGCTGAATGCAGCTGAATACAAGAACATGTACACTGTAGGATGTAATTTGTGAACAGAGCTGATTGTATGGTACATGTTAGGTGTGCATAGGATGGTTGGAGTGGCATATTGTATACACTTAGACCTTACAATTGCGCATAAATTCGTGATCCGAAAATTTTGTAAATACAGCCCCTGCACAGCATAATACACCACCCTGTCTGGCGTCCTTTATACACGCATTTGGTGCATTCTGCATGCGCAAATAATAAAGGCATTGCGCACAAGCAAAATGCCGGCCATGTTTTTAAGAAAGGTAAAAAAAAAAATTATGATCTAGCTGAAATGGGGTCCATTCAGAAAGTGGATAGTGAAGGCACAACGTCAAAGTGCTATCCAATTACAGTTATCCAGAGGGAAACTTCGAAGGAAACCACCTACTAGATGGTTTTTTCCCCCAAGTTTGAGGACGCATTAATTTGCATATCAGAATCGCTACGAGCTCGCAGTCATGTGTAATCGCCACTTAGACACACCCAATACAAAATTCCGTGCATACAGTACCTGTAATACGACAAGTAAAGAAAACCATTCTCTAACGAGAACGTTTGTGGGATATGGGAATTGGAGGCGAAGGTGGTGTAAAAAGGAGGGAACAAGGTTTTGGGAAAAGAAAAGGAGACAAAAATCCTATATATAGCACGTGTAAATGTAACAGAACCAAAGAAGTGCTAAATATAGGATTTTTGTCTCATTTTTCTTTTTCCAAAACCTTGTTCCCTTCCTTTTAACACCACCTTTGCCTCCAATTCCTATATCCCACCAACTTTCTCGTTAGAGAATGTTTTTCTTTACTTGTTTCCTGCATTTTTTTATTATGATTTTTTTTATCGATTATTTGTACAGGCAAGTGCCCCCCCCCCCCCCCCCCCCCCCCCCGCTTCAATTACCGTCACGAGCAGACGCCCGCTTTTGTTTGGGATCACAGTCAGGAACGCGGGAGAATTCTAACTCGTTGTCTCGTTGTTTAGCTCTTATGTTTGCACAATTCTAAATATACGTAAATGTCCCCATGGGAACACTTCAATTTAACACTCCGCATTACGTAATGATTACGTATGTCAGTTGTATGCTTTATTCATACATCTGATACTTGAAAATGTCCTTCCAGGAAATTCTAAAGCGATTGATATAATTGGCGCTCTTTAAAACCATTTCTATCCGGAGTTATACTCACCCGAGAAGACGACGACGACGTTGACGACGGAGAAGATCTGGCCTGGGACGAGGTAAAACATTTAAAAGAAAACAGATTAAGACTGGAATAAAACAATGGTTCGATAGCAACAAAGAGCAACACTGTCCGTTTATCGGTACGCGAGTTATGCGCGGTCGCGTTTTTTTACGACCCGGGTCAATTCCTATATATCGGTGCCGCCGACAATCCGGTGCTATAGTTCACTCAATTCATTGGGTCTGGGAACGAGACAGAAATGGACGACCCTATCCCATTGGTAATCGACAATGGCTCTGGGGTGTGCAAGGCTGGCTTTGCTGGTGATAACGTACCGAAGTCAGTTTTCCCAACCATTGTGGGTAGATATCGCTGTCGTCACCAGGGGGCGGACCTGAAGGATTCTTACATTGGGAGCGATGTTACGACGAAGCGAGACGTCCTTTCTATGAAGTACCCCATCGAATATGGCATTGTCACCAACTGGATCGACATGGAGAAGGTCCTTGTTTATATTGGTATCATGTCTTATTAATTTCCTGTGTGTTGAAAAGCCTAGGCCTATTATGAAGGCGTAATTGGTAACGGACTATTTATCATTGCTTTGTAACGTGGGACAATTGATTTCACACCGACGCTTCCTGCGTGGAGCGAGCGATCCAGGAGTATTGACTTCAGCAATGCAGCTAACAGTGATCCCTATTACAGATCTGGCACCACACCTTCTACGATGAGCTCCACGTGGCTCCAGAAGAGCACCCTGTCCTGCTGACCGAGTCTCCGCTCAACCCAAAGGCCAACCGTGAAATGATGACGCAGGTCATGTTTGAGACGTTCAACATCCCTGCTACGTACATAGCCATACCCGGAGTGTTGGCAATATACTCTGCCGAAGGACGCATCACAGGTGTGGTGTTAGATTCCGGTGATGGTGTGACCCATGCCGTTCCCATCTATGAGGGCTACGCCCTTACCCATGCCATCGTCCGTCTGGACTTTGCTGGGCGTGACCTTACTGACTATCTGATGAAGATCCTGATGGAGCATAGCTACTGCTTCACAACGACTGCTGGGCGCGAAACTGTCCGTGACATCAAGGAGAAGCTTTGCTCTGTTTCCCTGGACATGGAGCAGGAGGTGCAGACCACTGGCCAGGAGTCAAACCAGGAGAAGAGCTACAGCCTTCCCGATGGTCAGGTGATCACCATAGGTAATGAGCGATTCAAGTGCCCCGAGGCCTTGTTCCGACCTTCCTCCCTCGGCAGGTTGATGAGAGGTGCCCACGAGGTGACCTATGACTGCATCATGAAGTGTGACATTGACATAAGGAGGGACCTGTATGGCAATATTATCCTGTCCGGCGGTAGTACCATGTTCCCTGGCTTTACCGACAGGATGCTAAAGGAGATCACTGCCCTGACTACACCCACCATGAAGGTCAAGATTGTAGCTCCGCCACAGCGTATGTACAATGTCTGGCTTGGTGGTTCCGTCATTGCATCTTTATCAACCTTCAATCAGATGTGGGTTTCCAAAGAGGAATATTATGAGCATGGACCGACCATTGTGCACAGGAAGTGTGTATAAGTACAATTAATAGTGTATGCTGTATGTTATAGGAGATATAACAGTTCATCCCATATGGAGACATACATCTGCGACAATTACTGCTCAATTAATGCCATTTTAATTGCGCTTCGTTAATAAACTCCTATACTCAAGCCCCCCCCCACCACCCATCAGACAAGAGGTGGATGCGCATCAATTAGCACAAATAACAAAACTTGCCGCGACATATACCAAGGCAGTCTGTTAAACTTAAGCGCTAACCTCTATAGCCTTGGGAACCCATGCATTGCCGTAATTTTCTGTCAAGATATGTATGGATTGTACGCTGTGACGTCACGTTGAGAACCGCTTGTACTTTTAAAACATAACCCTTGTTGTGTGGAAGTCCTGGTCGCAATTCATGCATGTAGTGATGTAATGTATTTCAGGGTCAGGTGTGTGTGTGAGTGTAGATGCAGTAGCGGCTCACATATCCGCACTTTTTTTAACACCTCGCACATCCGCACAATTGAACAAACTTTTAACTTTCATAGCAAACCCTGTCGATCTCTATATAACGATATTCACTGTACATGAAAGTTCAATTGTCTGTTGAAATGATTATTTGTGCGGATGTGCGAGGTGTTAAAAGTGCGGATATGCGAGCCGCTACTGTGTTGCATGCTCATAAGGTTTCTTGAGCACATCACATCAGCAGTGGTCATGTTGTGCGACACACACACACACGCACACACACACACACACACACACACACACACACACACACACACACACACACATACCTGCACACACACATGCGTGAATCATCATGAAAGTCCCCTGCTATGCTGAGCCATTTGTGGCATTTGCCCATTGCTACAGAAATCAGTTTATTTGGAGAGAACTGAAATGTTCACACTACCAAACAAATTCTATATACAACATACAAACATGAAACGTTTGATACATGCACATACTAGTGACCTCCGTTCTCTTCTCCAGACCTTACTCCAATATGGTTGGTAGTCATGGCTCTGAACACACACACACACACACAGATGGGGGAGGGGCACATAAGGTGAAAATCTGACATTAGCAGTAGTCTCCTGGGCAAGTGCCTTCATGAGGCCAGCATCTATTTCAAAAATCATATAATAATATGCACTGCCAAAGACACCCCAGAAGCATTATCAGCCTATGTCAAATTTGTGGCTAACCTGACTAAGGTAGTACATGTACAGCTTCAGACTTTGATGCTGTGGCCTAAGTTTTATGACAAAACCAGGCTTGTGGTATACATGTATAAAATAAAAGGACTATTTAAACTACCATCAATTTCAAACCCGCATATCTTCCAAGCTAAAAAACCAACGTCCTTCCTATTTACAGGACTTATTGCCACACCATGCATTCTTTATTTTAGAAGAGATCCATCCATCACTGGGTGTGTTGCATGTACTGGACTGGTGTGTTTTATGCACTGGACTGGTGTGATGTATGTACTGGACTGGCCAGACCCGTCCAATGCACCAGCCCTGTACATAATACACTGTGTGGTATGTACTCGACTGGTATGTTGTATGAGGGGGGGAAGAAAGGGGGTGGGGCATTGCCCCTGCACTTTTATTAAAGAGGGAGGATGGTGGTGGTGAGAAGTACTAGACACCAGTGTACCATCCTCAGAATTTGTAAATTTAGGTGACGCACACAGGCTCTGAAACCTTGGAGAAGCCATGTGTTTAGATGAAGCCATGTGTGTGAATGGCTCAGCATATAACCTTTCCAGTGGCCCAGTCCTTACGATAGGGTTTCACTGCCACTATCAAGGCTTCCTTCCAGTAAAAGGTACAGACCCCTACAAATGGACTATGTACACACACACAAAGTACACGCTATGACCAAATGCAGTCTCTCTTTTAAGTCATTTAGCACATGGAATGTAGAAATATGTGAGGTGGTGGCAAGCAGATAGGCCAGCTAATAGCTAATGGCCTCTGTACTGCATGTATGACTCAGGAACTCGTGAGACACACCCATCGATAATCAGAGCACTTGGTGACCTTTAAAGTAGGTTTCTGGATCACACTGCCACAGTGCCACATTGCAATCCAGTAGGTACATCACAACTACATACCCGTCCAGTGCATACACACCAGACCAACACACTACTCTAGTACATGCTTGTAACATGCCAGTCCTGTACATACAACACACCAAACCAGCACACACCAGTCCAGTTTATGCGTTCTTAACCCTGAAGGTTACCAAATGTTAGTATGGACGAGAGTGAAGAGCTCACTGTATGTCCTGAAAATAGGAAGGACGTGGGTTTAGCTTGGACGATATGTGGGTTTGAAATTGATGCTAGATAATAGTCATTATATTTTATATACCGCAAACCTGGTTTTGTCATAAAGCGTCCCATATACTAGGAGTATTCTTTCACACGTTAAAACACACATGCACCACGCACACAAACACCAATGCATACATACACAAAGAAACATGTGCACAGTGGCACCTTCTACAGTGACCCCTTCTATACAGTGACCCTCCTACACAGTGACACCTTCTACACAGTGGCACCTTGTACACAGTGACCCCTACACAGTGACAGTGACACCTACAGAGATTCCTTCTACCAGTGGCACCTTCTACACAGTGACCTTATACACAGTGACACCTTTTACACAGTGACCCTTCTACACAGTGACACCTACAGTGATCCCTTTTACAGTGACACCTTCAACACAGTGACCCCATCCATACAGTGATCCTCTACACAGTGACCCCATCTACACAATGACACCTTCTACACAGTGGGAGGGCAGCTCACCAATCATTTCTCCACATAATCATATACTGCTTTGCAACCCCAGCCACCCACACCTTCCCTACACTCAACCCCATACCCTACATAGGCTTGGGGAGGCAGGGATGTGGTACGTCCCCAAATCATACTTGAAATGCTGCCCCTCTGGCACCAATTCCCACCTCACACACACACTACCACGCACATCAGGGGTGGATGCAGGATTTTCAAAAAGTGGTTGCAGGTCACACCCGTCATACAAAACGCAGGGGGTGGGGGTGGGGGGTAGTCCCAAGACACAGCTCTGCATAAATCCATTGTCAATTACCGTAAAACCATCCCCATAGTTAAATCCTGCATTCGGGGCTGCCTACACTAGCCCCCCCCCCCCCCCCCCCCCCACTTAACTCTTTGAGCGTCACTATTGCAATACGGGTGACGTCGTTAATTGCCACCTATGTTTTAAATTATGGCTACCCGTAGCCGTTCTCGAAGAATGACACGGTTACAGGGGCGGATACAGGGTTTTCCAAAAGGGGGGGTTGAGACCCGCGATACGAAATGCGAGGGGGGGGGGGGATGCTGTCCGCCTTAGACCCAACACGAATAGCGGGGGGGGGGGGGGGGGGGGGGGGGGGGGGTTGCTGTCCGCTTTAGACCCGAAACGAAAAGCGGGGGGGGGGGGGGGGGGTGCTGTCCATTTAAGGCCCGATACGAAAAGCGGAGGGGGGGAGGGGGGGTGGGTGCTGTCCAGCGCTTCAGGCCCGATACAAAAAGCGGGGAAGGGGGAGGGGCTGTTTAGCAGATCGAGGGCGTTACCATATATGAAAGGGGAGGTTGCAACCCCCAAAACCCCCCTACCTGGATCCGCCTCTGGGTTAGCTTACTTAAGGATATTACTATGATGTAAAAGCGTTTTATGATGTTTTTTTTGATATGTTTGGTGTACTAACTTAAAAAACAATGGTTGCTAACAACACTCGATATGAGCGGAGCCAAGTGGGCCGGGATTTGAAGCCGTCGTATCGTGTAAACAATAAAACAGAAGACGAAAACACGTTATTTTTATTCCTTACACTAGCCCCCACCTTCTTCCCTACACTAGCCCCCACCTTCTTCCCTACACTAGCCCCCACCTTCTTCCCTACACTAGCCCCCACCTTCTTCCCTACACTAGCCCCCACCTTCTTCCCTACACTAGCCCCGACCTTCCTACATCTAAACTATAGCCCCCCTACCTTCCCTACACTAGCCTCCATCACTTCCCCGCTTACCTCATGGCCCTGATGTATGGGCGATTTGTCAATATGAAGGGTGAGTAGTTTATTTATTTAGGGGGGACTTGTAAAATTTTTTATATACCATTAAAAATACATTACAATTGGACACACAAAAAAAAGTTCAAATGGAGATACTGCGCTAGGTTAACAGCCTCAACTAAACATGTGCACTGCATTACAAAAAAGTTGGAAGTGTGCGGTAGTGGAAAGAAATGCTACACAGTGCCAATACAGCATCTGTTAACTACAGAACTGGTGCATGGTAACTGTAAGTGCAGAGAGCAAGGTTCATATTCTGCAGCACATAGAGTGTTAGGGATATCGGAAGGAAAGATAAAAAAGTGGTGAGGGTACGGGGTCAATACATTATATGTCAATTACTTTTGGCCCTCACATGTTCAGATATTGATGCAACTTCTCATATTTTTTTGCCTTGATATGGATGTTAATTGTGCGTATTATCAACTTAATAACTTTAATGGTTTACGAAATATTTCTTCCTGAATAATAGATTTTTTAACCTAAAATTGCAACTTAGAAGGCTCATATCTTTGCCACCACATTGCAGATGCTGGTATATCAGGCATCCATTTGAAGCTCCTTCTCAGCGCTACTCACCAATGTGAATCATTTGCAGTGTAATGAAAGGGTTAAATATGAAACTTGTTTAATGTTTACTTTACAAAAAAGAGGTCACTTGCCAAATGATACACAAGGCTTTTATTTCACCATATAATGGTCCTAATGTTTTCCAAAAATAAAAAGCTTGAGTATCGGTAACCCCTGGGCACTAAACCTGAAGTCGCCATTTTTGTTTTTCAACTTGTTTGATTTAGCTCTAGTCTAAAGTAAGTGGTGTTTACGCAGTGGGGAGCAGTATTACGTAATTGTCGCCGGCTATCCAAATTTTGGTTTATTAGTTATCATGACTCAGTAGTTTTTTTTTATAACTGTAGTTACGAATCGTTGAGTGTTAAGTACAAACTGCATTAATTTCAGTGCACAGCCATGAGCAGTTATTCGATACTGTTGAGATCCTTTCAAGCTCCATTAAATTGGCGCCGTATATACTCGCACCTTCGAGTTGTACCAGCATCCTTGATTGCAGAACACCCATCTACATCAATAAATTCTTCAATACCGGGTCTCAAGATTAGCTCGAAGGTGCGAGTATATACGGCGCCTGTGCCTATGGAAAACTGTTAAATAGTGGAAATTTCGCCAATAACTTCAGCATTGGCTGGAAGAGTTCGTTCTGTGATCAAATAGCCTATGCTATATTTTGGTAATTGTACTATAGGTGGGGATCGAGAAGATGGAGGGCTAAGTAAAGTTCACCCCGCCCTTTGAGCACATCTTTTGTGTTCCCTATGTGATCTTCTCACTTTTAGATAGCTCATCGAGATATTATTAGCTCTATTGAGCGTGAAATATCCGTGATCCCATGGAAACATTGAAAACTATAGGTGAGACATACATGTATGTCCATGAAAGGCACCATCACATGTTGATATACAGCCAAATGTGTGGTCAGCTGCCCCGCCTACTTTGTTGAGAAACTCCACCAAGGTTTGAAGAGAGGGCTGAGGACTAGTGATGATGCTGAGTGTCTCACATGTGGAGGCGAGCAAGCTTGTGTTTGGCACGTTTTGATATGCTTGGGCACCCAGACATGATGTGTATAAGGATCACATCTGAATGTGTATGTGATTAGTTCATATATGGCACCCTGTACAAGGAGTTCTCATCGTATGGTTTAATACTTCCATACTTGCACATAAATAGTGATAACTGATACAGAGCCCACATTCATCCATCCCCCACTACATACACTGTTCAGTCCGCTCGTTGGTGTGCTATTTGGACTAAAAATGGATGTATGTGTGTAGTGTGTGGATCAATCCTTATCTGACACAAACATGCAAACACATTTCAGTCCACCTACCACATATGCCCTGTGACATCCACCACAGAAACACTGTTCAGCCAACACACACCCCATACACAATCTTTTGTCTACACACACAACACAGTTCAATCATTACCATACACACGTGCACACAATACACACACCACACTGCACACTTTTCAGTCCACACACATTGTTTAGTCCTCACCACAACACACACACACACATGCATCCATCCACACACTACACAAACACTGTTCCACACACAAACATTCACAAAGCCTCTGACACGTCAATTTGCCAGGCCAGGTTATTAAAACAATTATTACAGTTTCATTCATTAACAAATTTAAGTTCTGTTGTGGTTAAAAGAGACTTCATGCATGTCATCGCTTTGAGTTACAAATCTTTCATATCATAGTGGAGAGGTGCAGCATGGCAGCTTCTGTAAGGCCAATTGATACATTTCAGTATTAAGGAGGACAAAGTGATCCATTTGGATCATCAAGGAGCAGGTACTGACAGAGAGCTGCTATTTCAATGACAATGGTCAGTGTCATCGTAATCTTGCATAGGAAAAGCTGTTTACATACTTGTGAACAATCGCAACAGCTGCATGCTCATAATCGCATGTATCCCACCATGCAACTCACAAGCAGCAATGAAAGGTATTTCAACAACAAAGATTAGTAAGCTTAGATTTTAAAGATTCAGTTCAATGTCGACAAGTGCAGCAAACTTTAACTATATGCGTGTGGAATTGGCTTTGAATCCTTAACGTCATTGCAGATTCAACACAGGAAACATTTAAACTCCCCTGCCTCCGGTAAGACTGAATTGTTAAAAGAAAGGTTACCTGGTTTCTCATGATCATCTGCACTTGCAGGTTGCCGAAGCTTTCTGAAAGTCCCATGATAAATTGCAGCACCTGTCATGAATGGTATCATAGGGAGGTGTGTGTAGCTGCAATACATATGAGTGCATGGAATCAAAGACAGAGAATTATGGTTGTGTCCTGTCTGCAAGTCTTCGATACAAAATTAAGGTTTACTATGTTATGGATGAATTTCGATAATACATTCTTAACTAGTGTAACTTGCTAAACTTTAAATTTTGCAAATGGTATAGCAATTAAATTCTCCACAGTTATGTGACATCATGATCATACTGTTCCTCAGATGAGCAAACGTGACACACATGCATGCCATGATACAGTTCTTCAGATTAGCAACATGACACACAATGTATGTGTCATGTTTGCCATCATACTGCTCCTCAGATTAGCAAGAGGGCACCACTGAATATGATAAAGTTCCTCAGATTAGAAACGTGTCACACATCTATGCCATGGTGATGCTGTTCCTCAGAATCTGATACTTATTGGCTGTGTAAATAAACCAACCCATATGACTTTTGGCAAGTTAGGTTCTTGATCTAAAAATGTGTATCTTCACATTTTTTAGTTGAGGACCTTATATATGTGTGAAAAGTGTCTATATTGCAGCAAATATACAACAGTACATCACCATGGCATACATGTGAGTCAAATTTATGATACTAGTTTATCAAATGCATGCCCAAAGTGAGGTATGTGTATCCGATGAGGAGTAGGCAGGAAGAGGGGAGGAGGAGGATGAGCAGGAAGAGGAGGCGGGAGGGAGCATGCATGCACATACAAATTAAACCAGCAGCATTCTATGTGGGTCGTTCCACATTTTAGTATGCGGAATGGAACGGAACGTTCCTCAAAAGTTCCATTCCGTTCCGCATATTAGTAATACCCGTGATTCTGCGGTTTTTAGTGCACCATGTACAATCGGCCGGCCATGCATGCTATTGTTCTGCCTGTCTTATTATTTATATGGCCCGTCACTTCCAAACGTCATTGCCATATGAAACAACTGTAAATGCCGCGATCTAGAGCAAACAATGGCCACAGTTTCAGGGCTGCTACTAGTATTGTCACACCACTGCCCTCCCAAACAGCTAGCGACAATCCCGGATTTCCCAACATTATCTATCCAAACAACGGAACGTGGTTATGGAACAAAGCCGATCCTAAAACGTCATTGAAGGCAGTTCCTTCTCCACCAATCGCTGGTCAGCCAGCCACGGTGGACCAATCGGGCAGCGCTGCGGCGTGGATCCTGAACCTAATAGAAATCACCCACTGGATATCTTTCCCAATAGGATTCCTAGTGACCTTCATCCTTTTTGACAACGCGCCTCATATTGCGCCTCATGTGGACAACTCCAACCTGCGTGTGTTCTGCCTCCTGCTCGGACTTTTGTCCCAAGTATACGGAGGTGGCATCAGCGGCAACATGATGCACAGATACGAGGGATGGCAGATCGCTCCCTTTCGCAACCCGCTGGACGGATGCGTCGTGAAACACCATGTGGAAGATTTCAACAACGCCTGGCTGCGCTCTGTGGCGTACGAGATGCTGTTTGCGTTCCAAACCCTCGGTCTCACCCTTTTCAATCTGGGCGTGTTTGGTTTCCGGGCGTGGAATGTTATACTGGCAGCAGTCTCGCTCTTCGTTGGTTTCGTGGGACCAAGAGAGCCTAGGCTGTTCCTGACCAACCCCTTCTACAAAAACCAGCAGCCCATTTTCCCCCTGCCAGTGGCTACACTCGTAGTATTCGTTGTTACGGCCATTGTGAATACAATTGCATATGTGTTGCTATTTAGTGAAGCCTTCACATTAGCATGGCCAATTGGAGCTGTCTTTTCACTCATTCCTCCCCTGCTCATTGGCTTTGGAGGCATATGGGAAGGTATGGTGGCCGAGAGCACCTTCAACCAATGGCAGCACGAGTTTGCATTTTTGGGCCTCAACACAGGACTACTACTGGTAGGTGCATGCGCTGTTCTGGCAGCTTTCCACCGCCACATGATGACGGAGATTTAATTAGTATATATGGACCATGCATGTGCGTGTATGCCCTAACTGTAATAAATGTGCATGCATGACCAACCTGTATGGGTGATCTGCATGTATAAGTGTATGTTGCGTGCATGCAATCTGCAGTGGCTAAGGATCGCGATAATCAATTTTTAACCCTTTTAAAATCCGAATACTGTGCATGGTTGAGTTGCTTGCCGGCTTTTGTCATGCATGGGTACAGCCCTGGCATATTGATGCCTACTACATAGACACTATATAATGGTCCACTTACCGCATGGTTGGGCACTCAAACCACATCGCGCGATCCGAATCAGGCAGACCCGGTTTGCGGCGTCCGCAAACGATTATAATCGCTTGATGAAGTAATGAATTTTACCATATAGAGCGCTATGACAAAACGCAGTAGCGGCTCACAGAATAACAGCTCACAAAATGCGACTTTAAGGCACATTCATTGCAACCTCAAGTATCTGTTAGCTTATACAAGATGCGCCAATGAGGGCTGCTAATGAGCCACTTTGTATCAACAAACCTTGAGGTGTGAACCTGTTGTTTCCAACTTAAGATTTTCTCAAGAGATAGTTTCCTGTAGCGCTACCTAATCCGCCCCTTTTCTATTATTTCGTCTCCTTCTCCGCGCCCTCACTATTGTTCCGAGTGGGTCGAAAAGGGAATTATTACAACAATACATATACCGGAATAATGGCGTCATTAAACTCATATCTTAGTGCATTGTTAGGAGCCACTGCTTGTACATCAGAATGAATTAAACTGCCTAGACAGTGACCTTTCTGTACACATACGTACCTAATTCAGATACTCAGCGGGGAGGTGTTTCTATTGTACGCATGTGCAATTGGTGCGTGAGACTACTATTAGCCTGATTCAAATTGCGGTTCCCGTCTGCGAGCACAGCAAAAAACGCGTCGAATCAATTCTTGATTTTCGATTGATTTGCCACTTACATTCTGGTACATATTGTTAACAGTTTGTACCAGGTATGTAAACATTTTGTACCAGAATGTAAGTGGCAAATCAATTGAAATCAAGGATTGATTCGACGCATTTTTTTGCTGTGGAGACATGACACATCATCCGACATTACGTGCTGACATTATATCATTATACATTTCAAAGTGGCTCTGCTATAATCTTGTTAGTTTTTGAGCACAAAAAGTACGAATATGGGACTTTTTTGGTAAACTGGAATACGACACAACGCTGTCTTGATAGAAATGCTTTCCTTAATAGTGTAGATGCACTTTATTGCATTCAATGTAAAGAGTCTAAAACGATGCGATTGTTCGAAGCTCACAGTTGGGTGCACATGAATTTTAATGATGGGTTGGGCATGGCATTGATATTAGAGTAGAAGAATGGGAAACGCAGCCAATCAACAAGACCTAATTATAACACACGTACCTGAGTTCTCGTACCCATGCCACCATCATGGCAGTATCGTAGAAAACAGCCATTTCCTTTCGTAGGTAAGAACATGCTTGTATGGTTAATTATAAGCGCAATAACCGTAGCACTCATACGGTAACGTGTATACAGACAATTGGCTGAAGCAACTTAAAATGCTATTTTGACGTTTCAAACACGCGCCACCGAGGACAAGTGCCATTGTATTAACATGCATGTTATGTAGAGGGCGTGTGTCACTAAGCCAGGTCGAAGCGGCCTGGAGCCTAGGCGGATCCATATCCGGGGGTGGGGGGAAGGGAGGTTGCCTATGGTGTCCGGGCACCCTCCTCCAAGGTCCTGTCAATAATTAATTCATTAACTATGTACTTTATTAATTACATTTCTATGTCCTATCCATTAAGCAAAATGTCTTAGGGGGCGTCTCCAAACTAAGTTAACGTCATTTGTTAAGAGGGGTGGGGGGGGGGGGGGGGGGTTCGGGCTCGTGACGTTATCCGATGTACTGACCAAAAAAAATGGCGGCCGAACTCTCGCAACCTTCGATATCAATGACGTTATGAGGGGGGGGGGGGGGGGGGGATGTTATAATGAAACGTCAAAATGGCCGGCGTTAACTTTTCCAAAATAGTTTGGAGACGCCCCCTTACCGCATGCACACACACGTACACTCACAGACACACAGAATGGGATCACAGCTATATGCGTACACAGGAATACAGAAGAAAAAAAAAACGCAATCATTTATAATACGTGTTATAAAAATCAGAAATGTTTTTAGAGCCACTGAGAGCTAGCTGGTTGTGCACGGAGCTAGCTGCATGATGTGTGTATCTGGTTGTGGGACCAGAGCTGGTTGTGGGGCCAGAGCTGGCTGCACCCATTTTAAAAAGTCCCTGCATGGTATTTCATGCTATATAGGGCTATGCGTGAATGGCATGTAGCAAACCATGAGTTGAAAGTGCCTTACTTCTGATGTAATTACCGGTACTAATTTACAAAGGCTGCATCATTGCCCTGGCATGCTGCCTCTGCAAGGTGAGTTTATTTATTTATGCATCACAATTATTGTATTCTTTTGTTTGTCTTTATCCTTATTACACCTACAGGATTACATACTTACTATTATACGTTACAGGGGGCTTACACATGATCTAAAAATACACAGCAGTTACAATCCTCGCATGTATTATTTATTACTATTAATAAAAGGGGAAAAACAAGGTACAAAATATATTTTAAATAGAAACGTCATGCAAGTTCTAATTTACAAAGGATGCCTGGCAATCATTGGTCTGGCATGTTGCCTCTGCAATGGGTTTGGTATAACTGGTTGATGACACATGATTTACCCTGGCCAGTGCAACCTGAAATTCTGTCCACATGAGTGGCACAAACTGGCCTGCTCTCCAACTCCATCCACCAAATGTTTCTACTGCTATGGATTTGAACAGAATGTTATGATTATGAGGGGCCTACAGATATTTCATGTTCTTCTGCTCCTCTCTCCGGTGAACTGCACATAGCATTTCAGTCTGTTTGTGGTTGCACAGTAATAGATGTGATTTGTCGGGCTGACAACAGATACATCCATGGCCAAAGGTTTGCCTGCAGACCACGTTGGAATACAATGGTCAGCTGGTTTCATCTGTGTTCCAGGGAAGATGTACTGCTTTTCCAACTGAAGAAAAAGAGCAGCTTGGGATGACATGCTGTGTCCACTGATGCGGTTGCCATTCATGTTGCAAACTGAGGCATGGTTTCCAGATTTGTCTTGACAAAAAGGGCATTCACAATCCTTTGTGTTTAAATCAACTCCAATCCACCACCTGGTAACAGCTCTCCTCTCATGAGGAGAGAGATAGAGCCCCAAGTTGTTATTTGGTACAACTGATGGGCAACCAAGAAGAGGCATCCGGAGAAGCTACTGCTGTAGCCTCACTTAGTCTTGTGGAAGAGCGCATGGCAGGAGTAAAAAGGGACTAATAAACTGTGTCAAAAATAGAAGAAGAAATCTTATTGTGATGGTACGCACGCCCATGGATTATTCCCGGGAGATGTTCCTACTACGTGGTTGACAGAAACAGATTTGTTTGTTTGTCGTCGTTGGTTACAATAGTTGCGAATTCTAGAACAGCCTCCAATTCCAGACACTGTAAGGTCCTCAACTAAAAATGCGAAGATGCACATTTTTAGATAAACAACTTAACTTGCCAAAAGTCGTATATGGGTCGGCTTATTTACACAGCCAGTAAGTATCAGATTCTGATTCTGAGGAACAGTATGACCATGGCATAGATTTATGACACGTTGCTAATCCGAGGAACTTTATCACATTGGTGCCCTCTTGCTAGTCTGAGGAGCAGTATGATCATGGCATATGTGACTTTGTGTGTCACGTTGCTAATCAGAAGAACTGTATCATGGCTTGCATGTGTGTCACTTTTGCTAATCTGAGACACGGTATGATCATGGCATACATGTAGCTAATCTTAGGAACAGTATGATCATAACATCACAGAACTGGACCCCAGTTACTCCTGGATATGTACCCCCTTACGACACTCGGAATTCGAGCGAGAGCTGGTACTCCATCCTGACAAAGCCTGGGTATCCTGGCTGCTAAACAGCATTGTTTCTATAGGTTTCATAGGTCCCCACACCCCTCATTTTTCCTGCAACCTCTTAACTGCTTCCAGACATCCACAGGTTGTTATCACTGAGCTGGAGAAAGAAGTGGCAGCAGGCAGGGTCCTTGGTCCATTTGCAAAGATCCCACTGGCATCATTCAGGTCCTCCGGGCTGGGTGCCATCCCCAAGAAGAACAGGAAGTGGAGGATTATACTTCATCTCTCCGCCCCGTATGGAGGAAGCATCAATGATGGCATTCACAGGGAGCAATTCCCAGTCTACTATGCCACAGTGGATGATGCTGTGAACCTGATCTCCAGGCGCTATCCTGGCCAAGGTCGACTTGAAAGCAGCTTTCAGGATGGTGCCCATCCATCCGGATGATTGGGATCTCTTGGGCATGCAATGGCAAGGCAGCTTCTACCTGGGCATCTGCTTACCCTTTGGGCTCAGATCTGCCCCTTTCCTATTCAATCAGTTTGGAGAGGCCCTGCACTGGATCCTCCATAACAACTACCAGGTCGATGCGGTCCACTATCTGGACGACTTCTTGATAGTTGGCACTCCAAGAGCTGATCAATGCGCATCATCAGTCCAATTGACCTTGAGGGTGTGCGAGAGTCTGGGAATTCCAGTGGCCCTGGACAAGCTGGAAGGACTGGCCACGCACATCTCATTTCTGGGCATCATGCTGGACTCGGAGGCTCAGATCCTATCTCTGCCTCAGGACAAGCTAGAGGACATCCTGCACAGGGTACACTCATGGCTGAGGTGCCACAGTGCCACCAAGCGTGAGCTCCTGTCACCTGATCGGCAGACTGTCATTTGCCTCAAAGGTGGTCCCAGCAGGTCGGCTGTTCCTACGCCAGCCGATTGATCTGTCCGCAACGGTCAACAGGCTGCACCATCATGTCTGACTCTCCTCAGAAGCCAGGGCAGATCTTGCCTGGTGGGCACGCTTCTTGCCTTCCTGGAACAGTTGGGCTATGTTCCTTGACCCGGAGTGGATCAGTGCGGACAGCTTGCACCTCTACACAGACGCCTCTGGCTCCCATGGCTTTGGAGCATTCTTTGATGGGTCATGGTGTAGGGGATCCTGGCTGCCCCACCACTCCATCCATCCTTGCAGCTGCTGGCACCTGGCAAAAGAGGCTGGCAGGTTGTCTGGTCATCTTCCACTGTGACAACCTGGCAGAAGTCCAGACATGGTCAGGCCAGTCCTCAAGGGACCCAGCCCTCGTGGTCTTGCTTCGGGAGCTGTTTTTTGTGGCGGCACAGAGCAACTTTACCGTCCAACTAGTGCATGTCCCAGGGAAGCATAATGTCCTAGCTGATACTCTATCCCATGACTTGATGACTAAGTTCTTTGCCCTTGCTCCACAGGTCGATCCTCTCCCGTCGGTGGTGCCTTCGCACTTGGTCAGGCTATAGAGGCAAAGCTGGAAGTCCTTGTGAATAGGTCCCTGGCACCCGCTACTGCCGCTGCATATCGGGTGGGGATTCGACGCTACCTCTCCTGTCACAAGCTCCGTGTCCAGCCCGTCCCTGCTAGCAAGCATCAGGTGGCAGCCTTTGCAACCCACCTCTGGCCAACCGTCACCATACAGACCATCTGTGTGTATCAGGCTGGGGCACCTGGTGGAGGGTCTCTGGAGCCCAGTGAGTGGTAACCCCACACTAAGGTTGCTGTTAAGTGGGATCCGATGCTCTCAGGCATCATTTCCCCCCAGGAGGTACAAACAAACAATCACACCCAGGATCCTAGCCCGGTTATTGAAGTCCGCACGAGATAGCAGGTCACTGCAGCAACAGGACAGGCAGATGTTTCAGGCAGCCATGTCATTGGCATTCTTTGGATTTTTGAGAGTAGGAGAGTTCACGGCCACCCCACTCCACCCCACCCTGCTGTCCAGAGGGGACATCCAGCTGGTTGAGCACATACTCCAAATCAGAGTGAGACGCTCCAAAGCAGACCAATGGGGAAAAGGGTCTCTCATCTCTATCGGCTGTAGTGGGGACAAGTGTGGCCCAGTTCGAGCGATGGAACAGTACCTGAAGAGAGCCTGCTTGCCCGACTCTGCTCCCCTGTTCCAATTCAAGAATGGATCACTACTGACTGCTAAGGCCTTTCGGGCCTTGCTACACTCCCATCTAGTTAAGATGGGCGCCAACCCCAGGTGGTACAACACCCACCGCTTCCACATCGGTGCAGCTACAACCGCTGCCAAGGCAGGATTCTCTGCAACCAAGATAATGCAGCTGGGTCGCTGGCGGAGCAAGGCTTTTATGTTCAATTTTCCCCTACCCACCCCTCAGCTGCAGCAGAGATGGCAAGGGTCTAGTCTCATGACATACAACATACATGTATGATGTGGACTTTGAGTATTGATGCATTGATATGGATGTCACCCTGTGTAACCCCCCGTTCTCTCACAATCCCGCCAGTTCAAATGGTAACCTGATTGTGGCATGGGATGTGGAGGGTAAACCTTGGGCGGGTCCCTACGGGGCTTGACCTGCTAACTCGGGGACCCAAGCCTGGGCCAGCGTCCTGGCTTGGTATGCAGGTCACCCAGTCGGTGGCCTGCGCCACCATCTGGTGCCTGTCTCCCCGAGTCTCCTCCCACATGACCTAACAAACCACAGCTGGTGACCAGCGTCACTCATGGGAGCTCCCCACGGCCAATAGGTCGGGATTGCAGGGTTCACAGCTCAGGAGGGGCTCTCGCCCTGGCCCCCTATTCTCGCCAATCAGTCAACTAGGTGCGTTGGGGGGACATGAGTACAGAAGCATGGAGCTGGGGAGCTTAGGGGCCGTGTGCCTTCACCTACTTAGCCTGGGGAAGTTACTAGGCATGATAATTAAATCAGTTATCTTACCGCGAAATGTAGCGGGTCGAGCTGTTCTACACGATGTAAGCGCGTCAATTCAATGGATCCTTTTTCTCAGGAAACGGGTAGATCTAAGTAAACTAAATTTCTGCCTGCTAAGCATATAATATTAAACGCTTGATACACATGTGTATTTGGTTCAGCTGTTGGTCACAGTGATGCTTCGGGTGCACACAATGGCGTTGCGTTAACTACTGAGCAGCAGGAACCACAGCAGTGTGAAGAGCAAGACACAATTGTCCCCTTGGATTTGAGGCATTTGTCCAATGAAGATTAGAAGACTCGTGCAGGCCCGGCGCACACGGTGCATGGCCGCACCAACTTTCGGTCCCAAAATGGGTGTGTCTAACATGTGGGCGTGCCATGTGTAATATTCATAGTCGTATTTTAACCATTGTATGAATTCCCTCTGACGATTATCGATCATCAGGACCTACGTTAGTATACGTCCTATGTAGGATTTGAAATTGCCGTTGCACCGTAGAATCAGTTGGACTTTAGCGAGCGTATTTGGATACAGCCAACAATTACCTACAATGTAATAAAACTGCCGACGCTTTGAAAGTTCAGACAACAGAGTTAACGCTCTCTCGTTCCCACACTCGAACCTGAAAAAAAGTTTCTCCTTCCGGATCTGATAAGATAAGATTTGCTCGGATAAGAGGTTTATTGCACTGTATCTTTGTCACAATTGAAGCATAATGTTAGCCGTTATGCGGAAGCACTAGAACCAACAAGTTAGAAACTTACTGCCGAGTTGGATTTGTTTTATTATTTTCGTAAGGGGAGTTATGCTTGACACAAATTTCAATCTCTAGCAAACAGTTTTGTTAGTAATAGCCCACAACAGAACTTATTGGCCTTTGGAAGACATAAAAGTGGGGATCAACGTGTACGGGTACTAGTAAATTGAACCCTTGCTCATGCTTGTGGTTGAACACGTTCTATATTTCATATATTGCATGCGCTAGCACGGTTACTACTATAATATTTTTGTCACGCTTCTCCCAAAAGCTTGACGTGTCTGGTTTTTTTTCTTCAAAATGCCGTCACGTCGATCGCGAAGAGAAAAGAATCGTGCTAAGAAGATTGCCAAGTTAAATGATAGCAGTTGTGCTGACGAGTCGCAAGATGAATGTGAGGAGCGCGACAGATTTCAATAAGCGCATGAAAAAAAAAGAACAGGAGTATGGTTCTAAGATTGCCCAATACATGGCTCAAAATGCATATATATTTCCTCCTTCGTTTATTCTCATGCATAAAAATGTGTGAAACTAGATATAAAAATTTAATTAAAATAAAATAGGTGATGTAGGATTTGTAGGAAGCAATTGAGTAAAAAGTAAGGAAACAAGGAATTATGGTAATTAAATTATAAATATTACAGCGACCTACATTATTTAGCAAATCTACCTGCCTGAATTTCTGTGCTAAATGTAGGTATGTAATGTTTATAATTTAACTAATGCCGTAATTCCTTGTTTACTCAATTGCTTCCTACAAATCCTACATCACCAATTTTAATTTAATTAAATTTTTATATCTTGTAACTATTTGAACGTACGCACATCACAATAAATTACATTACTTCATAGTCGTACTTTAATGTATGAATTTCCTGGTGTGCAACTACGGCCAACTCTTAATTTTAAATGATCTGCCTCAGATCCCCGACATCCCGCACCACCCTACGGACTTGACGTTCCCTAAGCGCACAGTAATGAAGCTAATTCTAGTGATGCCTGCTACAAATGCAACGTCCGAGCATGCATTTAGCGCTTATAAGTACAGAATTATATAGCTTTGCTACACTACTTCCCTTTTCAAAGAGGTACTCCCACGGAGTTTTGACGTCACCAAACAGGATTCCAGCCATAACGGGAGGGGGCGTTATGTGTACGTTTGGGGTAGCGATTGACGTACTCAGATCTCGTCAGATCTCGACGCCGGGCTTACTGCTGTTTCTGACTCGAGGGCTGCGCCTTCAGAGTTGATACCAGGAGCCAATTCTGGTGCGGTGTGTGAACGAACGTTCTCTAGGGTCCGGCGGACGGTCAGCAAAGCCAGACCTATCCGGCTCTTGTTCCTCATTCCGAGTCCCGGGATCCACCACGACGTCTTGATCGTCTTCTTAAAAAAACTGAAGCTGACTACCAAGGGGCTGTGCAGGCACACGATGATCACTGCTCGCATCAGAATTTTGCACTTCATCCCCTACTGGTTTTATCCATATATTGTCCGGACAGGGTTTCAACCGATCAAAGTGCACTACAACTCTTTTTCGTGAGCCAGGGCGTTTATCCTGGATCCTATACACAACGGACGATATTTTTTTGATAACCTTGAAGGGCCAAATCCATGGGCAGTGCAGCTTTCTTGATCTTCCCCTCGGCACCTGCCGTGGCGTAGTCGAGAGTCTATAGCGAATCCCCGTGATATAAAAATACAAGCAGACTGCCCCTAAAAGGGCAATACGGGGTTTAAATACATCCACCGGCGCATGCGTGGAGCTGGCCAAACACTACGCATATAAGTACAGAATTATATAGCATTGCTACATATCTTTGAGAACATACTCAGCAGAGCCATTGGTGGTTGTAGGGGAAGTGTATGTCCAAGTTTTATACCAGGGGAACAGCTGGCCTTAAGACTCATAGTGGTTAGTGCATGAGAGGCCAAGTTTGTTAGGTAGAGAATGGCTGAGTGAAATGCATGGAGATCGATTGGAAGGCATTGTGTCAACAGTCTAATGTGGGAATCCACCGAGTTCCTTGTGGTGGTCCTGAGTCTACCATAGTGAATTTACTGGAGCTATATAGTGATCTGTTTCAAAATGAACTTGGTAAACTTATTTGCTTTAAAGCTACCTTGAAAGTGCTACCAGAGGCACAGCCAAAGTTTCACAGACCAAGGTCAGTACCTTTTGCACTTAAGGAAGCTGTAGGGAGAGAACTGGACAGGCTTGAGATGGCAGGGGTCATTGAAAAGACCACACATTGTGATTGGGTAGCACCAATAGTGGTTGTGCCTAAGAAAGATGGTACGGTGCGGCTCTGCGGGGACTACTAGGTGTCAGTAAATCAAGCATTGGTGGTGGACAAGTACCCACTGCCAAAGCCTAGTGATCTGTTTGCCAAATTAGCAGGGAGGAAGTGATTTACCAAACAGGATTTGGCACAAGCTTATACTCAGATGGAACTGGATGAAGAATCTCGGCAATATGTTGCAATTAACATTCACCGAGGCCTGTATCGGTATTTGCGTTTGCCTTTCGGAATTGCTTCAGCTCCAGCTATTTTTCAATGAACTATGGATACGATCCTTCAAAGCATACCCGGGGTACTCTGTTACGTGGATGACGCACTCATTGTGGGTAAAACCAGAGAAGAACACATTTCTACTTTGGAGGAGGTTTTGAAGCAGTTGCAGAAGGAAGGGCTGAAATTGCACAACATTGGTTTCAATGGAGGGATCATGGTATGGATATGAAAAGCGGAGATAAAGATCCGCGTGTCGGCACGTGCATGGTATTGGAAAGGCTAATAACTATATGAAAACGTGAGATTTAAATCATAGATCAAATCTTCAAAAGCTTCCCGGCTGTCTAACTATAAAGGTGTAATCGTCGGGCAGTACAATTATGATTATTGGGCTGCATGAGCTTCTAAAATAGCTTAATTATTAATTAGATGATTTTTTTTTCAACGTCTTTCAAAGTCGTTCCACGTTGCATAAGTTCGAAACATACAGCAGTTCGACAGTGACCACATGCATGCATAGTCCGCAAACCTCATTTGTATATGATCCTTCTGACCGCCAACGTGACCGTATTGCTAATGTTCGTCCGTAAACGTGACCGGGATGATCCCGTACGGTTAGCCGTGAAAGTGACCGCGCGAATCGATAATAGCCGACCGCGGCATCACTGCTTCCGACCCACATTTGGGTAACTACCTGCCTCTAGAAAGTTGAAAATACTATCGTTACTCATCTTTTGTTTTTGGGACTGTCACATATAGACTAATTGCATACATGCAAAAAAAAAACATGCACAGCGATCAAAATATTGCTATCTATAGGCCTATATATAGTAACTGTCAGAGCTATTACATGAATGCAATGTGACAATCAATGGTATCACGCAGTATAAGTCCATTTCTGAATCAGTCGCCGCGTCTCATCACTTGGTGCATACAACGCAAGAGAGCTCTTGCCCCGTACACTCAAATGGTGGACAAAGGCTAGGGTGATTGTCAATTTCAATCGTGTAAAACAGCAAGCCATCGGTGTTGCCTTTGGTGCCTGGGAAATAAGTCATGTCCTGATCCATACACGAGAGTGGTTATTCGCCGCATGACCGTTGTGAGAGCTCATAAGATATCCTAGGTGTTCCTTCGTCCATCCATCAGGGCACTTGAGTACACCAGGAATCATTAACGTTGACGTGCGACCTTGCACCTCACACAACGCGCAAGGAACGTTATAGTCATGCAGGTCGCTCAATGGCTGAATTTGGTCTGTTTGGTACTCAGCTCCGTACAAAAGACCGAGTTTCTGGAAACCAGGTTGGTATTCCAAATACTTTAATCTCATGCTAGTCGGAGCAGGCAAGCAAATGGGTCCTATTCCACCACCCGAATGACCAAAATAGGTACCAGCTGCATATCCAAAATAAGTCAGCGTAGCAGTGTCAGGACATACTTTCTTCCCCCAGCGAGTATACGTAGTTACTCCAGCTGCAGGCTCTGCAGCTGAATTGTAGAGATGTGGCAAAGGCGTTACCGGTTTGCCATCATCATCATCAGTAGACTTGTGGTCTCCGGCGTTATTAACTTCAAGATCATCTTCCATTTCCACTGGTTTCAGTCCATGGATATTCGTTGCACTAAGCACCAGCGCTAAGAATAGTGAGAACTGCATCTTATTGCTGGTCCTACTCCGCGTGATTGTTAGCGCATCGATCAATCCTCTTTATATACATGCAGTTTCTTCACGTTAACGGATGCATGCTGGCCGGCTCGTGTGTCTAATATTACTGGATAATTAGGAATGATGCTGGCAGCTGACGTACCATTTTTCGATATCGTGATTAATTAAATACTATGATATACAAGGCAAAAGCGTTAATAGTTAATTTAAATTAATGATTATGCTAGCCAATCTTATTCTCTTAGCTCTGGCATTATATCTGTACAAGTCAGCACACGCGCGCGACAATATAACAGAGTATAACTGACTATTCGTATAAGTCAGCATGCGCGCGTTATCATATTAATACAGGGAACTTAAAATGTCCTAGCGACTGGAATTGAGGCTTGTACATGTAATACCCTGGTCTCATACCCAGACCCAAACGTACGTAACAATGATAATCGTTCATTTGTAATTCCTGATTGCATGGAAATCAAATTTTGCGCAATTTAAAGTTGGATAGATTGCTTATGACTTACGAAAGTGTTTTGCGCGTGCATGCATGCATGCATGCATGCATTTCATTTCTGATGGTGGTAGGCAATAATATTTGCATGTCTATCATATATATTATATATCTCTCTGATTAGATCATAATACAACTCTGCGCAAGCAATTATATCATGTCACAATTGCGCGCCATTTTAGTCAATGAAAATTTAGCCCGCGCTGTCTGATCCAACCGCAATAGAAAATGCAAGCATAGGTCACAATTGCGGGACCGCCAAAGTGGCGGGCTGAATTTTGATCGGTTCGCTGCAATACGTAATCACTTATTGGAATGAAAATTAGTTCACACGTGATTCAAGATTACGAGAGTATGAAGTATGGCAGCGCTTCCTTCATCATATCGGTGTGGTTTACAACTGTTTACAACGGTCGAACATCTCTGGTTCGAAGTGAAAGAAACTTGGTACCGAAACTTGTAGTTGTGGATTGGATTTCCGAGTCGAGGCCGAGGTAGGATTAAACGGGACAAAATAGCACGTGGACAGCGCTTGCATGAAAGAGCGGACGCCGGTAGTGCCTCAGTGGCCGCAACATTAGTGTTAAAGTTAGGGGCAAGGAAGTGTGTAGCGGGGGTGGTGGTGGTGGTGGTGGTGGTGGTGTGCGCTGACAGCGAGCATGCCAATCACTATTGTTCCGAATGAGTCAAAAAGGGTATAATTAGAACAATGCTAAACATACCGGAATAATGGCGTAATTAAACTCATTATCTTAGTGCATTGTTTGGAGCCACTTTTGAACACCAGAATGAAACGCAGCAACATGGAGAGTCTAGGGATGTAGAAAGGACCTTTCTGTACACATACGTACCTAATTCAGATGCAGAAATTTTTTTATACTCCGCGGGGAGGTGTTTCTATTGTACGCATGTGCAATTGGTGCGGGAGACTACTATTAGTCTGATTCCAAGTGTTCCAGTCTGGAAGTTTTTCGAGACATGCCACACCATCCGACATTACGTGCTGACATTGTTCTATATATCAAGATACATTTCAAAGTGGCTCTGTTATAATCTTGCTAGTTATTCGAGCACAAAAAGTACGAATATTCGACTGTTTTGCATGGTAGACTGGAATACGGCACAACGCTGTATTGAGAGAAATGCTTTCCTTAATAGTGTGGATGCACTTTATTGCATTCAAAGTACCATGCGATTGTTCAAAGCTCACAGTTGACTGTACTTTATACCCTCCCGGCTGCTTCGACCCTTAGTGACACGCCCCCTACACATGCAACACATGCATGCATGTATATGGCATATCCATTAAGTAAAAATACATACTAATTCCTTACCACACACACAGGGCAGGGCTGGTTGTGGTGCCAGAGCTGGTTGTGGTGCCAGAGCTGGTTGTGGAGCCAGGGCTAGTTGTGGAGCAAGGGCTGGTTGTGGGTCCGGCATGGAGCCAGAGCTGGTTGTGGGGCCAGGGCTGGTTGTGGGGCCAGGGCTGGTTGTGGGGCCAGGGCTGGTTGTGGAGCCAGAGCTGGTTGTGAAGCCAGGGCTGGCTGTGGAACCAGGGCTGACTGTGGGGCCAGGGTTGGTTTGGGGTCATGGCTGGTTGTGGGGCTAGGACTGATTGTGGAGCCAGAGCTGGCTGTGGAGCCTAGGCTGGTTGTGGAACCAGGGCTGACTGTGGGGCCAGGACTGGTTGTGGTGCCAGAGCTGGTTGTGGAGCAAGGGCTGGTTGTGAGGCCAGAGCTGGTTATGGGTCCGACATGGAGCCAGAGCTGGTTATGGGGCCCGGGCTGGTTGTGGGGCCAGGGCTGGTTGTGGGGCCAGGGCTGGTTGTGGAGCCAGAGCTGGTTGTGAAGCCAGGGCTGGCTGTGGAACCAGGGCTGACTGTGGGGCCAGGGTTGGTTTGGGGTCAGGGCTGGTTGTGGAGCCAGGGCTGGTTGTGGAGCCTAGGCTGGTTGTGGAGCCAGAGCTGGTTGTGGTGCCAGAGCTGGCTGTGCAGCCAGAGCTGGTTGTGGAGTCGTGCATTCACGAGGCCAGGGTAGCACAGTTGTACATGGGCCCAGGGTTGGTGTGGGACCAGAGCTGGTTGTGAGGCATGGTTGTAGCCCAGAGCTGGTTGTGGGGTCGTGCGTGCATGGGGTCAGGGCTGCATGGTTGTGCATAGGTCCAGGACTGGTTCTGAGGTTAGGGCTGGTTGTGGATGGGGACAGGACTGGTTGTGCATGGTGCCAGGGCTGGTTGTGCATGGTGTCAGGGTTGGGTTGTGCGGGTAGGGCTGGTTGTACATGGGGAAGGCCAGTATGTGAGACCATGCAAGCATGCATGGACATTAGAACCTTTCATTTTCTAAAATGCCAGTGTCTGTTGTATAAAACAGTCCGTGCACAACTATAACGTAGTACTATACTGATTAACCGTTTTGACCTAGTTGCTAGGTCTCGTGCACGAACTGTTAACTTCAAAACGTATAACAGAGCCACTTCGAAAACAAAAAAATTATCAAGTTCATTCCATGTACAGTACAACGTTATGCGCCGTTGGAGCCAGAAAACTTCCTCAGTTTGTCCACAAGCGAATGAGTAATGACGTACCGCTAAAAGTGTATATGTTTTAAGTCGCACAGAGCTCGATTGGCTTAAGCTACGATCATGGTACTTGTGGTGTCAGATAGAGTACAAGTTTTATAACCATAAAACAGCGTCAAATATGCTACCAAGTGTTGTGTTAAAAAAGAGTAGCGCACATTCCAACGTTGTTCGATTGCAATATTTCGTTGCTAAGCACACGCAGCCATTTCAATATTTCTGGGCGTAGGTCTTTTTGACCCACGTTTCAATGTATTGAAACAGCTTGTGGGTAGGCTTATCGCATCATGGTAATCATGAATTCAATTGTCCCCGTAAAGTAAAGGATTACCGAAATGATTATTAGATATAATGATATTCATATTTATTGTCGACTTGTGGGTAGGCTTAATCATGGTAATTATGAATTTCAATTGTCCCCGTAAAGTAAAGGATTACCCAATTAGTTCGTTTACCTCGTCGCCAATGTTAGATCCGTGGCCGTGGTGACAGTGGCAGGCGTAAACGTCGGAGCCCCCCTCCCCAATCTCCAATGCAACGTGTAATCCTTGGTAGCACACACTAATAGTACAAAAAGTGTCTCAGCAAGTTACACACAGCCTATATATGTCATCGAGTCACACAATAAAACAATGAAGACCGCTTGCGCGCGGCCTTGCGTGCTGCAGTGGAATGACGTCAGTGGTGCGTACACCACATCGACCAATGGATTGTAATGTCGAAGAACAAATGCACGCTGACGATGAAACTACAGCGCACTGTTGCTTTCTCGAGACTTTTGAAGCGTCTAAACCATAGCTCCGCTAGCGTACTTCTTAAAACGAAGTTGCATATGCAAGCACAATGACGTTCCGCTAAATTGTTACATATTAACACATGAAGGTGCCGATGGTCAGCTACGTCTTAGGAATAGGATTTGAATAGTTTTGTTGCGCGCGGTCGATCGATTTGCGCTATCCATCGATTGCTCTGCGCGAACAATAGATCTATCGTTTGCGCACCAATCTATCGATCGCGCAACCATCGATGGATCGCGCAACAAGCATTTTGCGCAATTTACTGATAATGAAATGCAATCCATCGATCGCGCAACGATGCTTTCTATAACTTGCATGCATGACTCTGATATTTCATGATAGCATACTGGCAAAATACTGACATGCAGAATCCTTATAACAGGGTTTTGGAGCACAAGTCACACATCCATTTCTTTAACTGAGTCGCACTGATTCCAACACAGTTTGAATGGAAGCGTTCACTGCAAGCACAGCAACGGATATCCAGTTTGCCATCATCTGTGGACCTACACTTGCAATATACTCTTCTCTTAATTTGGTAGATAATCCATGGGTGGCGATTTACAACAGTAGATGGAAAAGGAACTATACCTATCAACACAGTCTTTAAGATGATTGCGCAATTGCTTGTAATGCAGTTGAGTTGGATCTTCTCCATGAATCAGAGATGTGGCAAAAGCTACAGCTAGGTCGCCACAAGAGTAGCTGTCTTCTTGTTCTTGGACATTCATGACATTAATCGTTATTTGGGATTCAGAGCATTGTATATATTTGGATACAATCGAAAGGCAGTCTGAGTCTGGTTTCAGTTGCATAGAGTCATAAATGCAGACTGTATTCATTTCTTCTCCAATATTTGATATGAGCAACCAATGGTTTTTATTTACAAGAAGGAACTGTGCAAATTCAAAGTTTGGGGCATCAAACGACATATTCTGTTGCAGAACAGGATTTTGAAGACCATCTATGGCAGGAAAAGATTCTTTCAAGAGCTTATTAGCGGCATCCATGTGTGTGTCATTCAGCCACTCAGTTGTGTCCAATATTGCTCTGTTAGATGATGAAAGCAGAGGTGACTTGAGTGATAAATTTGTGTCGAATTGGTTGGAACAAGTTGTAGACAGATGACATTGAGTGGAACATTCTATGCCATTTTTCTTACAAATTCACCTCATAGATTTGCATCCACTTGTGCATTTACAGCTGGACTTTGTGAATTTTGTCAGTGGATGGAATTTCAGAGCCGCTTCACGAAGTGATAAATGTACTTCAGCATTACCAACATCAATTTGACCATCATAAGACTGGAGATCCCCTCCACGGAATTTTGGCTTGAGGGTTCCATAAGCAGTTGTAAGGCAATATGTCTTCACTTTGTCCCCATATACATGTGCAATAACACAAGGAAGCCGTGGTACATCAGTTTTGGATCTATCTAGCTTGGGAATGCTAACAGTTACCTTATCACCAATATGAAAAGTTTGAACCTTCATTCCTTTCTTTTTATTGTAATATGTGGACATTCGTGCTGCAGAATGATACGAATTATCATAGGCTTTCTTTCTAATTTTGGTATGCACTGTTGTATTGTGGTCGTATGATTCTGACTCCTGCTCTGAATTGGTGGAATGATGCTGGGATTGTTCATTTGAGATCTTTTCTCAACAGGTGCAACTGATTTGGGTTCATCAGTTTCAGAAGTAGAGGTCGATGCAGTTGGTTCAAGATGTTTTGCAGGTGAATGCACAAGTGCAATGCTGTCTGTGGAGAGTTGTGCTTCATCCTCTTGTTTTTTTTCACCATCAGTGCATATATCCTCCTCATCAACGCAATGCTTTACTGCTCCTGGAATATGTGGACATTCGTGCTGCAGAATGATACGAATTATCATAGGCTTTCTTTCTAATTTTGGTATGCACTGTTGTATTGTGGTCGTATGATTCTGACTCCTGCTCTGAATTGGTGGAATGATGCTGGGATTGTTCATTTGAGATCTTTTCTCAACAGGTGCAACTGATTTGGGTTCATCAGTTTCAGAAGTAGAGGTCGATGCAGTTGGTTCAAGATGTTTTGCAGGTGAATGCACAAGTGCAATGCTGTCTGTGGAGAGTTGTGCTTCATCCTCTTGTTTTTTTTCACCATCAGTGCATATATCCTCCTCATCAACGCAATGCTTTACTGCTCCTGGAAAGAAACCAGTTGGAGAATGCCTTCCAAAAACAACATGGTATGGTGAATCTTTAATGCCTTCATGCTTTTCACTGTTCATTGAAAACATGTTTCGCGGTAACCAGGAAACCCAAGGGTATTTGAAACCTGTGTGTCCTTCATCTTGCTTCATGACTGCTATTTTCATTTCTACTGTGCGATTTCCACGTTCTATAAGACCTTGAGACTGAGAATGACGTGGACGACCATTGACAAATGTTACATCTCCACCCCATCTCTTAAACATAGCATGAATGAGATTGTTCACAAATTCGCGACCATTGTCTGAGTGGAATATCTTTGGAGGTCCTAAATATGCCAACACACGCTCCTCTAGCATATAGGATACCTCTTCAGCTGATTTCTTACTCAGTGGAAAAAGTATGTGAAACTTTGAGAAATGATCCATGAAATGGCCAATGTAATTAAATTCGCCATCAGGATTGTGTCTCATGTCAATCAAATCTACCTGGATCCTGTTTAGAAAGTCTGTCTCAATGATTGGTTGCAAAGGAGGTCTGGTAGTTTGTGCTTGCTTGAGCTGGCAAACTGGACAGTGAGAGCAGAATTCCTGTACAAACCCTCTTGTCACTCCAAAGTACTGGCGTTGCATCTGAAATCAAGACATACATGCCAGTATGTCTATGTCAGTAAGATAATTCAGCTTATACATCTACTTACGTAGTCCAATACTTTTTTATAGCCACTGTGCTTCAATTCATTGGCATGGATTGCCTGAACTACATCAACCAACTGGTCTGCATGCAATACACGAAGAAATTTCGAACTTTCCTGTAAGAGAAAAATAGGTAGCGTTTACATACAAGCGGATATACTCATTGTGGACTACACCAAACCTTGACGCTTTCGTCATTTGGAATTACAAGGACTTGCGAGAGACCAATCCCAGGAAGATCGACGACCTGAAACTTTCTGGTTTTCACCCAGTGTTTGAAGTGATGATCGACCTTGTCTGCTGAATGCAAGAGATGATTGACAATGGCGTCAAACTTTGCTTTAGTTAAAATGCAGCTCTTTTTTGAAGCTGCTTTACTATTGGCAACACTAGTCATCCGAGCTTTAAACAGCGGATCCATGTCAAGCCACGCCGGATACGCGTGTAGCTGACAGCACACGGAAAGGCAAAACAGTCAAGACACCAAGCTTTTGCACCTATTCGCACACGTGCGCTATCAATCGACTGCGCAAGCGCATTGCTGTTCACGTGTATTCTATCGATCGCGCAAGCTGCTTGCTGCACAATCGATCGATTGTTGCGCGATCCATCGGTGGTTGCGCGATCGATAGATTGGTGCGCAAACGATAGATCTATTGTTCGCGCAGAGCAATCGATGGATAGCGCAAATCGATCGACCGCGCGCAACAGTTTTATTCGATCGTACTGCATAGTGCAACCATCGTAGTACGAAGACGAACTGTGATGTTTATTTTGACCGATACTGTATCTGTTATCTTATGCGATGTCATTGTAAATCTCAAAAAGTATGAAAGAGCAAGTGACTCACAATGCTGAACACATGTCTTGTTGATTGCAAACATTCATAGCTAGTTGCCAGCAATGTTTCGTATTGTTCCATTTCCTTAAATACTGCGGGTGTAGATTAGATAATTATAATAAGTAAATAAAATAGAAATATTCCTATATTATTAAATAAAACATGAAAAAAAAAAAAAAGAAATATTAATGTGTCAAGCTACATTAAATTGAATTACATTTTAATTGAAATTTTTAAATGACAAAGAAAAGTGATCCAGAAGATGCAAATGTAAGTACATAAAATTTTATTTACCTTTATTAAAAATAAATTGTAAAACAGTGCACATGTACATGTATATACCCTGACCAGCCAATAGCATGTGATAACACTGTACACAGCTTAACAATTGCACACACAATTTTTAAGTGTTCAGAAATAGGCTTAGCTCATAATTATAGGGCCAATCGACCATAATTCAGTGCAACTAGAACACTGTGTTAAATGTGCTTTCAATTTGTAGAATTACAGTGTGTGTATTCATATACAAATTTAGTTGTGTACATAAATTGTGTAATCAGAAATTGAATTATTCAGCCAATGTGTACTGTGGTGTACCGTTGTGTAAGGAGTGTGTTCACCAGTTATGGAATAGGCTGAGGTCACAATTATTGGGCCAATCTGAGACAATTGTGTTCAATCATTACATTAAGGTGAACAACTGTGTTTGTTACACAACCTAATATTCATACATTACTGCCCACAGTTTGTGAATAATTTACTAACACATCTACAGACATTAAAATTTTATTTAGCCAATGTTCAGAAACTGTATGTAGTTCATACATTTGTATGCAAATGATTAGTTAATTAAATATTGTGATGTTGCTGGAACAAAAATTTAGACAGAGGATGGTATCTTACCCTCAACAGTCAATGGTCAACATTAACGGTTGCCCGCTGGCCCGACGCAAGTAGAAATTCTCGTCGGACCAGTTATATTGCTACATTAGTGGCCCGCAGGGGCAAGTTAAATAATGCTGTTTACAGGCCCTGCCAATTTTTTCAACTCATCCCTACAAGGATGTACTTACACAAACTGTGGTTAACCTACCACAACCCAACAACACCCCCAAATGGAGTGTACATAGCAACCAATTAAATAGTAACGCTTCCATGCAAGATGGGGTGGGATGTTGAGAATCGGCAGCGAATTTTAATAACTGCCCACAATGGTTCGCAATGTCCGCTCTGATGCCTCCAGCTGCTGACCGCTTCCCAGGCAAACCGCCACTACGAAAGAAAAGGATGACGGAAAAGGATATAGAAGAGAGAAGAAAGTTGTATGAAGAAGAGAAGCGTGAACGGGTGTTTGATCCAGAGGGTACTTGGGTAGTACGATGGCCATGCATTTGATGACGAAAAATCCCAGTATTGCTACGGTGTTGATGTCACATTCAACATATTTGTTTGCTAAATTTGATTAAATACGAATACATTGTAAATCCATATTATTTTATGCAGTGTATGGGAATTAAATTTAATTACCTCAAATCAAGCATGCATCACATCAGGCTTTGCAGCTCTATCAGCCAAAACCCGCAAGCACAAGGCTAATGATCCCAAATGCAGTGAGCTGGGGGGGGGGGGGGGGGGGGTGCGTCCCTCTGGCAGTCGAGACCTATGGGAATTGTGGGAAGGAGGCTAGGTACACTTTTTCCTGTCTAGCAACCCGGCTTGCCATTGGGTCTCCAAAATCAAGTTGCTCGAATTCACTTGTGTAAATGTATATAACTACAGGATGCTATTAATTAAATCTTTGAATGGCAAATTAATAACAAGGGCCAGTGGGTTGTGCAACTTACTTGTCCTGCAGGGCCAGTAGGTTCCATCAACCTCTGGCCCCACAGGGCAAGTAGCCCAAAGTGCTTAATGTTGACCCCTGAACAGTGGTGAGGGTAAGGTCATGTTCATAAATAGGATGATGTGATGACCTTCCACAAATGCACAGGACAGCAGCACGAAGGGAAACACATGAGAGCGGAGTGCATAGCTCACTACAAGGGAATAATGTTTGACAATTACTGTCATGTTGTGTTGATATCATTGGACGTGTTCATCAATTGTAACAACTGTAATGTGCTTGGGTTCACCACATGTAGAGTGACATTAATGATTATGTAAATTATTGGGCCACTGCTTACTGTGTGCAATTACAATGTATTGTCATAACGTATGCACATAAATACAAATGGGTCATATGTATTGGTCCATCCTTCCCAAATGAGTACAGTACATGTACTGTATGCAATTATTAGGCTGTGTTCACCAATAGTGTATTGCACAATCATTGTGTGCTTCACTTGCACTCAAGTGTGTTGAACAATACTTACATGTAAAGCTAAGTTCAACCATTTATCACTGCTACATATCTGTTATGATATGCATTATACCTGTACATGTATATATATATATGGGACAGTCTCCGAGAAAATGGCCCTTCGCTATATAATTTTAAAGTTATAAAAATGACTCACGTTTGAATCGCTATAACTTCGGAACGGTACACGCCATTGACTTCCTATTTTCAATACTTCATACTGCACCATTTCTATAAGGTAAAATAGATTTTGGAGTCTTGCATTAGCTTCGTGCCAGTGTTGCAACGTCCGATACCCCTTGGGGTTCAAACTGGCCATATCTTTCGGCAGTACGTCTCAATTAACTTCAAATTCGGTTTATACGCAGAGGGGTCCTGTACCTATCGATGTGCCCTGTTCGTTAATTTTTACTTGATCCGTTACGGAGATACAGCTGTGCAAAGTAATTGCACATTTTTCTTCATTCCGCGCCATTAACCTACTGCAACCTGGTTCCCGCTACTCCGAGCACATGAATATACAATAACCTCCCGTGCCCATGCCACTGTATTACCTGTACAACTGAAGTACCACCGTTCTTACAAACGTCAGTGGTTCTCTTCTATAATGGACAAGATTCGTTAAGCGATCGAAATGTGTGGGATTCAGTTACCGTCACCATACAAAAAACACGGTACGTATTACCAGTACCGATACGCGCGCACAACATTATGTGTCCCTGTCGATTCGGTCATACTCTTTGGGTGCCACTCATTGCGTGGCCATTCATAGGCTCACAACCTATACGTCAGAGCCATGATATATAGTGCACGGTGTATCAGCTAGGCTATGGGAGAGGCGTGGTCGAGTTAAAGACACATGCAGCGCAGCTAGGCTGGAACACATGTAACCCTTCCTAATCACATATATTTTAAACGCCCACCGATTTTCATTTCATCTGCATGGTTGGCACACACACACCCATGAACCAACACATACACACGTCTCACGTCACACTTATACACACTCTTTCCACTATTCTTTTCCCCTTGCTGTACACCCTGTAAATTGTTATGTGCTACATGGATTCACTCATAAGATTTGTCTATAGTTGAACTTTTTTTCTATGTCTTTCGGTTACATTGCTTTCACTGGCCTACTATACAACCCTCTTTCTCAACTATTTGTATTCTGACTGATGTGTTTTTCACGTGTGTAACTGGATTGTGTGTTTTATACATAGTGGTATAGGAGCATGGAGGCTATGGGAGCAAAAGCCCCAACAATTTTTTCAGAGAAAGGCCCCCCTCCCAACTCCTCCCCCCATCGGTTGTATGTACTGGATTAATGTGTTGAAGTACTGGACTATTTGTTCCTGTCTCACAGTACCTACCACATCATGACGTACCATGCCTCATGTCCCATATTCCATTACATGCATCCATATACACACTCACAAACTCATATATACACAACACTCACAACTACATGTATCCCATGCCAATCACTATATATGCTGAAGCTCTGAGTGTGTACCATTGAGAGGTTTAAAAAGACTTAGGTTTTACTATTTTTTACCATCCTTTGTTATACCAGGGCTCTGATATTTGTCTTTTGGGATGCAGGAATAATATTCCTGCCGGGCTAATATAGAAAAGTAGGTCTACTAAAGTCCCTCTTACAGAGTGGTAGATCTACAAGTAATATCACAAAAGATAAATAGCACAGATTCCTAGAAGGGGCCCATGTATAATGCTATACATACACACGCACACACACACATGCATGCACGCACACACACACACACACACACACACACACACACACACACACACACACACACACACACACACACACACAAACCAGTGCTGCTTAGAAATAGTGGTTCTGGTGGGTATGACTGTCAGTTTGCTATGCGCAGATGCAAAGCCACCCATGGAAGTCACCCATGGAATGTTGATTTACATAAATAAATAGGCTAATGCCTTTGTGTTTAGGACTCTGCAATTAATGAGACATACCGTCACAAACCCTCTGAGGATCACAGCACTTGGTGTCATATTTTATGTCCGTTTTTGGATCTGGTGCAGTGCTGCTTCCAAACATATTACAGACCTGTGAGTTCCATAGGCTTTTACATTTGGTCATATGTGTAGCAACAAACTTGACAGTCATCCTCACCTGAACCACTAATTCTTCTTGTAAGTAGCATTGGAATTTCAGTGTGCGTGTGTGTGTGTGTATGTGTGTGTGTTTGTGTGTGTGATGTGAGTGTTTGTGTGTGTGTAGCATTGGAACCTTTCTTTCTTGGAGGATGTGCAATTTATTTTTGTAATATGTTGACAAGGATTGTACGGTACGTACTACCAGTACCGATACGCGTGCATAACATCATGTAGAAATCGTGTCCCTGTCAATTTGGTTATACTCTTTGTGTGCCACTCATTGCGTGGCCATTTATAGGCTTACAACCTATAACAGTATGTCAGAGCCATGATATCTAGTACACGGTGTATCAGCTAGGCTATGGGAGAGGCGTGGTCGAGTTAAAGATACATGCGGGCTGGAACACATGAAACCCTTCCTTATTATATTGGGATATGTGTTCTGCTGGCACATATAACACCCACCATTTTTCATTTCATCTGCACGGCTGGCACACACACCCATGAACCACACCCATAAACATACACACGTCTCATGTCATGACTATTCACACTCTTTCCACCATAAGACACTATTCTTTTCCCCTTGCTGTAAATTGTTATGTTGTGTGCTACATGGATTCACTCATATGCTTTGTCGATTTGAACTTTTTCTTTCGGTTACAGTGCTTTCACTGGCCTACCTCTTTCTCAACTATTTTTGTTATGTTTATATTCAGATTCATTCTCTTTATGTTTGGTCCTACATGTGCAAGTAACATTACCTTCTATTTCTTTAGTGGTCATAATTGTATCAGCACAAAATGGTAGTATGTCTTGTCAGACTCATGCCCTTCACTGTATGCTCATATCCCATGGCCTCCTCTACATGGTCATGTCCAAAGGCCTCCATGTCACTGATGTGGATGTATTTCACACATGCAACTGGACTGTGTGTTGCATGTATTGGACTGGTTTCAGTGGGGTAGGAAGCACGGGGATTGTGGGGGCAAATGTCACAATACGTTTGTCAGAGGCCCCCGTGAGGCTCCACTATACATGTCCCATATACCATTCACTGTACTCAAATTGGGAGGGTTTTAAATACTCCTCTATTTCAGCTGATAGTGGTCATGAAAGAGTTAGAATGATGGGGAGGGGGGGGGGGGGGGGCTCAAATGTCATGTCCCCATCTACTAGGTGCTCTTGTATATATACTAGTCCTGAAGCTTCGTGTAAGTAAAATACCAACTCAGTACTGCGTGTATACCCATGGGTAAATAGAAGCCATGTCAGTGAATGCTCTCTGTATAAACTCTACAGTGGCCCAGTCTTTCCAAATCTTTGAGATAGGCTAAGCAATAATATTCACTGCCACTTATGCAAGGCTTCCCATCTGTCCACAACACAAAAATAAATCCTCCAAAAAGGTACCAATGCTACAAGCACATACACACACACACACACACACACACACACACACACATACACACATACATACACACACAATGGTAGCTTTGAAAAAGCTTAGCAAGCTGCGTTTGGACCTCCACCAATGGTAGCCCCTTTATGTTGGGACACCCAGGCCATTACAAGGCCACCAATGGATGCATGCTACTCGCTCCACCACATCAGGGCTTCCATCCCCACCAGTAGACACCTCTTTCACATGGGATATTTCCCACCCATTTCACAGCAGGTGCCCCTTGCTCCCCACATCAGGGTACTCCCTCTTCCATAGACGTCACACTTCTACGTAGGGATCTCCTTCCCCCTTTTTACCATTCCATCCAGGAGACACCTTCCTCCACACCGTATACCCCTCCTAAACTGTGTAACACCACTAATGGTCTTATTTCAAAATACTCTAAATTAGTTATGTTCTATCTCATGAAGAAAAAGAACTGATGGAACAAGTAATAATAACATTATTTGTGAGAAAGTTGGTATATAGGAATGACAGGCAATAGAGGAAATATGTAATAGCCCTATATTTAGCACATTTGTAGGACATTATGTTGTTCAACTGTGTGCGTATTACATTTCCCCTTAGTAGATCCTTGTTTTCTTCCTTTTGCCTTCCAATCCTATATGCCATCAATTTTCTCATAAAGAACATCTTTATTACTTGTATGCAAGGCTTCCATCTCTAGGTGCGCAGATCTAGAAGTAGCTTGTCAACACATCACAAAAATAAATTGCAAAAGAAAGATTTCAATGCTATGTAGACACACACATACACTCACATACACAAATACACACACACACACACACACACACACACACACACACACACACACACGGAAATTTCAATGCTACTTAGGATTAATGGTCCTGATGAGGATGTCTGTCAAGTTTGCTACACATATGACCAAATGCAAAAGCCGATGTAAGTCACCTGTAACATCTTTGGGAGCAGCACTGCCCCAGATCCAAAAACAGACGTAAAATATGACACCAAGTGCTGTGATCCTCAGATGGGTTTGTGACGGTATGTCTCATTATTTGCAGAGTCCTAAACATAGCCTATCTATTTGCCCCCATCTCATGTAAATCAACATTCCATGGGTGACTTCCATGGGTGGCTTTGCATCTGGGCATAGCAAACTGACAGTCATACCCACCAGAACCACTAATTCTAAGTAGCACTGGTTTGTGTGTGTGTACGTGTAGTGAGTGTGTGTGTGTGCGTGTGTATGTATAGCATTATACATGGGCCCCTTCTAGGAATCTGTGCTATTTATCTTACTTATAGATCTACCACTCTGTAAGAGGGACTTTAGTAGAAACAACTTCCAAAAACATGCTGGAATGTCCTTTTCTGCTAAAAGCATGCAGATTGAAATCATTGTGCAAAATTCACCACCATTTCTTTGCAGTTATCACTTCAGTGGTACAATTTTTGCAAGTTGCAACCAATTTTCTGCTTTTAGGCACTATTTCTTACAAACCAGATAAATGTGGCAAATTGTTTAAATAAATCCTGTTCCGCATATTTTACATATTGCATTCTTGTCTTGCATTATATACGAGAAAGCTAATTATAGCCTGAGGCATTGCCTGAGGATACTACAGGTAAACATGAGAATTAATTAAACAAGGTCGACACTGTTGTACAATGATGTAAGATCTTCAATCTGCTCCTTATTTAGCCTGGATGACTTGCTTAACTGGACCTCTTTCAATACTGCATCTTTATTAACTTCTTCAGTCAATACTTCTCCTTTGGATTTACACTCTTTCCAAGTGCCAGAATATGTTCCCTCCCACCACTGAATCGTCAAACATTTTCCATCAATTGTACGTACACGTCCTGTTTGAGGGATCTCATTACAGTATTTTTGAAGCCTCATTGCAACATAGCATCCAGGGGCAATATGTTTCTCCTCCTCCACATTCTGTTCTGAATCACGATTCAGGTTCTTGTCGGCCGGTTCACCATCAATCACTTGGCGTCTTCTCTTCGGACCACAACATATCTGTGGATATAAAATTAATAAAGTGTATGGTGCATAATGATTATTTGTAATATTAGCAACTTTCATTGTATCTTTTTAATGCAACCTTGAACGTCTGATTTCTCTGAAATTTCTATCATGAGTGCATAAGCACTGTGATGTTCAATGTAAAACGGAACCATATGTATAAAGTTTAGTGCAGCAACTGATATGGTACTTCTGAATTTTCAGGTGTAGGAAAGTACTTACATTAACATTGAATTCTTAAGCACAGTGATTTTTAAAATGAACCATATGTAAATACAGCACGTTGATTTTAAACTGATCATTATGCACCATTGACCATTTGGTATCTCTGAAATTTCAATTACAAGTGCATAACCATATGTATAAATTTTTAATACAGTGCATAAGCACTGTGATGTTCAATGTTTTAAAACGAACCATATGTATAAAGTTTAGTGCAGCAACTGATATGGTACTTCTGAATTTTCAGATGTAGGAAAGTACTTACATTAACGTTGAATTCTTAAGGACTATGATTTTTAATTTAAAATGAACCATATGTATAAAGTTAAATACAGCACGTTGATTCTAAACTGATAATTATGCAACATTGACCATTTGGTATCTCTGAAATTTCAATTACAAGTGCATAATCATATGTATAAATTTTTAATACAGCATGTTGCAACTTATATGGTATTTCTGAATTTTCAGGGGTAGCAAAGTACTAACATTAACAGTAGGATTCTAAACTGATAAGTACGCATTGAACATTTGTTATCTCTGAATGTCCAAATTAAATGAACCATATGTATATAGTACTTCTAAAATTTCATGTGTAGCAAAGTAGCTACATAAACAGTTGCATTCTAATCTGATTATTATGCATAATTGTAAATTGAAATTTCAGCTCATTCAGTATGTTCAATGTAATAAAAAGGGCTTGAGGGGGATATGTGCATAGCTATGTGTGTGCGCTGGGAGTGTTGAGGGGGATGTGTGAATACCTATGGGTGTGCGCTGGGGGTGTTGAGGGGGGATGTGTGCAAAGCTATGTGTGTGTGCTGGGGGTGTTGAGCGGGATGAGCTATGTGCATAGCTATGTGTGTGCGCTGGGGGTGTTGACGGGGATGTGTGCATATCAATGGGTGTTTGCCGGGGTGTTGAGGGGGATATGTGCATAGCTATGTGTGTGCGCTGGGATCGTTGAGGGGGATGTCTGAATACCTATGGTGTGTGCTGGGAGTGTTGAGGGTGTGTGTATGTAGCTGCTGGTGTGCGCTGAGATGGTACATAGTTGGTGTTATGCGCTGTTTTTCATTATAAATTGCAGAAGCAGGCAATAACAGAAGCCCATATTCTGGATGGTGAAATAAAGCATTGTGGGCACCATACTGTGTGCTCTTATCCCTGTTGGTTGGTTCATCATCTCCATACAAAGACATAGAACCTCCATCAGCAACATATATTCAAAACTATGATGCTTTGGTGCATCTATGTATGTGATTAGTGTACCATCAGCTTTCAGTAGTAATTCCAACTCTAGGTTGCTGAAAACATCGTAGTTGCCCGGCACCATTGGCTCATCCCTGTCGCTATAATCACTGTCCACCTCTCCTGTGCAAGCCTAACCTTCAACACCATCATCCAGCCGCTATTTGACCACATCCACTACCCTGCCACTTTGCCGTTTCAGTCATACGTAACAATTCAATCACACAAAAGACTGTTCAGGCTAAATATAAACGCGCATGTAAAACAGCAAAGAAGTGTCCGACTGTGCAACACGCGTAAGACAAGTACATGGTATCCAGCCGTACGCAGATATGCGTTTAGAAATTAATAATTATGACATACGTTACGTAAGCATATCTGCGCATAATCGGTTAATCTAATCACATTGGTGATGCATAACTTCACACAGCAAGTACATGATGTATTTATGCCGACACTTTAATAAGGTACCGCATACGCGTGGGTATGGAGGATGGAATAAATGTTTACTAGTCCCACCAAGTAAATTATAACGCACTTTGCCAAAACTGACTTTGTTTTTACAGATACAATACATTTGCCCGTGGACGGTGCTAATGGTAAGTATTGTTTATCTAGATTGTAAGAAATGGGGTCTTATTTTCCTTAAACGCGACACAAAAGACCACGCTCGTGATTTTATCGCGGCCTTAAATATGAGAACGTATACATGAAGTACGCCTACGCATCGGTAGGAAAGTGACACATGCATGTACGCATGCAACAATGAAATATGCTGTCTGTACTAGTAAAACTCTGAGAACATACGAACTGATACCTCCAGCAGATTGACATGATGTAAAAGATGGACTCTCGCAATGCGAAGTTGAAAACAGTGGTGTTTCTGAACAACCTCTTGACCATATTTGTGGCGATGATTGAATAGTGTCACATTCAGTGAAAGTCGGAGATTCCAAGCACGCATTCATTTTTGAGCATAACTCTGTAGATGCAGCTGCAAGTAAGAGCACCTATAATTGGCGCATGCGCGCAAACATATCCGGGCCGCTGATTTTCATTGAAAGCTGAGATGGCTTCGAAGAACTACGCTTGCAATTGGTACTTCAAAATTGGTGATGATAGTTTCATCTACTTGATGAGGGGAAAGGATCGGATGAGAGTAGAAGGAAACTACAAGGATGGGAAAAGACCATTAGTTGGACAAGTTCTCGAGGTAAAGTATTACACCGACAAAAGCACCAGCAAGCCGTACTTTTTGGTGAGAAACCCTATCATTCATTTGTGTTGCCCACTGAGTACACGTCACGTACCATTTCACATGTGCCTATGAAACACTTACATGTACCTTTATTTATATTAATTGTTGCATTTAGTTTCAGACGCTGCTAGATACACCGTGTCATAAATCATTGCCTGCCAATAAGTTTGATTGGTCAGCCAACAACTTAACTCGAAAGTTTCGTCGTGCTGGCTCTGCTAGCCGCTTTGTTGACATATGGAATCAAAGTGTCAAAGAAAAGTACAGCCAGTTCACCAAAGAGGACACCATGTCAACTCTCTTCATTACATTAAATTTTAATCCTGTGCCTGCTGTGTTTAATGAATACTGTGCACGAGCATTGACGTAAGTTACTGTTAATATAAGTACTAAGGAATGCAAACTCTAATACAGCCCTTTCTTTTAGATCAAAAACAACCTACAAACAGCCGTCAGATACTGCTTCAGAGAATGTCACAATGTGGTCTGGCCCTGTTGCTGTCATCATTTTTCAAAGGATGTCTCATCTATAAACTACAATGACATAAAGCAGGCATTACCTTCCTTTGTAGGATTCTCTTTGTCCATTGTTCATAATGACAATACCAATACAGAGAATGTGTGTCTAAAGTATTTATTTTATCTGCAATGAAATGCACATGTCTTAATTTAGGTGATGAGCACATTGAGAACAATCAAATCTATTAACACTGTTGCAGGAATGTCGACATATGCAATTGTTATTTGTGGAAGAAAGTGCACTTTGGCAGCTTCAGAAAGTTATACAAGAATCACCAGAGTTAGTTGTTCAGGTGGCATACTACAACGTTCATGGAGATGACAATGCTGGTAATGTATATGCATATATATGCATGTGCACATTTTTATATTACGAAAATGGTTTTCCTTCCTTAGACACAATCTTTGACAAAACCGTTGCACCCTTCTTAGTTGTGATTTCAGACAAAATCTGTGTAACTGTGAAGAGAGGGAATCATTTTTCTGGATCAGCAAAAAACCCGCATGAAGATCTGGTGGCAACACTTACATCTGAGGGTGACTGCATTTTAACCACAGAAAATGACAAATGTAAGGATCTAGATGTAACATTTAACACTTTATACTAACTCATTGTAACAAGGTGAAACTTGACTACTGCAGTGCATGCAAGTCTCACCATACTGGCACTGAAATTTCAGAGGCATCAAAACCAAGTTACCTAGATAAGCAGACTTGAAAATAACAAAAACTCTTATGTGCCTTTCACCATTGAGAATCAATGTTCTGAAATTTCAGATGGTCCTAATTTATCCATATTAAGTGGAATGTTCGGGCCTTATCTTTGGTACTTCTGAAATTGCAATCCTTGAGAACGAGACCTCAAATAAAGAGGAGAGTAGTAAGCAGGAAGAGAATGAAGAATGAAGAGCAGTTTCAGTTTGAAGAAGATGCTGAAGAGCAAGAAGACAGTGTTGAGTATTGAATGAAACATTGTTAATATAATAGTGTACTACACAGTTGTATTGTTTTGAAAAATATCCCTATGAACTCATATTTTATCAGAACAATGTGCAATTTTGAACAAATTAGAAAAAAAATGAGTGGTGTGCAAAGAAAAAGACAATATTGGAAATTCCAGCATGATTTTGGAAGTTGTTTAGACCTACTTTTCTATATAAGCCCGGCAGGAATATTATTCCTGCTTTATCCCAAAAGACAAATATCAGAGCCCTGGTATAACAAAGGATGGTAAAAAATAGTAAGACCTAAGTCTTTTTAAACCTCTCAATGGTACGCACTCAGAGCTTCAGCATATATAGTGATTGGCATGGGATACATGTAGTTGTGAGTGTTGTGTATGTATGAGTTTGTGAGTGTGTAAATGGATGCATGTAATGGAATATGGGACATGAGGCATGGTACGTCATGATGTGGCAGGTAGTGTGAGACAAGAACAAATAGTCCAGTACATACAACACATTTATCCAGCACATACAACCAATAGGGGTAGGAGTTGGGAGGTGGGCCTTCCTCTGAAAAAATTGTTGGGGCTTTGCCCCCATAGCCTCCATGCTCCTATACCACTATGTATAAAACACACAATCCAGTTACACACGTGAAAAACACATCAGTCAGAATACAAATAGTTGAGAAAGAGGGTTGTATAGTAGGCCAGTGAAAGCACTGTAACCGAAAGACATAGAAAAAAAAGTTCAACTAGACAAAGCTTATGAGTGAATCCATGTAGCGCATAACAATTTACAGGGTGTACAGCAAGGGAAAAAGAATAGTGGAAAGAGTGTGTATAAGTGTGACGTTAGACGTGTGTATGTGTTGGTTCATGGGTGTGTGTGTGCCAGCCATGCAGATGAAATGAAAAACGGTGGGTGTTTAAATTTATGTGCCAGCAGAACGCAAATGCCGACAATAAGGAAGGGTTACATGTGTTCCAGCCTAGCTGCGCTGCATGTGTCTTTAACTCGACCACGCCTCTCCCATGCCATAGCCTAGCTGATACACCGTGCATTATATATCATGGCTCTGACGTATAGGTTGTGAGCCTATGAATGGCCACGCAATGAGTGGCACCCAAAGAGTATGACCGAATCGACAGGGACACGATTTCTACATGTTGTGCGCGCGTATCGGTACTGGTAGTACGTACCGTGTTTTTGGTATGGTGACGGTAGCTGAATCCCACACGTTTCGATCGCTTAGCGAATCTTGTTCGTTATAGAAGAGAACCACTGACGTTTGTAAGAACGGTGGTACTTCAGTTGTACAGGTTAATATAGTGGCATGGGCACGGGAGGTTATTGTATATTCATGTGCTCGGAGTAGCGGGAACCAGGTTGTACTAGGTTAATGGCGCGGAATGATGAAAAATGTGCAATTACTTTGCACAGCTGTATCTCCGTAACGGATCAAGTAAAAATTAACGAACAGGGCACATCGATAGGTACAGGACCCCTCTGCGTATAAACCGAATTTGAAGTTAATTGAGACGTCCTGCTGAAAGATATGGCCAGTTTGAACCCCAAGGGGTATCGGACGTTGCAACACTGGCAAGAAGCTAATGCAAGACTCCAAAATCTATTTTACCTTATAGAAATGGTGCAGTATGAAGTATTGAAAATAGGAAGTCAATGGCGTGTACCGTTCCGAAGTTATAGCGATTCAAACGTGAGTCATTTTTATAACTTTAAAATTATATAGCGAAGGGCCATTTTCTCGGAGACTGTCCCATATATATGTATTGGTAAGCTTCACACTTCACACAATTGCTGACCATGGTAAACATTAACCCAATAGGTTTTCAACTGAATTAGCTTACATATACACTGTAATAGTAATGTTCACTATTATGAAATTAAAATGATGTACTGTATCTACATGTACAGTTTGACACAGTTTAGTGAACACAATATTGTACAGCAGATCTGAGTAGGTTCAATAATTGTGTAAAGTACGTGTGTTACTGGTCAATGTGTTAGACAATATGTCAAATTACATGTACACAAGAATAAGACTGGGGTTCATCATTTTAAACATTTTTCACAAATCAGACAATAGTATATGGCAAAGTGGTCTGGTTATTAATAGTGTTCTCTGCTATATAAGCACAGATGTGAATAAATACATGTCCTGTGTAGTGCATAATGGAACTTTACCTTAAGATTTGGAATTGGATTGAAGATTCATATCTTATCACATTGTTCGTCACTTTGGTGTGTGTGACTACAGTGGAAAAAAAAATGAACTCAATAAAGTAAAAAAATAATACATAAATAGTGGCTCTATACCAGATTAAACTTTATCCCTTCCAATACAGCATATAGAAATCATGATTTCAATACTGTATCATAATAATTGTACACAACTCCTTTACATACTGTACATGTAAATATACATGTACATGTATTATACATGTACATGTATAATTACATGAATAACAACATTACAGGGAATAAAAAATGAATGTGCTATGAAATATTAATTAAAATAATAATTTGTTCTTTGCATAGTGTTACTGATGTACATATACATATAAACACCAACATATAAATTTAATTACTCAATCCTATTGTGTTTACCAATTATTAGACATACACATGCACACTTGTACAATAGTATACAATGTTATTAAGCTTATATAACTAATACAATATTATAAGTCCAATGCTACAATCAACCTAGAGTAACTCTGCTTAGCAAGGCCCTTGTATTGGTTCTGACCAGCATCATGTTCAGCCTCACATGTATGCTTGACAGTGCTTCTGGGTTTGGGTACTGAAGACTCCACAGAAAGTTTAGTGGCCAATCGAGAAAACATACATGTACATGTATGCTGTACCTCCTCACCCCATGCTCCACATACCTCCACACCATTGGGACACATACCCAGTTGAGCTCGGTGCACTTCTGGTAAATCTTTGTGGGGCCATTTGTGTAAAAAACAATTCTTAAAGGCTCACCCATTATGAATGTAAACTTATGTGTCAATGTTAAGCAATTATTAGTTCACAAATTTAGACAATCTTCACCAGTTTACCAGTTGTTAAATTATTGGGTCAATGTTAGTTCACAAATTGAATTTTTTTAATGAATACAAGATGTATAAACATGCACAAACATTAGGGCAAACAAACAAGACATTAATCATTTCTGCCTGCTGAACAGGACAGATCAATGGCAGAGTCTAGTGGGGAGCAAGTGCCCTCGATGGTATGACCATCTAGAGCCACAAAGACACATGATTGCAGAACGTACACAAATTACATGTACATGTACTGTAAGAAGCATATTAACACGCCACACTACTAGACTATAAACAAATAAACAAATGTAAAATAATTTTTACCAGTTGTGTACAGGTAGATAGATGTACATGTGTACAGTCGTTAGGTTTAGCTCACATTGGCCAATGTCTAGGCCAAAAAACCAAGGTATTAAGTGAGATTCATAACATAAGCATTGCTAAACATCTGGTCAATGTGCTTGGAATTGTGTTCATCAATTGTACCAAACTATAACGTGCTTGGGTTCACCACTGATTATGTAACTATTGGGTCAAATTGTGTGGAATTATAAAGTACATGCATTATGTTATAATGTACATATATTATGTTATAATGTACATGTATGTACACAAATACATGTACAAATAGCTCACCAATGTTTTGTACATGTACGGTTGTGTTCAGTGACCAATACATATATTGTGTGGTTCACCAAGATACGTAAGGCTAAGTTCAACAATTGCACAAAATTATTGGTTCCATCTTTACAAATTATATGCATTATATGGGCAGTGAAAAGTGACCTACATGTACATGTTGGGCATATTTTTTAAAGTTTTCAAATTGTAAGTGACACTTATGCCATGTACATGTACATGTAAACACCAACACATATATTTAATTACATTAATTTAATTACCCAATCCTACTGTGTTTACCAATTATCAGCTATTATTAGTCATACACATGAACACTTGTACAATAGTACACAATGTACCAAATTATTAATCACTGTGGCCATTTGTACAATTCTTAAAGGCTCATTCATTATGAATGTAAATTTAATGTGTCAATGTTATTTGACACATTAAATTATTAGTTTACATTATTAGTTCAATTATTAGTGGATTTTGGTCCAAAAGCCAAGATGCATATTTTGATGTAAGGGTTTTTCACCCTAATGCACCTAGCTACGTTTCAAAATCTCTTTCCGCTCTTTTTCGTACCCATGAACAAACCAAGAAAAGAGAATATGGACAACGCATTCGAGATGTTGAACATGGTGTTTTCACACCCCTAGTTTTTTCCACTTCGGGTGCAATGGGGAGAGAAGCCACCACTTTTTACAAACGGTTAGCTGACCTACTATCTGAAAAACAAGACAAAGCATATTCCCTCATTATGGGCTGGCTGAGATGTCGTCTGTCTTTTGCCATACTGCGCAGTGCTATCATGTGCCTAAGAGGAAGCAGGTCTTCCTACCACCACCCAATCTATTGTGATCTGACCCTAGCAGTGCATGAGGGCAGAGTCTCTTCATAGACTGTATCTCTTTCTATGGTTATTGTACTTGGTAATTATGATGTTATCATTGTGTTTGTTGATTGTATATATAATGTATTATTTATAATACACTTCTTTGTAGAATTATATTATTAGTTCAATTATTAGTTCACAAATTACTGTGTGTAAAATTCAATCTTCACCAGTTTACCAGTTGTCAAACTATTGGGTCAATGTTCACAAATTACATATACATGTACATGTACTGTAAGATGCATATTAACACCTCACACTACTAGACTATAAACAAATAAACAAATGTAAAATTATTTAGCCAATTTTTACCAGTTGTGTACAGGTAGATAGATGTACATGTGTACAATCGTTAGGTTTAGCTCACATTTGCTAATGTCTAGGCCAAATACAGTGACATTCATAAAATTGTAAATGCCACCCTGGTGCTTGGAATTGTATTCCTCAATTGTATCAACTACATGTATAACGTGCTTGGGTTCACCACTAATTATGTAAAATTATTGGGTCAAATTGTGTGGAATTGTAGACTACATGCATTAACATGTATGTACACAAATACATGTACAAACGGCTCATAAATTGTGTGTACATGTACATGTACATGAAAGGTTGTGTTCAGTACATATACATGTATTGTGTGGTTCACCAAGATGCTTAAGGCTAAGGTCATCAATTGCACAAAATTATTGGTTCTATCTTTATAAATTATATGTATTATATGAGCAGCACAAAGTGACCTACATGTACATGCTTTAAAGTTTTCTAATTATTTCATATTCTAAGAAATAATTTCCATCTTACGCACTGGAAATTAGTCTGTCCATCATGGAGTTACAGCGGCCTGAATTTTTTAATTTTATTGCATGCTTCAATTTAGATGCTCCTTCCTAGAAAATGTTTATAATATGCGCTAGGTCCTTTTTCACTGACATGACCCCATATATTGGTAACACACACTTTGCACAATTCTTAACCTTGGCACAAATTAACCCAAAAGGTTTTTAAAAACTATTTTTAACTACATGTACTTCTTCACAGTTGTGAAATTTACCATATATCAAACATACATGTGTCTAAACACATGTATGTTCAATATCAATATCTACACAATTTACTATGTGTCCATACGTGTACTTGGTGAACACACACAAATACAATTATTGCTGAAATATGGTGAACACAAATATTCCACTTGTGAGCAATCAACAATTATGAAATAGGCTGTGCTCACATGTGTATATGTGCTACATGTACGTATCTATACATGTAGCACAATTGAACTATCTGGCCAATGCTCAAAAATTGTAACATTATTAGGCTGTTTGAAGAATTATTAAGTTGGAGTAATTATTAAGCCTACAGGTGTAAAGTCAGGTGCATCATTTGAGTTCATGTCAGTTATGTACATTTGTACAATTATTAATTACTAGGCAGTATTCAACAATTGTGTAACATCACTGCAGTCCATAAGTTCACAGGTAATTATTAGGCTGTGTGTCCCAATAATTAAATCTACAAGTCTTCTAGGTACAGCAGTTGTGGACAATTATTATCAGGCTGTTTTGTATGTGTTCATCAATTGTAACAACTATAATGTGCTTGGGTTCACCAATTAGGGAGACTTCACTGATTGTGTAAAATTATTGGACCAATGTTCACAAATTGTGTGTATGTAATTATAAGGCTGTGTTCACCAACAGTGTATTGTACAATTATTATGTTCACCAGTTGTGTTAATGCTAAGTTCACCAGTTGTGTTAATGCTAAGTTCACCAATTGATTGATTGCTTCTACATGTACATGGTGTGTTTACAAATTATATGCTATTGGTGAACACACAGTTTGCATAATTATTGACCACAAGTACAAGATGGTAATAGGTTTTCAACCGAATATGCTAAATGGTAAAATGATGAACCTATACATGTAGTACAGTTTAGTGAATTCAGCCTCATCATTTAACATACATCTACTTGTTGAACACTCACACAAATATACAACTTGTGAACTATGGACATGTATTGGTGAACATAACCTAAAAATAAATTCTTTTGCCTATTAAAATTGCACAGACAATTTGCAAGTGTTCACCAATTGTTTATGAATTGTAACTAATTATTAGGCTAAGTTAATCAATTGTGAGCTATAATTAAGCCTACACGTAAAATATTGTATGTACACCAGACTTGTGTACAGTTACTGTGTTCAATAATTGTGTATAGTGTACATGAGTTCAACAGTTTGTACAATTACAGGTACAAATTAACTTTAACTTCAGAGACAGATAGTAAGAAACTTTCTCATGATGTTTATAAATAGATTGCTAATTTTCATAAGCATATACTGTAGCTGAGTTCCAGAGTGGATTACACATTGGGACATTAATATCCAATATCCAAGGTTTGCTGGCTAGCTACATGTACATGTAGTTCAAATGTTACTTTGTGTCGTATGTGTACAAAATAATAAAGATGTAATGATGTAAAGGAGTTGTGTACAATTATTATGATACAGTGTTGAAATCATGATTTCTATATGCTGTATTGGGATAAAGTTTAATCTGGTTGAATCACTGTTTAGAGCCACAATTTTTCTAGTTTTAAATGGTTTATTATTATTTTTGACTATTTGGTTCTTTTTTATTTCACTGCAGTCACACACATCAAAGTGATGAACAATGTGATAAGATAATTACCCAATCCTACTGTGTTCACCAATTATCAGCTATTGTTGGAAATATGTGTTATTAAGTTTCATCAATTATAAATTGCCGCGGCAGTGTTCACTATTTATGATAAACAATTCTTAAAGGCCCATCCATTATGAATGTAAATTTAATATGTCAATGTTAAGCAATTATTAGTTCACACACTTAACGTGTGCAAAATTATTTAGACAATCTTCACCAGTTTACCAGTTGTTAAACTATTGGGTCAATGTTAGTTCACAAATTACATGTAATGTTTACTATATGAAGCATATTAACACATCACACTACTAGACTATAAACAAAAAAATTATTTAGCCAATTTTTACCAGTTGTGTACAGGTAAATGTACCTGTGTACAGTTGTTAGGTTTAGCTCACATTGGCCAATAATGTCTAGGCCAAAAAACCAGGGTATTAAGTTAGATTCATAACATAAGCATTGCTTAACATCTGGTCAATGTGCTTGGAATCATGTTCATCAATTGTACCAACTATAACGTGCTTGGGTTCACCACTGATTCTGTAACAATTGGGTCAAATTGTGTGGAATTATAAAGTACATGCATTATGTTATAATGTACATATATTATGTTATAATTTACATATATTTATTTATTGCGGAAGTGTACAACCATAGTAACATCAATGTAAATCTAATACATTACAGAGGCATGCACTATATTAATTACACACTCTACATGTATATAAATTACACACTACTTGTGGTGCCCATTACAGAGGCAGCATTGCCCTGCTGGAGTGCAATGGACACTCTTTGCAGAAGGAATGGGAGAGACTGGTGGTCATGAGTGATGCTCTGCTGACGCCTGCTGATATCCGTGAGCAAACTGAGAGCATCAGGGCCAAGGGCACCTGAGGTCTCTATTGCTACTGGGACAAAATGGTGAGATTTGGACAGCAGAGCATACTTCTCCTTCTTCCTGGCTTCAGCAGCTGTGGCTACAGCTCTAGCTTCCCTTGTGGCATCAGACATGTATGAGGCTGCAAAGGTGTCCACACAAGTAAAGTCCCAAACAAGACACTGGCCAGACTTCCATGGGGCAATGGAACAACCATCAGGTCGCTTGCCATCTGATCTGCATAGGCCAATGGGCTCAAGTGTTGATGGTACGTTTATTGCTGCCAGTGACCTATGTATAATGGCATTGATAGCAACATGTCTTGAAAAACGACCCTGACTTTTAATGCAGCTGAGCCCATGAGTAGCGAGGGCATCAACATGACCTCCACAGTGGTGGCAGATGTAGGGTTGACAAAGTGGCGTACCCAGACGAAGACCAACAGCTATCCTGGTTGTGTGATCATCCATTCGCAGGCCTAGGGAAGAGACAGGGAGGGCATGCAACCAGGCCCCAGACTCTTTAGTGGCTGCAGCCAGTAACCTGGCACGAGACCTGCAGTCAGAGGCACCATGCAGGAGCTGATCATATGTCTCTTCCACATGAGGGAGGTCCCATGCCTTTTGTCTGGAAGATGAAGGAGAGACAGGAGGTGGATAGTTGTGACCCTCTCTCCACTGAGTAACAGCAGCATCAACAATGTACATGTATGTACACAAATACATGTACAAATAGCTCACCAATGTTTTATACATGTACAGTTGTGTTCAGTGACCAATACATATATTGTGTGGTTCACCAAGATACGTAAGGCTAAGTTCAACAATTGCACAAAATTATTGGCTCAATGGGGTTACAAATAATATATATTGGTAACACACACTTTGCACAATTCTTAACCACGGCAAAAATTAACCCAATATAGGTTATTAACTACTTGTTCACAGTTTTGAAATTATTTGTAAATATTGAACACACAATGGTGTCTAGACATGTATGTTCAATATCTAGACAATTTTTAAATAAGCTCCATACATGTACTTGGTGAACATACACAAATACAATTATTGGTGAACACAGCCTAAATATTCTATTCTGAGCTTTCACCAATTATGGAATAGGCTGTGCTCCACATTTGAAGATCATGATATTTTAATTAAATTGACTGTGGATTATGGTTCAAACATTGTGTTAAATCATTGTGTGTGTGTGTATGTTAAAGTCAGTTATGTTCATTTGTACAATTATTAATTACTAGGCAGTATTCAACAATTGTGTAGTAACATCACCACAGTCCATGTGTTCACTAATTGTTAGGCTGTGGATCCCAATTTTTAATTAAATCTACAAGTCTTCTATGTACAGCAGTTGTGGACAATCATTATCAGGCTGTTTTGCATGTGTTCATCAATTGTAACAACTATAATGTGCTTGGGTTCACCAATTAGGGTGACTTCACTGATTGTGTAAAATTATTGGACCAATGTTCACAAATTGCGTGTATGTAATTATTTGGCTGTGTTCACCAACAGTGTATTGTGCAATCATTACAATAAATTATGTGGTTCACCAATTGTGTTAATGCTAAGTTCTCCAGTTGTGGAAAATTATTGCTTCTACATGTACACGGTGTGTTTACAAATTATATGCTATTGGTGAACACACAGTTTACATAATTGTTGACCACAAGTACAAGTTAGTTAACCCAATAGGTTTTCAACTGAATATGCTAAATGGTAAAATGATGAACCTATACATGTAGTACAGTTTAGTGAATTCAGCCTCATCATTTAACATACATGTACTTGGTGAACACACACAAATACAACTTGTGAACTACATGTACATGTATTGGTGAACATATACATGTAGTACAGTTTACCCCATTAAAATTGCACACATAATTTGCAAGTGTTCACCAATTGTTTATGAATTGTTACAAATTATTAGGCTAAGTTAATCAATTGTGAGCTATAATTAAGCCTACACGTAAAATATTGTATGTACACCAGACTTGTGTACAGTTACTATGTTCAATAATTGTGTAAAATACATGTGTTCTCCAAATTGTGTAAATGTGTACGACAATGTGTACAATTACAGGTTCCAATTAACTTAAGAGACAGATAGTAATTGTAGTGCCTTTTAGTTGTGAGTATGTATCTGCTGCTGTGTATCGTATAATAACTTTGGAACTTGATTATCGAACAAACTAATTATTTGAATGTGTTCACCAATTAGAATGCATCACATGTAGACTGTGCTAATCATTTGAAAACTGTTTTCCGAATTTCTGTAAAATAGCATTAACCCTTCACTACAATGTAGGGTCACCAAATCTGCATAATAAAGACACATGTACATGTCTGTTTATCAATTGCACGTAATATTAGTTGGCCAATATTTATCCAACCATGGGATGTGTTATCACTAATATGCTAAATGTAACGATCAGAGCACAAAGGGATGCTAATCAAAAAACTGACATTTCGACAATTATATTAATTAGGTATATGAGGGTGAATATCTCTCTAGTGAGGATCGTAGCTAGGGTATTCGAAAGTAGAAGAAGTGTTCCAGGTTTAAACTTAATAATCAATATTAGAACAATCATCATTTGATTTTGATGAGTTATCGTGAATTGTACTCACCAAAATAGTCTCGTAGACCAGACCTATACATCGTAATTCAGTGATAGGAACGGCGAAATTGGGTGTGGCCAGACTAGGCACAGCGATCGATACACTTTACTGGCTCTGCTCACCAAGTGTGTAGCTTTATTGGGTCTACAGTATGTTTACCAAATGTGTACAACTATTAGCCCCGTGTTCCCAATGAGTTGCGTGAAAATATGAGACACTCGAATCCTTTATAGCTATAACAATACCCGGCGGATGTACCAGGAAGCATGCAGGAGACTTGCACAAACAACACACAATATTAGCGCCAAGAGGTCTTACTTGCAATGAAATCCCGTCCTTTAGGAAGCACTCCCGCTGTTAAAGAGCTCCATCAATAGAGTAAACAGCTGCAGATCCCTGTCTAAATAATTTTTTAAAATAATAATGATATTATTAACAGCAAGACAAAAATTATTCAGCATTATTAGACTAACCCTAACCCTCTACTCTAATATCTATGGTAGGCCTAGCATTTCGGGTCATTAGATGTAACTGCATGCATTATCTTATAACTCTTTGTGGCAAGCTTAAGCCATGCAGTAACTCGTGAATTCGAAGTGAGTTGTTGATGGCCTGGTTCGTTATCTTTTACGCTAACGTAAATGCGTTGAGACTTTATTCTGAGTCATCGTTGAGGGTTTTGATACACACTTCAGCATAAGTGTGTGCATAGCTAGATTATAATCAATGGAGTCACGGTCTCACTGTCTTCACTAGAGAAGTGAATCACGCCCTATAATAATTGCTGGATCAATAGTAATCAACAGAACATCTTAGCCATCCTGGCCACGAAGCTTCTGCCTAGTTGGGCGTAGCCCGACCTTCGCGTATTTCAGCCAATACGCGAAGGTCGGGCTACGCCCAACTATATCTAGTTCCTGTCTTCATGACCGCTTTTTATATACGTTGTTTATTAAAGTGTTAATCTTACCGTCATCAACACAAAATGAATTTGGGATCACAATCGGTTTTTTTTTTCATGAATCATTCTAAATTCAACACGGCATACCATTTTTGTATGGCTGCGTCACCATGCATGCTGAGAGGATCTGGCACAATGTGGAGCCAGTTAACTTATGTTGTGTATCTTAGTAGTTGTAGATAGTAAGGGTGTAAAATGGAAGGGAACATCGAGAAACATAAATGAGTATGTAGCACGTGTAAATGACATTTTTATCATCCAAATAATGCTAGTAGTCTTTTATCTTTAAAGTTTGGCCCCCCTGTCCTGTACTTTAAAAGAGGGTCATCCATATATGAGGTCAATATTTCAGTGCAGGAAAGCATGTTCTATAACAACAAAGTGAATTTAACACTCATCTTGAATTGCCAATTGAAAAACCCACAAGTGCATCATTGTTGGCTGCAGTACCTTTACATACAAAAGTCTTGAGAGATTGGTTGACCTCAGTCCTGGTCTTGAGAAATTGGTCATGGTTTTACGGATGTGCTATTGTACTGAGCACATCCACATCAGAAAGGCATATAATTGAGCACTAATACACATAGTGTATTACGCTCATGACAGGTAGCAGCCTCATGAGGTATTATCAGATGAGGATGGGAGGCAGTGATGAGGGAAGCTGACCAACAATGATATATGTGCAATTGTTCTGGTAGGGAAAAGGGAGTAGTTCCATGCATGTGGACGTGCACACTACACAGGACTATACGTATTTATATATTGTTTTGTATTTATCTAAGTATTAATTATCAACCTGTATGTGGATGCATACATGAATTTTCTCCCCTAGCTTGGCATTGGAACTGTGTGCTCAAATGACTATAGAGGCAGGCACACGGCCCATATGCATCAAGTAGCAGATAGGATAGTACTAGTCGTATTTGAATGGGCAGATGAAAAAACAATGCTTACTTGACATATCTATGCTCTAATCATTAGTTAGAGATAATGTTGGCTCCAGTACAGAATGCTCAGTAGGTAGTCTGGTAGCACACAGATGACATTATGAATCCTGGTATAGGTAATTCCCATATATTGGCACCATGGTTACATGCCACAGACCACACTTTTGCCCATGGTGTACAAAACATCATTATATGTAAACACATGTACATTGCAATACATCATCATACATACATGTACATGTCCATACATCATCATCATACATTCATCAGATGAACTATTTATAGCTACAAATGTACTAACAGTCTAAGCTAGAACACATATCACACAACACTCCAACACTACACTACCTCCATGCTAACTATGCTACAGTCCATACAACGTCTTCAATTGTTCAGCCAGGACCACATGGTCACAGGATGAGAGGGCATCAATCAGCTTCTTCCAGGAGCATGAAATGTCTGATTCCAACCAGTACTGAACCAGGTCATATCTGCAATCTGCAACTTGTCCACGATTATTAATATCAATTTCTTTTATCTTTGAAGGGCTAATATGTAGTTGGGTTCCCAGTGACTTCCAATCCACCACATCTTTAAGAGCACTGAGTATATTTTTAAGATTAAAAGCGAGATCTAAAGAAAGGAAAATCCAAATTAACTACATGTAATAATGTGTTACAACATCATACACCAACCAAGGTAAATACCAAACACATAAGTAACCACGGTATAAAAAGTGAGGAAACGCACCATTTGAATATTTTCTTTCCTCTGCAATCCATACGGTGTGATTAGAGGTAAGGTCCATGTCAGTAGAACAGCTGGTACATGATGCCAGGTTAGGGTCACTATCATATGGTGTGGCCACACCTTTGCAAGATTTATTAGAACAGGCAAAGCCATCTTTGAGGAGCTTCAAACTATGATAACGGAGAACATCACTATATTTTTTTATACCATCATATATCAGCTTTCGTATTCTGGGACAGGCTGTGGGAACGTCTCGTGCAGATTCAAGGTGCACCTCTATGAATAATGAGGAATCGATAATGGTGAATTGGGCTGGAAACTTTCTACATTTGAAAGACACACAGTTTCTATAATGACAAACTGGTACTTTATTCACCTCTAAAACTGAACATTCTGTCTGAATGGAAGAAACTAAGCAACTGAACAATCCAAAAGGAACAAGATCATTTTGGAGGTGCAATAGGAGAGGTTGTGCGGATGCATTATGTCGTCTGATGCTTTCAGGACTAAGAGGGTCCAAAAGAGCTGGTATCAAGTAGTCACCACCTTCCAATGGAACCATAATGAAGAGGTGGCACATGAGGGCAGTGAAATGCTCTACATTAAATACATCATCAAAAAAATGCTTCTCAAAGCGATTAAAATAAAGAAAATCTGTGCTGACAATACCATGGTCCCTGAACTTAGAGCACCATGCATTCTTAACACCAGCAATGCCCAACACTTCACCTCCAGCCAGCTCATGTTTACACTGGACTAGGTCTGAGATAATGTTTAGGATAACTTGAGGATCACAGAACACTATGTTGTGAAGAGAGGGTACATTATGGTACCATAGCAACAGGTTATATTTCACCATGTGCAGGAGAGCTGCTTCTAGGGCTTGCTCATCCATACCTAAGCTCCGTGCCAGCTGAAGACATCTATGAAGGCTGATAACACCTCTTACAGCTGTGTGCTTTATCTGCATCTCTAGACCAAACCACTTTATAGGTAGGGAAGGAGTGGCTTCATCATTGCAGTGATCTACTATTGCATGCCTTAGCTCAACAGCTACCTTTTGGTCATAGGAATCAGGGTTTGCACCATTTATATCCCAGATTACGTCCACACCATTCTTGCATATCAGGTATTCTGAATTCACCATTTGCTTGATGACATCTCCTTTTCCCCCTTTTGTCTCAGAACACTTATCCTCCTCATCACGGTGAGTTCCTACTACAAACAAATGAGGACGGAAATCTCTGGCATGTGCAGCTCTCACACACTGCTCCAACACCTGCTTGTGGGAAGATGGAGACTTGTACGGATTTCCTACTGGTTGACTGTCCTTTCCGTAAAAATAGATCATAGGGCAGTGGTTGAGACTTTCAGAAAGGTTTATAGCATAGAGAACAACAGAAACATCTTGAACAAAGACTGGTAAGAGCTCAAGAAACTGGGGCTGACCACCACTGTCAATGAACTGGACCAATCTAACGTTTAACACTTTCTTACTGCTTATATTTTTGAATGCTTCTATGAATAGACTATCTACTTCTCCAGTAGCTGGGTTATCAAACACGTCACGGTCACTATGATGCTCTGCTTCCAATGGTTCTAGGGTAGATGGTTTAGGAGCTGTCTTAGCTGGTTGAGAACTTTTATTAGTGAAGTTCTCTGAAGCCATTGGAAGTGATGGAGGTTGAGGTATCTGTGTTTTTGCAGGTGTCGGCTTCAAATGGTATGCACTTGCAAGGACCTGCATCAGCTTAGTCTCATCAATAACCTCCCACTTACCTGGATCATTCTCATCCACACCTGCTAGTATGGACTTGACAGAGCCAACAAATGCCTGTACTGGGTTATCTGCCAGTCCTGTGCTAACACGACTGGTGGATTTATCACTAACATCTGGTAGGAGGAGCCTCTTGAGGTGTGTCTTCCCCACACCTGCTATTCCAAGCACCAGGCATTTGATAATCGATATATTTACTGAACCTTGCTTCATAGCTTCTTCATACAATTTTGTTGCCTCTGATAGAGATATAATATCATATTTACGCAAAAGCAACACACTTGAAGATCAATATTTCATCATCACAGCATGGGTTTAGGTGTCTCTTATCATCAGATCTTAAGTGTGTTTGGCCCAATAATACCTCAGTTGCCACATTAAGGGTGGTAAGGGTTGTTACATTTTATGTACTTCATATTACATCATCATTTAGAAAGTGCTCATTAAATTACCATATATTGCATAATAACTAGACACACTTAGGATATTTCAGTTTATTTTTTATAAATATGAGGAAATAACCGCATGCCTGTGTGGATTATTATTGAATGGAGCTTTGAAAGCCTTTTTATAATAGATATCCAGTCCTTGGTATATTGCAACAACTGGCCCTATGCCCTGCTGGGAGAACCATTCCCATCGGTTCACCATAATGCTTTGCTCAGCTGGAATAGATATTAATGCACTACACAGCAAGCCCATGTATTGTTCATTATGCAACTCAAATTTTTTTATAAGAAATAATGTAGTTGCATCATGTACAACAGTTAGAATTGTAGGCACCCCACCTGGCCCAATGACGAATGCACATGTAGGGAGATGGTCATCGCACTGGTTGGTTGTCATCATTGCAACAATAAAAATTAATGAAACTTAGCTGAGTCACTTCTCAATGCAATTGAAAAAGAAGTGTTTGCTATATGTACACATACTGTAAAAGTAACGGGACTACAGTGTACATATACATAAAACTAAGCTCCAATGCAACATACAGGTTTAAACAACAGGTGACATGGACAGCTTACCAGCAAGCTGCTTTCTCTGCTGATCAAGAGCACTTTTATCAGCCATGACATGAAGGGGACTTCCCCCATTCCATTGTGTCAGTGGTCTAAGGGATACCTTCACACACTGATCATACAGGTCCACCAAACCATACACACCCATGGGGACAGTGCAGGGAAGTGTGACCATGTGGGCACCATTAATGAAGAGGTGCAAGGTACCCGAGTTTGTGTACAGCAGTCCAACTGTGTCCCCAACCTTTAGGTCATGGAAATTGATTTCATCAGGCAGTTGATCCACTTCCTGGTGATATTAACACATATGTAAGTGTTGGCATGAGGTGCATGTATTATATGAACCTGTTCATTCATTGCAGATGTACTATATTGATACACATCTAATGCATGTCAAAAAACTTTTTAAAAATGTACATGCCTTGGTGATTAAGTACATAGTATCACTAATGCTTAATTTAACATGTATTTTGTGCCCTGTAGCAATACAAGGTGTTTCTCGATCCCTCCCTCTCCTTAAAGAACTTGGCAAGAGGATCACACTCAGAATGCTACTCAATAAATTTGGCAGCATCTTTCTATTGCTATCCAGAGGGAGCCTCATATTGACAAGCTTATGAATAGTTTGATTCACATACAGGTACATTTACATGCAATAATCAATGAGACGTACAATTTCTGTTTAATGCATGGACTACTCTATAGCATGCACAACAGATATACACATGTACATGAACTAAACAGTGTCATACCTGGCCTTCAGCATACAGAGCTAAGGATGATTTGCCATTAACTGATGATGTCACAATAAAACTTTGTCCCAACAATTGCTTTACATTGTCCACAGAAACCACCTGTGCTGTACTTTGTGTAGTGACTCCAATGGACAGAGAGTCACTCCATTTGGAGTCCACCTCCATAATCTCCACCTATTGTCAGTATACATTGTATAAAATCGAGTATGTTACAGTTTTCATTACGTATTACAAGGATGGTACTAACAAAACACACAGTAAGGATATATGACCATCAAAAAGATATTTGGAACGTTCTATTGGAAAAAAAAATGGGTCTTGTGGATATATCTTAAAAATCAAATCAATATATCTTCTGAAATATAAATGCTATTGGGTTCCTACTTTTAACACAACATACCACACCATTACTATATGTGAAAATTCATTTTGGTGTCTTACACATGCAGGGTACCGATAATACGAGGTCCGATACCCCGATAGGTTCAAAACGGCCACATCTCCAGTTAGGAGTTTTCAAATCGGTTCAAATTCGATATCTATATACAAGGGTCCTGTCGCTATTGATTGGTTTTACTTGTTAATTTTTACTTTATCCGTTACGGGGATATAACTGTGCAAAGTAATTGCATATTTCATGGTCGTTCGTGCCATTTCGACTGGCTTCGAGGACGTGAATATGCAATTACATCCTATTAAATACACACTTGTAACTCCAGCATTATAGCCTGTTAGTCTTTAATTCACTCGTGTGCAATTTCTTTTTTCTACTGCTCCACAGCTTGTTCATACATTTCTTTGGTTACACAATAGTCTCACTGATATCTCATGAAGCCTTTTACTTATCTTTATATTATATAATACATAATAATAACAATAACTACTTATTAAACAGACTACTACAAAGTAACTAAGCCTAACTAATGTTTCAGACATTCAAACTCAAATGATTGGGGCAGACTTCTCGTCAAAATAGCTCTTGCTATGCTACGAGTTAACACTAGACTAAGTCTGCCAAAAAGATCAGCAGTGACCTTACTTTTTGGCAGAGAAACACAGATGGCAAGCCTAGTGGCCAGACAGGTAAAAGTGGTGTGTGCTTCTCTGCCCCAGTTGCCATATGTCTTGACTGCAATCTTTAATGAAACGGTTTATTTTCATATCCAATGCTTTCGTGAACCTTCGCTACAAAAGGCTCCATACTTTAACACTGGCCAGTATCCTACAACAAGAAAATGAAAATGGTAGAATGTTTTTTTTTTTGGTCACATACATGCTCCTGTTTGGCTTCCACTAATGTACCCATGGCCTCCACTAGATGCTCATGTCCCATCACCTACACTAGATGTTCTTGTCCCATGATTCTAAAATAAATGTACTAATTAATTTTAATCAGGTTGAGTAACACAAGGCAGCTACAGTAGGTACATGTAGTTGCACAACTATAGGCCATCACCCACAGCTGTTGTGGTTTTCAATATACAGCAGCATGCATGCATCTAGGCTACTACACTATGGATAGATAGATCCCATTAATTGCCATTCACCTCGACCCATCCATGTTGCGACTTGGCTACATGTACATGTACCCGTTCAATGTGTGTCATCTGCCATAGGTTGGCTACCCCACCATCATGATTAGTCCGCTCACCATAATAGGCTCAGTGATTTCCATCATTAAGCCCACCTTACATGTATTGCTAGAAGCTTTGGTAAGACTCATAGCTCTAGACCTGTCCACCACCATCCAAACCCCTAACACTCTGGCTGCCCAGGCCACAAAAGATGTAAAAATGCCTGTTTTATGACACCAATTATTTTGATCTGGGGTGAGTGTTTCCCCTTGTTGCTGAGTCCTATCGACAGAGGCATGAACTATAGACTGCCTCTGCTTGTCACCACCTCCTTACATGTACATGTAGCTAATGGTGTGTGTATGTGTGTGTGCGTGTGTGTGTGTGTGTGTGTGCGTGTGTGTGTGTGTGTGCGTGTGTGTGTGTTGAACGCGTTGTGTGCGTACCTGGTGTGATTCTGTACTCTGGAAGAGGACTTACATGTATGCTTTTTCACTGGGTTGGCATGCCTGACGGTGTCATTGTTACCCTATCACTACTGATAGTGGCTAGACTTAAGAGGTGGTGACAAGCTTATAGCAGATGCCTCTGTACGTTGGCAACAAGTGGAAAATTGGTGTTATTAAACAGGTTCATTTTTGCTATGCGGAGCCTAGCTGTAGGGTCATGCCATGAGTGTGTGTGTGTGTGTGTGTGTGTGTGTGTAAGTGCACATGACAACACCAGATAATTTAGTAACCAAATTGGCTCTAGACCTGTTCACGGCTGTCTGCTCTCATTGAACACATCGAAATTATATGTAGGCCCTCCGCCCAAAAATTTTGAAATGGATTTGCTGTTCCATAGCAACAAAATGGACAACTGATGTCCTTTGAAATGCGCTATACACTAAGCACACTGAGGTACAATAAACACGTATAAGCCATACTATGGTTAAGAAACACCTCTAACCTTCATAAGACACATAAAACCACGTGGCCTTACCGCACAAAAAGGTGTCGGTTTTATGGCTTGAAGTGAGGTACTTATTTCAGTGCGTACTGACCTATATACGTTCTGAACACTATAGTGGCTCTCGTGCACATCGATGGGGTAAAAAACAACTATATCTGTATGGTATCTTGGTGCACAGAGCACAAGGGTTTGAAGACATATGTGAGTGACGACTAAATAATCTTTTCCTCTTATGTGGTGGGGGGATGGCAGCTACACCTTGTGGGGCTATAATGATCAAGTGTGCCTTGACAATTACCAGCAGATGCTGTACTTTGTCAGTAACGTCTGTGTATGCCAAGCCCAGTTGTGTAAATTTGGCATGAATGGACTCAGCCCCCCGTTGCTGCATGTGTGGTGGACAGAGGTACATGTACATGTACATGTAGAAATAAACAGAGCCATCTCCTTTTCAGGTTGTTGCTCACAATTAGCTAATACGGCACATCCTCTCCTCCCCAGCTAGAGAAACTCCTGATGCTTTGAGCCACCTAAACAAGTAATTTTTTTGATAGTTTGCATGTAATGCTTTATCTCATTCTGTTCCAGGGAATAGCCAGGTCGCCTTTTATAGCCAATACTTGAGCTGAGTCAATTGCAATGTTCAGGATGCCTGCCTTCTAACTTCATCACTCAGAGTGAGCACCTCCTTCTCCATCAGGGCAGTTGGTTCCCCTCCACTGACAATGTTCCTTGCTGTCTGAATCTCTGAACACCTTGTCTTCACTGTCCTAGAACAAGCATCGGAGGTTGAATGCCAGGCTTTTGTTATGTCATTGGCAGTGAATTTATATATTACACATCTTCTGGGTTCTCCCAATCCTGTTTATGTTCCTACGCTCATGTTACTATGAGTTGACATAACAATTGTGACACTGAATACACTTAACTGTTCCTCCTGTAGGCAGTTGTATAATGCCTTGCTCAGGGTCTCTCTTCAGCAGTGCTGGCTTCTCTTTCCTCCCAACCAGTCAGAGATGGTGTGCACTCATGCAGTATGCAATTACTCTACACTGTTGTATCCCCGTAACAAATAAAGTAAAAATAGCAACAGGACCCTTGTACATAGAATTTGAACCAATTTGACCGCTCCTAACTGGAGATGTGGTCGTTTTGAACCCTACGGGGTATTGGACCTCGTAACGTCGGTACCTTGCATGTGTAAGACACCAATATGGATTTTTACATATAGTAATGGTGTGGTACGTTGTGTTAAAAATAGGATTTATATCAATTTGATTTTTATTTTATACATATAAATCCACAAGACCCATTTTCCCATAGAATGTTTCATTTACTAAATAACAAACCAGTTAAGTTATTCTTGCTACTATACATGTACATATATGTACATGTACTAAAAACATTGTCATAGTAAGTGTTTAGAATGTGGTACATGTAGCAATAATATCTAATGTCATTTGTTATTGTGAGAAAAGATAATCTGTTGAGCTTAGGTAATTCGCTATAATAAGTTGCTATTGTATATGAACATGTAAAACCACTGAAAAAAAATTAGACCTCAAATGGTAGTGAAACTATAAGCAGTGTAGTGCCATTAATTTTTGGAGAAGGAAGATTTCATATTCCTAAAAAAAAACTAGCAATGGAGCAGAAATGTGGTAAATCAGCCAATGGGGAGTGGCAATGTATATGTACATGCAATATTAAAGCAGAGAAGGTATATTTTATGCCTGAAAGTCACAACCCTCACATGTGATGCACCACATGACAATGAGGCACAACAGTATGTGGTGACAATGTCATCTCACCTGAAAGATGACATCACTAGGAAGAGGAGCAGAAGTAATCACAATGCCTCTTGAGTTGTTATTAAATCTGCAGGCCACTTGTCCTCCATGTTCAAGTCTGATATTGTCACCATGTGTGGAGGCAAATGTGACCAACCTATTGAGAGGGAATATTGGAGGGAAGAGAGATGGGAGGAGATAGAGTGGAGTGTGAAGGATCATGAATACATTTGGTGGTACAAATGTTTACTCTTTATGTTCCACTGGCTGCTTTATCTGTAAACAGACAAATATGCATTTCATAATGACATGTACTCCAGACCAAACACATAAAAATCACATGGCATGCATACACGAAAGCATATATCTCCTAATTCAAAAGCAACAACAGTGCTCGTCCCCATACTTGTAGCATCCTGACCTCTTATCAAGATTATCTGTAGCTCAACCATGCAAATATCATTTGTGTACTTGCAGTACATGTATGCGCATGTATTGTACTGTAGGTTGGTTCATTAGTCCTTTTGTGTTGCCTTGGTGACCTACATGCATACTGCACTGACTATCACCTCATCCCCAGACATACATGTACATACCCAGGCTACTCACCTCTGAAGGCTTCAGGTTATTCTGTTCAGTGAGGCCATCATCCTGAAGTAGTACATGGGAATATGTACAGTACATCATTGATGGTATACAACAACACATGCAACAATTGGTGCTCATGGAAACACTATAAATATGGTTTTATTTCATCTTCTGACAGTACATACAGGGTGTATATGTCTATTGAGAAACACAAGGATTTAATAGGATATGATTTAACAATGGAGTAAACTGTTTTTACTTTCTGACTACTACTTTTTAATTTCAATATAGTATGGCAAAATACATGCATACATAACATATAACTTATACACTGTACTAAAATTCAAGGGCCATAGTATTTGCCTCATTAATACAAGTAACATACATATACAGCTAATTAATGAAATGAATGAATTTTCAGATGGTTTTCTGCAGTGGAGACGGCAGCATTTTGTTTAGACATGTAAATATTGTTTTACAAGTACATGTAGCTTATTACCTCATCACCAGACCATACATAACCACAGGCTACTCACCTCTGAAGGGTTATTCAAGTTATAGTGTTCAGTTCGACCATCATCCTGATGGGAATAAACATCATCGATGGTATACAACAACACATGCAACATTTAGTGCTCATGCATACACTATATGCATATCATCAGATATCTTTATTTCATCTTAATTAAGCAGACATGTATGTATACATCTATTAGCATGTTACTTCAAACCAGATATACATGTACGTGTTCCTTTATCTTCTGCTCTGACAATACAACCTGTTTATTATAATGTGATACAAATACATACACAACAACATAAGATACAACCAATAACATGCATACACTATAATTCAAGGGCTACAGCAGACAAATCATGGGCCTGCAAAGTCTGAGCATTTTGCCTCATTAACATAACCAATAAACTGCAATACAGCTCATTTATATATCTGCAGAGGAGGCCCAGTACTTTGCTTTTCTTACTGAAATTAGTTATATGCACACATTTACATGGAGGCACAAGTGAGTCACACAAGCAAGCAGAAACACCTCACAGTCTGGTGTGCAATGTGGCCTGTCACGGAGGAAAGTGTCCGTCGGAGTAAATTATCCTACCGGACATTTCACTCTGGAGTAAATTGTCCCCTAACGGAGTAAGTGGTCCGTCATATATAACGTGTAAATTGCAATTCAAACTAGTGCGCAGCCACGTGGTGTAAGTTGTTAATCACTACCGATAAGGAGCGTAGCTGCCAGCTGGCTTTCAGAGGTTGTATGTGACTTCTACTACATTTAGAGCTGATATAAATGCATGACACTCATGAGAGTACAGATGAAATGCAGGAAAGAGAGTTTGCTGATGTCCACAGGTACCTAACTGAAGGTATTTATCACGATGACTGCACCGCTAATGAAAAGAGAATCCTACGAAGAAAAGCAAACAGGTATAGATAGCTCACCAGTAGATGGGGACAGCTTACTCCGAAGTAACTTGTCCTAGAGGGCCAGGTTGCTCCGGAGTAAAGTGTCCTAAGACAATTAACTTACTCCAGAATAAATGGTCCGGGCGGACACTTTTTGGAGAGTTTCCTCCGTGACAGTTCACCAGTAGTTTCATTTATAGTAGCGCATGTTCTTCGCTTACGTGTGAGCACCAGTAACAAGCAGTATTTAAATGTATGTTCTAACGTTCGTGAAGTATACTACTGCGGAAAAATTATATATGCATCAAAAGTTCAGCTTTATTCATTTAAATACTATACAGGTTCAGAGTGGAAGATAAAAAAATGCAGTACAAGACAAGGAAAGGCATGTGGGTGGAAGTGATATTCAGCAAGCACCAGAGGAAGCAGATCATGGAGTCCTGCCACAGCGACCCTACTGTACATGTAGGTCACCTTGGTAGAACACGAACATTCTACAAGGTGTCAGAACATTTTTACTGGCCTGGAATCTTCAACGATGTGGAGACAATGGTATGAACATTTATTACATTGTGCTTGACATTAAATTTTAAAATTATTTTCCCGATATAGTAATTGCTTATTTATATTACATACACATCTCACTACATAATGTAGGTGATGTCATGTGACCAGTGCCAGCATACTATTACCCGAAGGTTTGACAAAACACTATCAAAGAAACACTTAACCTTTAATCTCCAACCGTCCTAGATCTAGGACGATCGTCCTAGATCTAGGACGACTAACTAAGCTGCTGAAAATAAGGAACACCTGTTTTGAAAATTCTGAAACAGCTCTGCCTTATCTAGATAAGTTCATCCAAACGTGCACATCCATCAATTTCTGGGCCTGTGCTATTGAGTGGAGTCCACCCTACCCTGTGCTATTGAGTGGACTCCACCCTACTCTGTGCTATTGAGTGGACTCCATCCTACCCTGTGCTATTGAGTGGAGTCCACCCTACCCTGTGCTATTGAGTGGACTCCACCCTACTCTGTGCTATTAAGTGGAGTCCACCCTAACCTGGGCTATTGAGTGGACTCCACCCTACCCTGTGCTATTGAGTGGAGTCCACCCTACCCTGTGCTACTGAGTGGAGTTCACCCTACCCTGTGCTATTGAGTGGACTCCACCCTCACCTGGGCTATTGAGTGGAGTCCACCCTACCCTGGGCTATTGAGTGGAGTCCACCCTACCCTGGGCTATTGAGTGAACTCCACCCTACCCTGTGCTATTGAGTGGACTCCACCCTACCCTGTGCTATTGAGTGGAGCCCACCCTACCCTGTGCTACTGAGTGGAGTCCACCCTACCCTGTGCTATTGAGTGGACTCCACCCTAACCTCGGCTATTGAGTGGAGCCACTCTACTCTGTGGAATTGAGTGGACTCCTCCCAACCCCCCCCCCCCCCCCCCCCCCCCCCCTCCCAACCCAAACACCCTGGTGTCGTGAAATTGAAGACCTTGCCATCGGATGCAAACCCCACCGAGGTGAACTAGCTAAGGGCTGGAGTGGCCATAAAGGACATATAGGAGGCTTATCAGAGCCAAGTGATGCCACCTGTTATTAAACGCAGAGGATTATCCCTGATGGGGTCTCTGAAATTGACAGGCCATTTTCCTGTTCGGTGTGTGGCAAGAAGTACGGCACCAGTGGTGCACTCTACACTCACAACAAGAACAAGCATGGTTCATGACAAACGAACCATATTGTGAGATGCATGCTTTTTATGTAGTTTAAGGTCACCTCTGCAGTATACATCATATGTCTGTGTTATTAAAGAGTCATCTATGTACACCTTCTGTATGTGTTGTTAAGGGATCACCTGTACACCATACATCTATGTTGTTAAGAGTCATCTCTGAACACCTTATGTATGTGTTGTTAAGGGGTCACCTGTACACTATACATCTGTGTTGTTAAGAGTCATCTATGTACACCTTATGTATGTGTTGTTAAGGGGTCACCTGTACACTATACATCTGTGTTATTAAGAGTCATCTATGCACACCACATGTATGTGTTGTTAAGGGGTCACCTGTACAGCATACATCTGTGTTGTTAAGAGTCATCTATGTACACCTTATGTATGTGTTGTTAAGGGGTCACCTGTACACCATACATCTGTGTTGTTAAGAGTCATCTCTGAACACCTTATGTATGTGTTGTTAAGGGGTCACCTGTACACTATACATCTGTGTTGTTAAGAGTCATCTATGTATGTGTTGTAAAGGGGTCACATGTACACCATACATCTATGAGTCATCTCAGCTGTAGAGTGCCGCACAGGGGGGTAGGGTGGAGTCCACTCAACTGCACAGAGTAGGGTGGACTCCACTCAATAGCACAGGTTAGGGTGGAGTCCACTCAATAGCTCAGGGTAGGGTGGACTCCACTCAATAGCACAGAGTAGGGTGGACTCCACTCAATAGCACAGGGTAGGGTGGACTCCACTCAATAGCACAGGGTAAGGTGGAGTCCATTCAAAACAGGGTCAACTCCATGGCTGACACGGCAATCACAGGAAGGAATAGCTGCATGGTTCACTCCACAGCTGCTTGCAAAGTTACATACATGTCTGTCTGCTTCTCAGCTGTCAGTGACCACTGCTGTGAGGTTCTACCATATGGTCCACTCTACAGTTGTCTGCCTGCCATATGATCCACTCCGATGTATGCCACTCAATGCAATATGCATGTCTGCAGTACAGTCCATTCCACACAGTACAGTGTTGATATCTGTTGAAGGGTCCACACAAGCTATTTATTTGTATCGTCTACCTTATGGTCCAACATCTCTACAGCTGTTTACTGCACTCTGGATTCTACTGTGGAATGGATTCCACAGTTGCATGTGCCTGGCTTGTTGATAGTAATAGTTATGAACTTTTCCCTCTGTCCTAGTTTCTGCCATGGGGTCCATTACATAGCTGCCTACCTTAGGTTTTGTCTGCTGTAGTGCTTATTCCACTGCTGTCTGCCGTAGGGTCCACTCCACAGCATGCATGCAGTTACTCACAACTATCTGCCATCAGGGGTTTCAGTGGGGACATAAATGACATTCATGTGTTAGGCGGTTAATTAATGCGTCATTCCAATAATGTTGTCTATTGTGAAACGTCACATGTTTTCACAAAATCCACGCGTGTAGTACATGTTTACACACCACATCAATTAATGGCGTCTGACAATACTAAATATTGCCAAACGTCACAAAACGATTAATTCCACTTATGTCCCCAAACCCCTGTGCCATACTCCACAGTTGTCCACGTACTACGGGATCAACTACTCGTCTGCCTGCTCCACAGCTATCTGCCACCGATCGCTACCGCTCTTGTATCTTGTCGTCTTCGCACCGTTCGAAATCATACGCGCAAGTCAACGTCTAAAACGTAAAGCGAAATTTCAAAAGCTTCTTCTGCAGTATGCAATTGAGGTCCCCAGACTACATTACGCAATAAACATCACAGTGACGTTTGGTGGTTATAAATGTCCCAGCCCACTAGATGTAGTTGAATATTCATGTACTCCGGTGAATGGAAGCGGTTCGCGTAGGTACAATGGCGCGATTCGAGCGGGAAACTTGAAACAACTTTGCACGGCTGTATCTCTGTAACGGATTGCACAAAAATTAACGAACAGAACAAATCGATAGGTATAGGACCTCTCTACCTATAAACCGAATTTGAAGCGTTTTGATTACTCATACAGAAAGTTATGGCGGGTTTGAACCCGGAGGGGTATCGAGCGTTGCAATACTGGCACGGAGCAAGTGCGAGACCCCAAAATGTATTTTACCATAGAGAAATGGTGTGGTATGAATTGTTGAGAATAGAACGTTGATAGCGTTAACCGTTAGGAAGATATAGTGATTCAAACGAGACGCATTTTTATAACATTATTATAAATATATGCGAAACGACATTTTCGCATGAACTGTCACTTATATATATATATATATATATGGGTCAGTCTCCGCGAAAATGAGCCTTCGCTATAATATTTTCCGATCCGGATCGATCCGGTTTGCGGTTGCTAGTGAAGAAACGCCTTAACTCTCGTTACTAACATAATAAAACAAATCCAACCGACAATAAGTTTCTAACTTGTTGGTTCTAGTGCTTCCGCATAACGGCTAACACTATACTTCAATCGTGTCAAAGATGCAATGCAATAGACCTCTTATCCGAGCAAATCTTATCTTATCAGTTCCGGAAAAAGAAGATGGAGAAACTTTTTCAGGTTCGAGTGTGGGAACGAGAGAGCGTTATCTCTGTTGTCTGAGCTTTCTAAGCGTCGGCAGTTTTATTACATTGTAGGTAATTGTTGGCTGTATCCAAATACGCTCGCTAAAGTCCAACGGCAATAGAGGAATCTGGTGTTTTGCTAATCGTATTCATCACCCATCACACTTCAAATCCTACATAGGACCTACTAACGTACATTGTAGGTCCTGATATAGAAGTACTCCTATACAATAATAAAAGGTAATGTTTCTCAGTACTATATACATGTATTATCCAAATTATCTGCACCAATCAACACGTTTGCTCATGTACTAAACCAGACTACAAATGTTAAACTATATTGCCCAGACTTTTGTTAAGCAGCAGTATGTAAAGTGACATTTAGATTACATCATATCCTTCTTAGACTTGATTCCATGCATGGCAGTTTTCAACCACTGGTTTACGTAATAAGCAGTCTCCCCAGCTACATCTATTTTAGTCATAAACTTCGGAACTCCACTTAGGCAAAGGTACATACATGTACATGTACATGTACTGTATAAAGTTATAAATATTTAGATGTGCACTTATTTTTAATTTGGTGTGCTCCATACACTGATTAGTGCACATCCCATCACTCCCTTCGTCAACTCATCTCTCCACATGTAAACGTCACTTACATTAGATGTTCTATACACTCCAGCACCAGCTCCCAACAAGGTCTGTACCACATCATGATGACCCTTCCCACTTGCCACATGCAGTGCAGTTGCAATGCTCTGGTAAGAAGAAAAGAACAAATGTATCCAGGCTACAAACCAAGGGAGAAATGTTTACACTGCTCATCACGATCTCTCCATGCAGCCTCCTATACTCTTCAATCCACTAGCCCTGTCTGTTCTAATAGCTTTTGTGAGATGTTGAATCTTCATTTACACCAACACTCATGCAATGATCAAATAGTGGGCAGTAATGGCAAGCTGCTTTATGTTGGCCCATGTGTATAAACTACAGGAATACCATCTTCAGTGATTACATGTAAGGCAACTACATGTCATTGATGGTTCTTCCAGTACCTATGCTTGATCCACATAACTAATGAACATTACTATAGGCGGCCCCCTGGTTCCCCCCCCCCCCCCCCCCCCCCCCCCCCTCTCTCTCCCAGCTCCTACATGCATAAGTAACTTTAACTGTGAGCATTGCAATAATGCTACTGCATGTAGTTACATGTATGTGATAGTAAAATAGCTACTACATGCACATGTAATACTCATTTGGGCATACAAGAACAAGTGACTAAGAGAGCAAAATCGATGATGCCCACTTGTGATATCCTGACTTCAACGCCCCCAGCACACGCATTGTTATGTTATGTTAGGATACCATGAATGCAGAATGACATGGCAGATCTTATCCTATTCAGACTGTGATCTAGGCCTAGGTGTTATAAAGTGATTGAACTGTGTATAAATGTAATGTGCAGTTCTGTTGATCAGATCTTTTTATATGTTGTGTTCCATCCGGGGTCGGGGACATAACATAATTGGCGACGAGGGTGAAACTAGTGCGACGACAAGTCGAAGGAAGAGATGGCTATTCACGGAGGGATTGCAGAGTTTGACAGCGCGACGGAAGATTGGGTGGCTTACACGGAACGCCTTGACCAATACTTCATTGCAAATGGAGTGGACGACGCTGGAAAACAGAGAGCGATCTTGCTCAGCGTTTGCGGTGCAAAAGCGTACAAGCTGATAAAAAGTCTTATCGCTCCAGCGAAGCCTACGGACAAGACCTTCCAGCAGCTTGTAGAGATCGTGTCGAAACATTTTGATCCCGTTCCAGCCATTACCGTTCAGAGTTACAAATTCAACGTAAGGATCCGGCAACCAGGTGAAAACGTAGCAACATTCCTATCGGAACTACAGCTACTGGCGACGAAATGTGACTTTCAGAACAGCCTGGAGGATATGCTACGTGACCGAATTGTCATCGGAGTGAACGACCCCAATATTCAACGAAGGCTCCTAGCGGAACCCATGCAACCTGACGCTGAAAAAGGCTCTAGAGATAGCCCAAGCGTTGGAGACAGCAGAGCGCGGTTCTGCGGATCTACAGCCAGCGCCCGCCGCTGTCCCGGTCAGTGTTCCAGTCAACGCGGTAGGAAGGCAGCGTAGAGGAGTGAACGAAGACCCCGTTAAATGCTTCAGGTGTGGAGGGAAACACTTGGCGACGGCATGCAAGTTTATAGACGCAGAATGTTTCAACTGTGGCAAGAACGGTCACACATACAGTCTGCCTGGCTTGTTGATAGTAATAGTTATGAACTTTTCCCTCTGTCCTAGTTTCTGCCATGGGGTCCATTACATAGCTGCCTACCTTAGGTTTTGTCTGCTGTAGTGCTTATTCCACTGCTGTCTGCCGTAGGGTCCACTCCACAGCATGCATGCAGTTACTCACAACTATCTGCCATCAGGGGTTTCAGTGGGGACATAAATGACATTCATGTGTTAGGCGGTTAATTAATGCGTCATTCCAATAATGTTGTCTATTGTGAAACGTCACATGTTTTCACAAAATCCACGCGTGTAGTACATGTTTACACACCACATCAATTAATGGCGTCTGACAATACTAAATATTGCCAAACGTCACAAAACGATTAATTCCACTTATGTCCCCAAACCCCTGTGCCATACTCCACAGTTGTCCACGTACTACGGGATCAACTACTCGTCTGCCTGCTCCACAGCTATCTGCCACCGATCGCTACCGCTCTTGTATCTTGTCGTCTTCGCACCGTTCGAAATCATACGCGCAAGTCAACGTCTAAAACGTAAAGCGAAATTTCAAAAGCTTCTTCTGCAGTATGCAATTGAGGTCCCCAGACTACATTACGCAATAAACATCACAGTGACGTTTGGTGGTTATAAATGTCCCAGCCCACTAGATGTAGTTGAATATTCATGTACTCCGGTGAATGGAAGCGGTTCGCGTAGGTACAATGGCGCGATTCGAGCGGGAAACTTGAAACAACTTTGCACGGCTGTATCTCTGTAACGGATTGCACAAAAATTAACGAACAGAACAAATCGATAGGTATAGGACCTCTCTACCTATAAACCGAATTTGAAGCGTTTTGATTACTCATACAGAAAGTTATGGCGGGTTTGAACCCGGAGGGGTATCGAGCGTTGCAATACTGGCACGGAGCAAGTGCGAGACCCCAAAATGTATTTTACCATAGAGAAATGGTGTGGTATGAATTGTTGAGAATAGAACGTTGATAGCGTTAACCGTTAGGAAGATATAGTGATTCAAACGAGACGCATTTTTATAACATTATTATAAATATATGCGAAACGACATTTTCGCATGAACTGTCACTTATATATATATATATATATATGGGTCAGTCTCCGCGAAAATGAGCCTTCGCTATAATATTTTCCGATCCGGATCGATCCGGTTTGCGGTTGCTAGTGAAGAAACGCCTTAACTCTCGTTACTAACATAATAAAACAAATCCAACCGACAATAAGTTTCTAACTTGTTGGTTCTAGTGCTTCCGCATAACGGCTAACACTATACTTCAATCGTGTCAAAGATGCAATGCAATAGACCTCTTATCCGAGCAAATCTTATCTTATCAGTTCCGGAAAAAGAAGATGGAGAAACTTTTTCAGGTTCGAGTGTGGGAACGAGAGAGCGTTATCTCTGTTGTCTGAGCTTTCTAAGCGTCGGCAGTTTTATTACATTGTAGGTAATTGTTGGCTGTATCCAAATACGCTCGCTAAAGTCCAACGGCAATAGAGGAATCTGGTGTTTTGCTAATCGTATTCATCACCCATCACACTTCAAATCCTACATAGGACCTACTAACGTACATTGTAGGTCCTGATATAGAAGTACTCCTATACAATAATAAAAGGTAATGTTTCTCAGTACTATATACATGTATTATCCAAATTATCTGCACCAATCAACACGTTTGCTCATGTACTAAACCAGACTACAAATGTTAAACTATATTGCCCAGACTTTTGTTAAGCAGCAGTATGTAAAGTGACATTTAGATTACATCATATCCTTCTTAGACTTGATTCCATGCATGGCAGTTTTCAACCACTGGTTTACGTAATAAGCAGTCTCCCCAGCTACATCTATTTTAGTCATAAACTTCGGAACTCCACTTAGGCAAAGGTACATACATGTACATGTACATGTACTGTATAAAGTTATAAATATTTAGATGTGCACTTATTTTTAATTTGGTGTGCTCCATACACTGATTAGTGCACATCCCATCACTCCCTTCGTCAACTCATCTCTCCACATGTAAACGTCACTTACATTAGATGTTCTATACACTCCAGCACCAGCTCCCAACAAGGTCTGTACCACATCATGATGACCCTTCCCACTTGCCACATGCAGTGCAGTTGCAATGCTCTGGTAAGAAGAAAAGAACAAATGTATCCAGGCTACAAACCAAGGGAGAAATGTTTACACTGCTCATCACGATCTCTCCATGCAGCCTCCTATACTCTTCAATCCACTAGCCCTGTCTGTTCTAATAGCTTTTGTGAGATGTTGAATCTTCATTTACACCAACACTCATGCAATGATCAAATAGTGGGCAGTAATGGCAAGCTGCTTTATGTTGGCCCATGTGTATAAACTACAGGAATACCATCTTCAGTGATTACATGTAAGGCAACTACATGTCATTGATGGTTCTTCCAGTACCTATGCTTGATCCACATAACTAATGAACATTACTATAGGCGGCCCCCTGGTTCCCCCCCCCCCCCCCCCCCCCCCCCCCCTCTCTCTCCCAGCTCCTACATGCATAAGTAACTTTAACTGTGAGCATTGCAATAATGCTACTGCATGTAGTTACATGTATGTGATAGTAAAATAGCTACTACATGCACATGTAATACTCATTTGGGCATACAAGAACAAGTGACTAAGAGAGCAAAATCGATGATGCCCACTTGTGATATCCTGACTTCAACGCCCCCAGCACACGCATTGTTATGTTATGTTAGGATACCATGAATGCAGAATGACATGGCAGATCTTATCCTATTCAGACTGTGATCTAGGCCTAGGTGTTATAAAGTGATTGAACTGTGTATAAATGTAATGTGCAGTTCTGTTGATCAGATCTTTTTATATGTTGTGTTCCATCCGGGGTCGGGGACATAACATAATTGGCGACGAGGGTGAAACTAGTGCGACGACAAGTCGAAGGAAGAGATGGCTATTCACGGAGGGATTGCAGAGTTTGACAGCGCGACGGAAGATTGGGTGGCTTACACGGAACGCCTTGACCAATACTTCATTGCAAATGGAGTGGACGACGCTGGAAAACAGAGAGCGATCTTGCTCAGCGTTTGCGGTGCAAAAGCGTACAAGCTGATAAAAAGTCTTATCGCTCCAGCGAAGCCTACGGACAAGACCTTCCAGCAGCTTGTAGAGATCGTGTCGAAACATTTTGATCCCGTTCCAGCCATTACCGTTCAGAGTTACAAATTCAACGTAAGGATCCGGCAACCAGGTGAAAACGTAGCAACATTCCTATCGGAACTACAGCTACTGGCGACGAAATGTGACTTTCAGAACAGCCTGGAGGATATGCTACGTGACCGAATTGTCATCGGAGTGAACGACCCCAATATTCAACGAAGGCTCCTAGCGGAACCCATGCAACCTGACGCTGAAAAAGGCTCTAGAGATAGCCCAAGCGTTGGAGACAGCAGAGCGCGGTTCTGCGGATCTACAGCCAGCGCCCGCCGCTGTCCCGGTCAGTGTTCCAGTCAACGCGGTAGGAAGGCAGCGTAGAGGAGTGAACGAAGACCCCGTTAAATGCTTCAGGTGTGGAGGGAAACACTTGGCGACGGCATGCAAGTTTATAGACGCAGAATGTTTCAACTGTGGCAAGAACGGTCACACATACAGAGTATGCCGCAGCAAGGGGAAGCCAAGCAAGAGTACGGGCAAGCGTGGGAGACCTCAGAAGCCACAAAAGGCTCATACAGTGACCACAGAGGGCGACTGTATTGTTGAACATTTAACGCTCAACCTGAGCTCCAGAGATGCTTCAACCATTGCTCCATTTTTTGTCTCTGTTGTACAAGTGGACGACAAGTATCTAAAGATGGAGGTGGACACGGGTGCCTCGGTATCACTCATCAGTGAGAGGACATGGCGGAACCTGTGGAAGAATGGTACTCCTAAACTAAACCCAGCAAAGGTGATTCTACGGTCCTACTCAGGAGAATCCATCAAGGTGTTGGGAGAAATGGAAGTCACAGTACAATACCAAGACCAGAAGAAGAAGCTAAATCTACTGGTAGTGACTGGTGGTGGAACAAGTCTTCTTGGTCGTGATTGGCTACGGCATCTAAAGTTAAACTGGTGTGAACTCAACCATCTACAAATTGCAGCTAGATTTAAACTGGAAGACGTTCTCAAGAAGCATGCAGATGTCTTCAAGGAGGAGCTAGGCAAAGTAACAGGGATGGAAGTGAAGATTCACATGGATCCAGATGCACAGCCTCAGTTTTTCCGTCCTCGTCCAGTACCATTGGCATTGAGACCGAAAGTGGAGGGAACTGGAGAGATTGGTTCAAGACAAAGTCATCGAACCAGTTCAGTTTTCTGAGTGGGCAGCACCCATTGTTCCAGTAGTCAAGCCAAACGGTTCTCTGAGGATATGTGGTGACTACAAAGTGACTGTGAATTAGTACGCTAAAACAGAGGAATATCGCTTGCCCCGCATTGAAGACCTCTTTGCAGCACTTTCGGGTGGTCAAGAATTTACGAAGTTGGATTTGGCTAATGCATACTTGCAATTGCCACTGGAAGACAAGCCTAGGCAGTATGTGACCATAAATACACACAAAGGACTGTTCAAGTACAACAGGCTTCCATTTGGTGTAGCATCAGCACCTGCGATCTTCCAGAGAACTATAGAGAGTTTACTCCAAGGAATGAAGCACGTGGTTGCCTACATTGATGACATTCTCATAACTGGAGAAAAAGAGGAGGACCATCTGAAGAATCTGGATGAAGTCCTAAAGAGACTGGGCTCAGCAGGAATGCGGTTAAAGGTGGAAAAGTGTCTCTTTCAGCAGGAGAAGGTAGAATACCTGGGACACTGCATCACGAAGGATGGAATTTTCCCAACAATGGCCAAGGTCAGAGCCATCAATGAAGCACCAGCACCCAAGGACGAACAGCAGTTGCGGTCCTTCTTAGGTCTGCTGAACTACTATGGGAAATTCCTTCCTAACCTGTCAACTAAGCTTGCACCCTTACATTCCCTCTTGGAAAAAGGGAAAGGTTGGCAATGGACCAAGGCTCACCAGAATGCCTTTGACAGTGCAAAGGAACTGCTGACGTCATCAAAAGTACTGACTCACTTTGACAGCAAAAAGGAAGTTATCCTGGCATGTGATGCATCTCCTTACGGAGTTGGAGCAGTCTTGGCTCATAAGTTTCCAGATGGCAGTGAACACCCTGTGGAATTTACGTCACGAACGTTGGCCCCAGCGGAGAAGAACTATTCTCAGTTGGATAAGGAAGGGCTATGCGCTAGCCATCATCTTTGGGGTAGAGAAATTTCACAATTTCTTATTTGGAAGACAGTTCACTATCTTCACAGATCACAGGCCTCTGAAGCACTTGTTTGGTGAGGACAAACCTATACCACCTATGGCATCAGCACGACTGCAGTGATGGGCTTTGAAGCTGAGTGCGTATCAGTACAAGATTGCCCACAAGCCAGGGAAGGACAATGCCAATGCAGACGTCCTGAGCAGGCTTCCGCTACCGGAATATCCCAAAGAAGTGACATTGCCGGGAGAGACAGTCATGCTGCTGGAGACTCTTCAGTCATCTCCAGTGAATGCCAAGCAGATCGCTGAATGGACGGCCAAGGACCCTGTTCTGTCCAAAGTCAAGAAATGGCTAAGTCAAGGATGGGCCGATACAGATGATCATGCTGAGGAACTCCGGCCCTACCGCCAACGTAAAGAGGAGTTGAGTCTACAAGATGGCTGTATCTTGTGGGGATCCAGAGTGGTGGTACCAGAACAAGGTCGGAAGCTAGTGATTGAAGAATTACATGCCGAACACCAGGGCATGTCTCGAATGAAGAGCTTAGGACGAAGTTTCGTATGGTGGCCAAACATGGATGCAGATGTGCAGGAACGTGTCAAGAGGTGTGAAGTATGCCAAGCACACCAGAAGGTTCCAGCAGCAGCTCCCTTACACCCTTGGGAGTGGCCTGAGTTACCATGGTGCCGTCTACATGCAGATTATGCTGGCCCATTCATGGGGAAGATGTTTCTCCTGATAATGGATGCACATAGCAAGTGGCTCGAGGCACACATAGTGGAATCTGCTACCTCTGCAGCAACCATCCAAAAGATGAAGGCATCTTTTGCAAGTCATGGTCTACCTGTAACCTTGGTCACTGACAACGGAAGTGTCTTCACTAGTCAAGAGTTTGAAGAATTCCTCACGAAGAATGGTATCAGTCACATAAAGACTTCTCCGTACCACCCAGCTTCTAATGGCCTTATAGAGAGGGCTGTCCAGACAATGAAGTTGGCTTTGAAGAAAGGTGCAGGAAAGGATCTGGAAAGTTGCTTGATGAGGTTGCTCTTCAGGTACAGGATGACTCCTCATGCCTCTACAGGAGCGTCACCAGCTGAACTTCTGATGGGGAGGAGGTTACGTTCACACTTATCCATGATCCATCCAGGTGTGAAGGAGATAGGGGAAGCTACTCAGGAACTGGTGCAGGAGAAAGTAAGAGCAACCCAGAACAGACAGAAGAAGTGGCATGACAAGAGGGCCAAACCACGCTCTTTCATCATTGGGGATCAAGTCTTGGTTCTGAACTTTGGCAGGGGACCTAATTGGCTACCTGGTAAAGTCACCAGTATCAGAGGTCCTGTCTCAGTAACAGTGGAGTTGGCAGATGGGCGCAGTGTAAAAAGACACTATGACCATATTCGTGCTAGCAGTCTGTCTGAGGCAGAAACTGTTGTTCAGAGAGATGTAGTTCCAAGACAACAGGCAACATGGAGTGAGTCACTTTCCCTTGGGAGTGAGCAAGAGTTTCCCCCAGCAGTGCCTGCTCAAGAACCAGTTCTGGCGCCCGAATAGGAGCAACCAGAACCAGTTCCAGAGATGGAAACAGAGTAACAGCTAGTGGCAGACCCGACTCAAGAGGAAGTACCCCCACTGAGGAGATCTTCTAGAGTTAGGAGACCTACTGTCAAGCTTAAGGAGGGAGGGATGTGATATCCTGACTTCAACGCCCCCAGCACACGCATTGTTATGTAATGTTAGGATACCATGCATGCAGAATGACATGGCAGATCTTATCCTATTCAGACTGTGATCTAGGCCTAGGTGTTATAAAGTGATTGAACTGTGTATAAATGTAATGTGCAGTTCTGTAGATCAGATCTTTTTATATGTTGTGTTCCATCCAGGGTCGGGGACATAACACCACTCCTCTTTTGGCGCCCTTCGAGGGGTTGGCAAGCACTGGGGCCACATATGATTACACCAATAAATTGTAACAAGCCTCATTTGCAATGATAGAAAAAAACTACATGTTCACATACAAGTGTATACTTAACACACATAAATTATGTGTTATTATAGTGAAGCTAAATGGTAGTAGCATTGTGTGTGGGTCATTCCATACTTAATTGAGCAACCCTAGTATCAAACAGAAGTAACATTTTCCATACACATGTACTATCTAAATTGCTTTACTAATGAGTATGGCCACATCGTACCCTTCAGTACATGTATGATTCCCTAGCATAGTCATAACAAGGTTAAAGCAATGCTCCTCCATGTACAGTAGTTCAAACCCCAAATTATTCAAACAGTTATATTTCATAAACCAAATAACGTAAGATTATATACATGCACAAAGATTTTGTATATTTCTTGTGGTAGTTAATATATGGAAAATGTTACTTCTGTTTGAGACTAGGGTGGCTCAATTAAGTACGGAATGACCATATATTGTATCTGGAGCAGATTTCTTGACTGATGGCAGGTGAACCCTGACACAGGGTGTGGACTGTACATGTACATTGTATGTAGAATGTGTTCTATATTTTTTATGTATGGTGGAATTTTTCCTGCTTAGAGGTTTTTCCACAGGGGTTTTCCCATAAGGAGATGTACATGTAGGCTCATCACTTTAACATTTAGGGGGCAGATTACAATGTAGATGTACAGACATGTACGCTATAACATGTCCCCTAATTCCCTCACCACACCACATCCCTCCATACACTCATTAGTCCACATCCAATCACATCCCTCCACACCTACATCAGATATTGCTATACACTGTAGGTACATTCCATGGCTGGATATCATGAAGTTGGTGCTATGCCTTGATTTGTGTGCAACTTACATGTATCATATATGTGCGCCCTGATACGAAAGTGACCTTAGCCCAAAAAAAAATTATTAGCGTTAATGGTTTACAAAATACACCCTCGTGAATAATGAATTATTTTATGAAATTCCAGTCCTAACATTTTAGGACTTTCATAAAATTATTCACGAGGGTATACATGTATTTCATAAGGTTAATGAAAATGAAAAAAGGTTGGCCACCTGTCACATTATCCACTTGTACTTTTCATAAAAAATTTCAAAGTGTTTAGATTAATTTTCTAACATTTTGCTAAACATTTGGATCCATTGGGTGCATGTGGTGACTTTACCATTAGCCAAGATTTAGTAGCACCATACATGTACATGGGACCTTGTTGTATGAGTATGTCCCACCAAGTGTGAAGAGATGTGACAAAACCAATTGAAGTGGCATCATCAGAGTACCCCACTTGCTTGATACCTGAAGTACTACACGTTAGTCCTATTGAATCACTAACATGAACACCTGCCTATACACTATGCACTTGGGCCTGACACACCTGAGTAACGTGTACACTTCTTTAACCTCGATAGCACACCTTTTGTGTGCATCTATGTGTTGTGGGGGAGAGGGGGTGGGCAGCAATTTTCATAAATTTATTAATGGTCCTCTGCCACTGCATCCTTATAACATCCCTCCATACTCACATTAGTCCATATACATCTCTCCACAACTAAACATCACTTACATCAGATGTTGCTATATTCACTCCAGCACCAGCTCCCAACAAGGTCTGTACTACATCATGATGACCCTCCTGACTTGCCACATACAGTGGAGTTGTATTGTTCTGGTAAAAGGAGAGAAGGAAAAAAGACATCACAGATGCACACACATGTACATGTACAAGTAAGAAGGGAGAACAGTTTGAAAGTGAATATGAAGAAGAGAAGTGAATGAGAGAAGTACAGTGGGAGAAGGTGCATGTTGGGAAGGTGTAGAAATGACAACATCACAAGACCAGCATTACATGTACATGTACATGTATATGTGTCTGTATCTAGTTAAACTGCAGGGATGTGATGGCCAAATCCATTCATAAGTCCAAACAAGGTCCACGTATCAGTTCCAGTGAGCTTTGAGACTATACCACTGAAACAAGCACATGTACATGTATGGTGACCAATGCTGAAGTTAAAATGTACACATGTATTAGTGTAATGTTCATTAGTATGAAGGATCAAGAGAGGAGCACATTTGACCTTTAAAACTAACAGTACTCCTGACAATATTGAATATATTTTAGAACTTGGTCATTTTGAGTGGTGATGTAACCTATTGCGCAAGCAGGCCGTTTTTATCTACATGCACACTGTACAGTACATGTACATGTACATGTATTCACCAACATACGAGATGCACACGTGCAAGTACCACTTTCTAAGAAGTGGTAATACAAAAAGAACTAAAGCATCAAAGAGGAGTGATGTCTTGAGAACCCTGAAGTAAAATGACAGCTTTGAGAAGGTGCTAGTAAAAGCACACCTAAGCATGTATGTTTACATATCTAGCACACAAGATTTATTAGCTTGCAAAGATTTCAGCACTATTACAAAGTAAGGAATACATCTACAAGTACAATGTAGATGTAACTACAGCAGCCATGAACAAGTACATGTACATTTACAACAAAGAGTGTGGGTGATATTACAGTGCACATGTAGATGTACACTGTAACATGTCCCCTACCACACCACAACAGTTACAAATGGTGTTAGTAATAAAAAATGATTTCAAAATTGCGCATTTATAATATTGGGAACTATGAGATCGAGGCTTAGGTAAGTGTGCTCGTTTATACTGTCATAAGTGGTTAAAGTTCAACGTTTCATTGGAAGTAAAAAGCAACAACCAGCCCAACTAGCCATCGATGAATCACTGGCGGCCTCTGTTCAGGAACTTAACCAGGCACTGGCTCAAGAAACTGGCGTACCGGTGGTTCCTGGCAAACTTGAACCCTTAGACAATGGTGTACTGGTGGTCCCACCCACATAGATCAGCTACACAAGATTTAGGGAGTTGCTACTAGAGAAGACAGAACAGTTGGGTATGGACCCAGATACCATGTACATGTAAGGCATGCTGCTGGAGATACACTTTCCTGTGGTTTGAAAGTATTGAAATTAGACAGGAAATATGCTCTCGCCTAAATAGGGCCACTATTCATGGCAATGAGCAGGTATATTGAATGGTGTGATTGTGCTTGGTTATTGGTGGGGGCCAGGTGTACATGTACATGTATATGTACATATCTACCAGCTGGCAGTGCAGGTATTGGCGCTGGAGACCGCTTGGTCAGTCTAAGCATTTGTGCACAGTACATGTACTTAGACACTAACATTTTTTGTGGGTGGACTTCTCTGTAAATTGTGCTGCACATGTACATGTATGTGGCTGGGCTGTGCTAGTTACATGTACATGTACATGTACATGTTTTTTTTCCACATAATGTACAGTACATGTACATGTATGTGACGTTTCAGATTAGAGGTTTTCCAAAGGGGTTTTTCCTTAAGGAGATGCTTCTATAATCTCGATAGCACACCCTTGTGTGTGCATATATGTGTTGTGAGGGAAAGGAGGGGGTGGGTAGCAATTTTATTAATGGTGCATTTAGCCTTTTGCCACTGCATCCTTAAAATATCCCTCCATACCCTCATTAGTCCATACACATCTCTCCACAACTAAACATCACTTACATCAGATCTTGCTATATTCACTCCAGCACCAGCTCCCAACAAGGTCTGTACTACATGTACATGTACATCATGATTGCCCATCTGACTTGCCATATACAGTGGAGTTGTATTGTCCTGGTAAGAAGAGAAGGAACAAAGGCATCAGAGGTGTACATAATGCATTTGCTGTATGCCACTGGTGGAATGTTCACCATGATCATTGTACATGTACATGTACCTACATGTATCACATCTCACCCTTTATTCACTTTACAACAGAATAAAATTAGAAGAACACTTATATTAGATCTTGCTATATTCACATCAGCACCAGCTCCCAACAAGGTCTGTACTACATCACGATGACCATTGTAACTCACCACATACAGTGGAGTTGCATTGGTCTGGTAAGGAGAGAAGGAATAAAGGCATCAATACTACATACATGTATATGTCTATGTGGTGTAATACATACATAGTTGGGGATATGGGGTGGGTGGTATGACCTCCAGGGCTTTATATAAAATGATGTGAAAGTGTCTGGGGATTTTAATTTACACTCCCCACCACACCCATACATGTACTCAAACCTGATGGACAAGATATACAGATACACATACATGTAAATATACATCCCAGTGCATGTAGTGTCCTTCATAGTTACATCAGCAATTCAATGATGGACATACATGTAAGAAGGGAGAACAGTTTGAAAGTGAATATAATGAAGAGGAGTTAATGTTAGAATTACAGAGCTTGAATGAGAAGGTGCAATGTACATGTAGGGTGTAAAGATGTCTCATATTTAAACTGCTAGACTTCAATGAGTATGGATAGGGAACAGGTTTACATGTACAGTACAGGCAGCACTGTGACATATTATTTTAGCTCCCTTCAACCTTCATATCTCTCCAACATTGATTCATAGTATTTAAAGCTTTCAAATTGGTGGGTACATGCACATGTAGGCGTAGTTTATTTATCCCTCGTACAAACACCTTTTAGAAAAGTAACATAATACATGTACTTATTTTTACAGCAGGAACAGAACCTGAGAGAAGTTTTTAAAAAGTAAGCCTGTCTCTGCCTGCATACTGTAGAGTGGAGTGGAAAATACTCCATTGTCAAGGACAGACTGTCTGTGCATTTATAAATAGATACATTGTCAGTTGTTAGACCAGTTTAAGACTTCGTAAAACTGATTGAACATTCATGATAATAAGAGTAAGTAGTACTAAACTCATGTAAGATGTTCCTAAATTCCTCACCACACCACATCCCTCCGTACCCTTATTAGTCCACATCCCATCACATCTCTTAACTAAACATCACGTACATCAGATCTTGCTATATTCACTCCAGCACCAGCTCCCAACAAGGTCTGTGCTACATCATGATGACCCTCCTGACTTGCCACATACATGTACTGTGGAGTTGTATTGCTGCTACCTACACGCACCTGTTCTGATATCCTGTCTGTGTCCTCCTGAACATGGGGGTGGGGTGAGTCAGGGTAACCCAGTAAGGCTCCCCGGGTATTACAGTTATCTGGACATATATGTCGTCCATAATCCTGCCCAGAGGGTTTGCGCTCTTGCACAGTGTCGGTATGCTTGATTGAAGCTTCTCAACCTAGACAGAGGGAGGGAGGAGTTTACATCTGAGGGAAAATGGAGGGATAAAGGAGGACTAATCCTTATAGTACTACTGGATACGATATGCTACTTCATTCACCCACATGTGTGTGAGTCATGTATGTAGAACTGCATGGTATTCTGTCAGGTGACGTACTGCATACATCATGGAAACATTTGTTTCACTTACTGTAGTCACAAGGAACGATTGTTATGATTGAACGATGCATGGATAACTGCAGCAGTGAAGTGATCAATTTTTATCTTGCATGCCCGAGAGAAAAACTTGCTCCCCCTCCTCCCCCTCCCCTCCACTCTAGTTATTGCTAGAAGTAAAAACTGCAATTTATATATCATCTGTACAATATCATCATCAACCAATTATTCATTGCATGTTACCCACCTCCCACCCCCCAACACACATAGCACATGCACTTACCTCCTTCATAACCATTTCTCTTTCCTTCTTGCGTTGGGTCTCTGATATGGCCCCCACATGAGATGAGGGCGTGGCCTTGGACTGTTCCCCTTCCAGCTGCTCCTTGGTGGCAACTATGGCCTGTGTGAGTGCCCCTTGGATGGGTGGGTGTGGAAGGGAGGGAGTGAGGGTTAAAATTCTAACTCCAGTGATACATGTACCGTAAAGTACCACGAATAAGCTCCCCCCCCTCCGCCCCCACCGAAAAAAAAATTGTCTCGCGTTTAAACGAGCGTATCTTCGTAATCATGAACGCAGCTGCGTGCCGTTCTTTAAAATCCTGTTGGAGTACCATTCCTTTCCTGAAATGTGGAAACAGGTACGCGGAAGCGTTAACCATTACGAAGATACGCTCGTTTAAACACGAGCCATTTTTTTTCGGTGGCGGCGGAGGGGGGGGAGCTTATTCGTGGTACTTTACGGCAGACATGCCAACCCTCACGCATTCGGCGTGAGACTCACGCATTTGAGGTTTCTCTCACGCTCTCACGCTTGAAGATTATATATCTCACGCCGGAAAGTATTCAACTCACGCACAATAAAATCACAGCCAAATTGAAATTTATTGACCCAGATAGACCCCATGTATGCATCATTAGGCGTATTTGGCCCAACGCACCCCCCCCCCCCCCCCACGGCTCGTAATTTGGGCAACGAAAGCGGGGATACCCCTCCCCCCCCCCCCCCCCCGGCTCGTAATTTGGGCAACGAAAGCAGGGATACCTCTCCCCCCCCCCCCGGCTCGTAATTTTGGCAACGAAAGCGGGGATACCCCTCTTCCCCCCCCTCTCGTATTTGGCCCAACGCTAGGGGACCCCCCCCCCCCCCCCCCGCTTGTTAGGATCGAATAATTAGTCATTAATTATTCATAATCTCACGCTTTACTCGCTTTAAAAGTTGGCAACTCTGTTACGGTATATAGTGAATTCTTCACGTCTTCCATTGAGGATATGTCTGGCTACCAGAATACATATTTTGAAACCTAACATAGCTCTACCATAGATCTCTTTATAAATGCAACAAAGACACACACACACATACACACACACACACACACACCCACACACATATACATGTACCATGTACACACACTACCTTCGGCTTTCATGATAGATGTATTGAGTGCCAGATCAGATTGAGTGGGAGGGGCTGGTGGGAGGGGCTCCTTCATTACGTACTCAATGTCATCATTATTATCATCATCTTGGTGTTTGTCCAGGATCACAGAGGGAGGGGGAGGGGCAGCAGTGCCGGAGGGGATTCTGAAATGGGCACACATCATCACACATACACCTGTGCCTACACACATACCCCTGCACCCACACATACATGTATACTCCTGTACCCACCCCTGCACCTGTACACATACCCTGTACCTACACACACACACACACACACACACACACACACACACACACACATTCACCATGCACACACCATACACACCTACACACATATACATGTACCTTGCATCAGCTGGTTCCTCGTTGCATGTCCATCTGACTATCTTTGGAGGGGCAGGTCTGGCACTTGGGGGTCTTGCACTAGGTAGGCTTCAGAGGACAGGCCAAAAAAAATTGAGAACACACACCATGTGTGTGTGTGTGTGTGTGTGTGTGTGTATTACTTACACAATCCCTGTAGGAGAGGCAATTGGCTGGGGAGGAGGTGAAGATGGCCGAGATGGTTGTGTGACATCACTGGGAGGATCGCGAGGCTGTTGAGGGAGGGTGGAGGAGGAAGAGGTGTGCTCTGGGAGATGAGTGGTAGACGAAGGGTGCAGTGAGTCTGAAAGGAAAAGGACAAGTGTGTCAGTTGAATAGAAGGTAACATAAATGCTCCTCCCTGTTGCCAATCGTACCTTCTTCCATTGATGGTCTCCTGACCCCTCTGGCTGAAGGAGGCCTGTCAAGTGCTGTTTCACTACCTTCACCAGTGTGGTCACTCCCCTCTCCTTCGTGGTTGTCATGGGAACCAGGAGCTTGAGTGCAGCGACATGATGGCTGTAGGAAAAGTTATGGAAGGAATCAGCGAGGGAGGGAGGGAGGGAGGGAGGGAGGGAGGGAGAGAGAGACAGAGAGAGAGAGAGAGAGAGAGAGAGAGAGAGAGAGAGAGAGAGTTGTACCTGATGTTTTGGCCTCTCAGGGGTGGGGTCTGTTATCTGCTTGTCAGACGAAGTTTGTAATCCATTTTTATGTTTTCTCTGTGCACCAGGACTCAAAACATCCTGAAATGTGGAGGAGTGAGGGGAGGGAAGAGAGGGAGCCTGTACTACTACTACCTTGTTCCCCAGGTCCTTGGTTCTTGTTCTTGCTCCATCAGATAGATCTTTGTGTGATGTTTTAGGGTCCTCAGACAATGTGTCCTTACCACCGCCATTTGTGTGAGTATTAACTTCTCCATTTTCCTTATTGTTTGTCATTTTGGCTTCAGTTCCATTAGGGGGCAGGTCAGGTCCATTAAGGAGGTCAGGTCCATTAGAGGGTTGGGTTGTTCCATTCGTAACTTTTTCCTTCTTTTCAGACACTTCAGCTTTGTCAAGTCTTTCTGTCGTATCGGGTTTATCCAATATATCTGGTTTGTCTGGCTTGTCTGTTTGAACTGATTTATCGGGCTTGACTGGTTTGTCCGATTTATCTGGTTTGCCTGGTTTGCTTGACTTCTCTGACTTGCTAGATTCATTCTTTTTCTTGTATGGCTTATCAGGTTTCGATTTCTGCTTGTCTGTCCTGTCTGCTCTATCTCTCTTATCTGTTCTGTCTCTCTTTTCTGTTCTGTCAGATTTATCTCCCTTGTCTGATTTATCAGGTTTGTCTGTCTTGTCAGTTTTGTGTGGTCTCTCTGTCCTCTCTGCCTTGGCTGCCTTATCTGTTTTGTCTGCTTTATGGTGTGGTCTATCAAGAGGCTTATCAACCTTCTCTGACTTATCTAGGCACTCAGGTTTGTCTGCCTTGTCAGGCTTCACAGACTTCTGGGATGCATCAGGCCCTTCAGGATGATCTGGTTTGACATCTACTTTATCAGACTTCTCTGCTTTATCCGATTTCACATCAGTTATCTCAGGTTTGTCATCCTTTGTAGGCTTCTCAGCTCTACCAAACAAAATAGTAAAACACTTGCTTATTCTGTGTATGTGTGTGTGAGGTGTATTTGTGTGTGCATGAGTTTATAGGTGGGGTATGTGTGTATATGTGTGTGGGTGGGGTATATGTGTATGTGTGTGTGCATGATCAAACCTCTTTTTCTTGTCTTTGCCCAATGCCTCACTTGGCTTCTCTCCCTGCAATACCTTCTCAACAGCCTCCTTTGAGTCACACTGGGGAGGATGAGGAGGAGGAGGTGGTGGTGGTGGTAATATGAAGTAAGGTATGTAAGGATGTGAGAGGTGATGTTTAGAGTCATCTCGTCATATGACAAGGTGCAGTACTGTAGGTGTCTCATCTTTACACCTTAAATTCCCCCCCCCCCCCCCCCCCCCTCCATTGTTGGTCCCTCATGCACACACCTGTTTCAATATGGAGATGGCCATCCTTTGGAGGAACTCGTTGGTCCTTTCTGGCTCCTGTCCACTCACTATCTTTGATGGTTTCACTTTCAGTACTTCCTCTGTGACAAAAGCTGAGACCGGAGATATAGGGACATCAGGGCCAGTGGAGGGGAGTGTGAGAGAGGTATCGGAGGGTGGACAAACAGAGGAGGAAAGCAGAAAAGTAAAATTGGTTACTGAAGAGTAACGCCTCCTTACACAGTGTGTCTATTGCCTTCTGCAGGAATGCAACCTTGTCGTCCTTCACCTGTGGGGTAACATATTAAACATTTGCAGTATGTAAATGTTTAAGGTGCACACTCAAATCAGTACCTGTACGTTTTGGGAGTCTAACTCCTTTGGTGTGTACAGACCTTCGAAGAACCCCGTGCTCTTAACGACCTAGAGACGGGAGCGAAGCATTAGGTATGCGGTTATCCCCCCTTTCTTCCGTACAGAGCATGTCATCAACAATCGCCCGTAGTGACATTATCCTTTTCGTTTACCTCGACTATTATATCGTGCAGGTATCGGAAGGGTGGTCTGGATAAGAGCTTGTCCGTCAATGGAGGTTTCTTTATCACCTTGCCAAGAGTGTCTCTCGTCCTCTGGAGCACTGCTGCATCAACCGAAGGCGTCGCCATTTGTTAGCACCGGGCACAACTCGGCTTTGTAAGCAAGGAAACAGCGGTGGAGCAGCCCATTCTGTCAGCGTAGGCGGAGTTGAGCGCTGATTATGCTTGAAACATCGTTACCATAGCAGCACGCGCACGTGCAATTATTAATTTGTTTTCTAAATGGCATCCTCGTGCCCAGTCAGCATTTGGCCTGCGTCTGATCAGAGATAACACAACCAATTTTTTTCAACCTGTTCCAGGGTTGTTAACAACCTGTTCCGACCCTAATATATCAGGGTTGTTTTGACCCGGGCGGGCAATACCCTAGACCAGGGAAGAAATTATCGGGCCTGAACCAACCTGAATCACCCCGTACCAGGACTGGTAAGGCCATTCAAAACGTGGTCTCTATGCTATAGCATAAAATTTATTGCTAGTTATTTATTGTTTTCATTTGTTGACAAAAAGCTTCATTGAAAAAACAACATTACAAATACGTCCATACATCACTTATATTGCGGCATGTTCGGAACACAACACTTAGAATAATGCCATTATTTGCCACTGTAAAAGTAAGAATGAAGTTATAAACGACACTTTTGCATGCCTTACTTACGTGTGGAAGACGCTTGTTTCTGGCGTTTAAACCAGTGAATGTCGCTGTTTTATCGTGCACTGCAATATATAGCTATATAGTGAAGGAATAGAATATGTAAACTTACCATCTAGATCAGTGAAGTCCATTTCAATCCCTACAAAAACGAACAGTAGTTTACATACGTAACTTACGACTCCGGATCGTCTTGGTAACAAGAACAAGACATACATGTATGTATGCAACTTACGCTCGAAGTGATCTTGGTAAATTGACACTGTAGGCTATACAGCAGTGTTGCCGCGATATATCGCGATTAAATCTGTATATCGCGAAACGCGATATATCGCGATTAATATTTATTCATTTCGCGGCGATTTTCACCATACATGTTTACGAGAATCAGCACAGTTAAACCGACTTAAACGGCCAAATACGGGTAAATTAAAAGAAATCAAGGGTTAAATCAAGGATGCCGGGGATATATGGTAAAATGGTAATATGAACGCCATGTTCTGGTACTGATGATCAATCAGCTCAGTGACCTTGGTTCTATGAGGGATGTATGTTCCACTAGATATGAACCCGAGAAGATCTCTAAACTCTGGGCTGTCCAGTAGAGCTGATGGCAGCAAATTAGCCGTTAAAGCGTTAACCAGCAGCTCATTAGCTCTGTCAAGCTTCTTCCCTTTCATCACAGTTACAGGCTGCACAAATTTGTCCATGCTTCCAGCACCTTTGACACTAGTGGCTGCACTGCCAGTGTTTGTGCTGCAGCTGCTGCCCATTTCCTCCTTCTTGCAGCTGTACACATAAAAACGTATCCACAGTACAACTGCAAGTCTATTATACCATATACACTCACCCTTGCAACATTGCCTTTATTCCATACACGGATTTGATGTGGTACCACATGTTCGAGGTATTTTTCCCGTGTCTTGACACCCATCCATAGCAAATGTTACAAACAACCCAGCAAGAACCGATTGCTTTCTTGTGCCATCCGAAGTATTGCCAGACACTGCTTTTATACACTTCATCAGTGACATCTCTATGGAAAGTGCTGTTTTCACAAAAACTACACCAATTTTCAATACAAAGCAGTTGTTTTTTGTTCAGCTAAATCAAGATCGTACGTATCTGAAACAATATTGATAGCCACAAAAGTTGTACTCTATTACGTTATTAAATAGCAGTCAAGTTTATCCGGAAGTATACGCGAATGTACAAACCGCAACAATTGTCAATTCCCTTTGACCGCGCATTTCTGGATATGTATTATGATCTAGCTGAAATGGGTTCCATTCAGAAAGTGGATAGTGAAGGCACAACGTCAAAGTGCCATCAAATTACAGCTATCCTGAGGGAAACTTCGAAGGAAACCACCTATTAGATGGTTTTTTGCCCCAAGTTTGAGGACGCATTAATTTGCACGTCAGAATCGCTACGAGCTCGCAGTCATGTGCACTCGCCACTTAGACACACCCAATACCCCCACCACCCATCAGACAAGAGGTGGATGCGCATCAATTAGCACAAATAACAAAACTTGCCGCGACATATACCAAGGCAGTCTGTTAAACTTAAGCGCTAACCTCTATAGCCTTGGGAACCCATGCATTGTCGTAATTCTCTGTCAAGATATGTATGGATTGTACGCTGTGACGTCACGTTGAGAACCGCCTGTACTTTTAAAACATAACCCTTGTTGTGTGGAAGTCCTGGTCGCAATTCATGCATGTAGTGATGTAATGTATTTCAGGGTCAGGTGTGTGTGTGAGTGTAGATGCAGAAGCGGCTCGCATATCCGCACTTTTTTTTAACACCTCGCACATCCGCACAATTGAACAAACTTTTAGCTTTCATAGCAAACCCTGTCGATCTCTATATAACGATATCCACTGTACATTCATAGCAAACCCTGTCGATCTCTATATAACGATATTCACTGTACATGAAAGCTAAAAGTTTGTTGTCTGTTGAAATCATTATTTGTGCGGATGTGCGAGGTGTTAAAAGTGCGGATATGCGAGCCGCTACTGTGTTGCATGCTCATAAGGTTTCTAGACCACATCACATCAGCAGTGGTCATGTTGTGCGACACACACACACACACACACACACACACACACACACACACACACACACACATACATGCACACACACATGTGTGAATCATCATGAAAGTCCCCTGCTATGCTGAACCTTTTGTGGCATTTGCCCATTGCTACAGAAATCAGTTTATTTGGAGAGAACTGAAATGTTCACACTACCAAACAAATTCTATATATAACATACAAACATGAAACGTTTGATACATGCACATACTAGTGACCTCCGTTCTCTTCTCCAGACCTTACTCCAATATGGTTGGTAGTCATGGCTCTGAACACACACACACACACACACACACACACACACACACACACACACACACACACACACACAGATGGGGGAGGGGCACATAAGATGAAAATCTGACATTAGCAGTAGTCTCCTGGGCAAGTGCCTTCATGAGGCCAGCATCTATTTCAAAAATCATATAATAATATGCACTGCCAAAGACACCCCAGAAGCATTATCAGCCTATGTCAAATTTGTGGTTAACCTGACTAAGGTAGTACATGTACAGCTTCAGACTTTGATGCTGTGGCCTAAGTTTTATGACAAAACCAGGCTTGTGGTATACGTGTATAAAATAAAAGGACTATTTAAACTACCATCAATTTCAAACCCGCATATCTTCCAAGCTAAATAACCAACGTCCTTCCTATTTACAGGACTTATTGCCACACCATTCTTTATTTTAGAAGAGATCCATCCATCACTGGGTGTGTTGCATGTACTGGACTGGTGTGTTTTATGCACTGGACTGGTGTGTTGTATGTACAATACACCAGCCCTGTACATAATACACTGTGTTGTATGTACTCGACTGGTATGTTGTATGAGGGGGGAGGAAAGGGGGTGGGGCATTGCCCCTGCACTTTTATTAAAGAGGGAGGGTGGTGGTGTGAAGTACTAGACACCAGTGTACCATCCTCAGAATTTTTTAATTTCGGTGACGCACACAGGCTCTGAAGCCTTGGAGAAGCCATGGGTTTAGATGAAGCCATGTGTGTGAATGGCGCAGCATATAACCTTTCCAGTGGCCCAGTCCTTACGATAGGGTTTCACTGCCACTATCAAGGCTTCCTTCCAGTAAAAGGTACAGACCCCTACAAATGGACTATGTACACACACAAAGTACACACACATTTTGCTATGACTAAATGCAAAGTCTCTCTTTTAAGTCATTTAGCACATGGAATGTAGAAATATGTGAGGTGGTGGCAAGCAGATAGGCCAGCTAATAGCTAATGCCTCTGTACTGCATGTAGGACTCAGGAACTCGTGAGACACACCCATCGATAATCAGAGCACTTGGTGACCTTTAAAGTAGGTTTCTGGATCCCACCGCCACAGTGCCACATTGCAATCCAGTAGGTACATCACAACTACCTACCCGTCCAGTGCATACACACCAGACCAACACACTACTCTAGTACATGCTTGTAACATGCCAGTCCTGTACATACAACACACCAAACCAGCACACACCAGTCCAGTTTATGCGTTGTTAACCCTGAAGGTTACCAAATGTTAGTATGGACGAGAGTGAAGAGCTCACTGTATGTCCTGAAAATAGGAAGGACGTGGGTTTAGCTTGGACGATATGTGGGTTTGAAATTGATGCTAGATAATAGTCATTATATTTTATATACCACAAACCTGGTTTTGTCATAAAGCGTCCCATATACTAGGAGTATTCTTTCACACGTTAAAACACACATGCACTACACACACAAACACCAATACATACATACAGAAAGAAACATGTGCACAGTGGCACCTTCTACAGTGACCCCTTCTATACAGTGACCCTCCTACACAGTGACACCTTCTACACAGTGGCACCTTGTACACAGTGACCCCTACACAGTGACAGTGACACCTACAGAGATTCCTTCTACCAGTGGCACCTTCTACACAGTGACTTTATACACAGTGACACCTTTTACACAGTGACCCTTCTACACAGTGACACCTAAAGTGATCCCTTTTACAGTGACACCTTCTACACAGTGACCCCATCCATACAGTGATCCTCTACACAGCGACCCCATCTACACAATGACACCTTCAACACAGTGGGAGGGCAGCTAACCAATCATTTCTCCACATAATCATATACTGCTTTGCAACCCCAGCCACCCACACCTTCCCTACACTCAACCCCATACCCTACATAGGCTTGGGGAGGCAGGGATGTGGTACGTCCCTAAATCATACTTGAAATGCTGCCCCTCTGGCACGAATTGCCACCTCACACACACTACCACGCACATCAGGGGTGGATGCAGGATTTTCAAAAAGTGGTTGCAGGTCACACCCGTCATACAAAACGCAGGGGGTGGGGGTGGGCAGCCCCGGATCCAGCATAGGCTCGGGGGGGGGCGGCCGCCCCCCCCATTCATACGAAATGCCGCCCTCTGGGACCAATTGCCGCCCCCCCCCCCCCCGCTCCATTCCCCACGCACTATCACGCGTGCGTGCACAAACCAAGATATAAATCATCGTACGGCAAGCAGTCCCCCCTCCTACTTTTCGTATCTAACCAGAAGCAGACTGCACCCCCCCCCCCCCGCTTTTCGTATCAGGCCTAAAACGGACAGCACCCCCCCCCCCCCCCCCCCTTTTGGATCGGGCCTAAAACGGACAGCAACCCCCCCCCCCCCCCCCGCTTTTCGTATCTGCCCATGGCTTCGCATTCATTCATTGTCAATGTGCCGCCCCTCCAATAAAACCGCCCCCCCCTTAGCCAAATCCTGGATCCGGGGCTGAGGGTGGGGGGTAGTCCCAAGACACAGCTCTGCATAAATCCATTGTCAATTACCGTAAAACCATCCCCATAGTTAAATCCTGCATTCGGGGCTGCCTACACTAGCCCCCCCCCCCCCCCCACTTAACTCTTTGAGCGTCACTATTGCAATACGGGTGACGTCGTTAAGTATGGGAGGTGATCGCTGCCAAAATTCACGTCCCGTATTCAATTATTTGGGGGGGGGTGTTGTGAAATGTTGCAGATTATTACATAAGACAAGTACAATCTCCATTCCGTATCAACCCCTATTCCATACCATTGGCTATTATTATTCCTAAATCCGTGTCTCCAGATCTCGTGATGGCTGCCGCTGCGAGAGTTGTTCCATCACTGAGGAGTGTTATTAACGCCCTAGTGCTAACATAGGATGGTAGAAGTGTTTCATCTGACCAAATGGACGCGTTTATACTAACGATTGAGCTGGTGTATCGCGGGATTCTATAATTTCTATTGATCAGGCATACAGAGGGTCTGAATGTCAACGAAGAAAGTGCCAAGCAATACTTAAGGATGGCGTTGAATGTATTACGAGAGGCTATGGACACGGCAAGACGTGTTCTTTCTGCTTATCGGCCACAGGCAGAAACGAGTGGAACCGCTGGGCGGCGCGATTTTTGTACCTCGAGACCATCTCGGAAAACCGTTTTACCGTGCTCAAATATAGGCCTTTCCCCTAGAACGGTACATCGGCGTATGGCAGAGTCTTATCCATATCGTCGCAGTATGCCGAAGTTACAGATGAGTATACCTAGAGGTAGTTATGAGCAGCATCCAGAAGGAATATCCATGGTGTGGGAATCGGCAAATGTGCGGTCATCTATTGGCTCGCGGTCTCAGAGTCCAACAACATCGTGTCCGCAAAATTCAGAGGAAGATTGATCCTAATGGATCGATAATGCGTCGCCTCTCCACTATAAATAGGCGTGCGTACCAGGTTCCGGGACCCAAATCTCTCTACCACATCGATGGAAATCATAAACTGATAAGGTAAGTGTGTTAAAACATGTATACTGTATACCCATGCAATTGATTTCAGTTGCATTTAGGTGGCGATTTGTATAATTCATGCATGGTTGTATTGATGGCTACAGTCGCAGGATTGTTTACTTACATTGCTGTGACAATTATTGAGCGGACACAGTGCTCCATCTATTTATTGAGGGTGTATGGCAGCTAGGGCTTCCTAGTCGAGTTCGTGGGACAGAGGTGGATAAAACGTTGGAGTAGCTAGATTTATGGTAGAGCATCCTTTAAGGAGACCATGAAGAGGGAGCTTCATAGCTGGATGCAGTGTTCACAATCAGCGTATTGAGAGGTTGTGGTTGGATGTATTTAACCAGTGCACTGTTGTTTTTTACAACCTGTTTTATGCCTTGGAGGAAGAAGGGCCGGGGTTCTAGACTGTACGAATGAAGTACATCTGTTTTGTCTCCACTATGTATATTTATAAACAGAGCACTGGAGGTATTTATGCAAGCATGGGACCTGCATCCTCTAAGTTCAGAAGGCAACCTGTCACCCTGTCAGCTTTGGATCACAGGATGTGAATCAGTGTCTATGACAGATGTAAGTAATTTTCACTTTTGCAAATTCTAATGGTCTGTTACTGTGTTTGTGCACGTGCATGCGTAGGATGAATCAGAAAGGTTTGGTATTGATTGGACACAACCTCTTCCTGCCACTCGTGATGATGGAGAATTGAATGCAGTCGTTATTGCACCAATCACCTCCCTAGTACCAGAAGGTGTCCAACAGGAACTGCTAACAACCACCAACCCACTTGGTCTAAGCTCTAATTATGGAGGTCCACTTTAGAACTTGTTTTCAGTCTATTAACTTAATTTGTATTCTACTGTTGTATATGCAGTCAGATCACTTGTTTGACTGAGTCATCATTGTGCAGGGTAGAGGTTTCATGATGGCACATGAAACACGACTTTACCATAGATATTATATTATCTATGACTTTACCCTTCACCTGCATAATTAGAACGTCATGGGAAATGCATGGGATACTAGTATATGCGTTTTAGGGGTTACTGTGTAGAAGTCGGAAAATTAATTCGATAGAGCAGCATAAAGTTGTCAATAGGGGAAAATAAACATCAAATGCATCATGCTGCTTAAAAAAACATGCAATGCAAGTACATTAATTTCAGAACCAGTCACAGCTTTCTTTATCATATGTGCCATGGCATATCTGGAAGAGAGGAAACACCTTTAAACATTTCTGTCGAGTTCATCCTTTCTTAGACTTTGTAGCAGTGAATGTCTCACAAGGTGTACCAGTAATGCTGACTCAACAGCAGACAATGGCTCAGTCATAAGATGTTCAGCAAATTTTTGTATTACACAACATTGGAACATATGTGCACAAGCACTTTTCAAATGGAGTACGTAGCACTGCATGTTCTTGCAAGTGACATTGGTATATTGCTTAGTGTGTCCAAGTATAATGCAACAGGCGCCTAATTGTAACATTATACTGGGACACACTAAGCAACATCAATGAACGATGTTGTTACAATTACATTAGATCTAATTCAGTAAATGGTACAAGAGGGGGTGGTGCTACCAATTCAATATCATGAACTAAATTCCGGCCTGATGGGAGTTTATTGAGGTTGGTGGGATATAGGAATTGAAGGCAAAGTTGGTGCAAAAAGGAAGGGATCAAGGTTTTGAGAAAAGAAAAAAATGAGACAAAATTTCTATATTTAGCACGTGTAAATGTACTAGAACCAAACGAAGTGCAAAATATAGGATTTTAGTCCCTTCCCCCCCCCCCCCCCCCCCCAAAAAAAAATCTTTGTTCCCTTCCTTTTTACACTACCTTTAACTCCTCATTGTAGAATTTTAAATTCCAAATAGAATGCTGCAGGAATTTATGATATTGCATAAGAAATGCAGCTCAGTGCTTTTGTTTGCAAAATTGTGCTGAATTGCTTATAGTATCTTCAACGATCAGAATTGTGTTTGCACAGTATCATAAGAATTAGATAATAATACGTGACATAAATTATGTGATGCATGAAATGGATGGAATTAAATGATTAATACAATGTGCAAGAAGAAAGTGTTTAAAATTAATATACAGGACTGTAAACGATGGCAGGAGTGGCAGGAGTGGCAGGATTGTTCACAATGGCAGGAGACTCCGAACAGCTCATCATTTTTTCAATTTTTGCATTAATTTGTTTGCGTCTTTTGATGCAACTATGGCATTCCTTTTAGAATGCTGTACTGCCTTTAGTAAATCTGTTGAATGATATAGGGGAAAGATAGGGGAAAAGATTCTAAATTACACATTGCTGTAATAAATTTTAAACATGTCTGAAATTTCAAATTAAAAGAAATGATATGTAGCAATGCATTCTCATATACAATGTTTGGTGTATCTGAAATTTCAGAAATCATCAGCACATATGCATATATTCATTCACTAAAACGTCAATCACTGGTTTTTATTTATCCAATAATTATTATCAGACTTTTGAGTTACCTAAAATTTCAAATAAATCAAAAAAGGTATTGACTTAGGTCTGTCTGAAGTTTCAGATACCCACATACACTATTGGAATTTTCAATAGCATTAATTGAACCTGAATTCCTTCAATTGAACAATGCTGGTCTATGACAGCATTTAGGCCCACCTGAAATTTCAAACTAACTAAATGCTTATTAACTGTTTGTACATAACGTTTACAGTTACCTGATAAAAATATACATTAGGTATAATTTATTTCTGATGTGTAAGTAAGTAATATGTACTTGACTATTTAACATACTGGACATCTGATTATTATACTGACTTCTTTTCTTTATGTCTTACTTATGCTCTCTCCACAAAAAAGTATGCAGTCATTTTCGTGGCTCAGAAGTGATATGAGATCATTGTAAACATTGTGGTCACAGAATTAATCATTTCATTTCTCAAAAATGCAGGCCTTCTGAGCCACAGCAAGAATGAAGAACTTTATAGTTTTTTGTACAAGTGCACCTGCAAATTAGCATATTATTAAGTTGATGAGAAATAGAAAGATTGCACAAGATAATTATTTGAAGTTCCTTCAATACCCACTCACACTCTACAAGCCTTCGACACCCACACACCCTACAAGCCTTTGACACCCACACACACCCTACAAGCCTTCGACACTCACACACACCCTACAAGCCTTCGACACCCACACACTACAAGCCTTCAACACCCACATACACCCTACAAACCTTTGACACTCATACACCCTACAAGCCTTCTACACCCTACAAGCCTTCGACACCCTCACTACAAGCCTTTGACACCCACACACACCCTACAAGCCTTCGACACCCACACACCTTATAAGCCTTCGACACCCACACCCACACTACAAGCCTTCAACACCCACACACATCCTACTAGCTTTTGACACTCACACCCTACAAGCCTTTGACACCCACACACCCACAATACAAGCCTTCGACACCCTTCAAGCCTTCGACACACACACCCTACAAGCCTTCGACACCCACACTACAAGCCTTCGACACCAACACACCCTACAAGCATTCGACACCCACACCCACACACACCCTATAAGCATTTGACACACACACCCTACAAGCCTTCGACACCCACACACCCTACAAGCCTTCGACACACCCTACAAGCCTTCGACACCCACATACCCTACAAGCCTTCAACACTCACACATCCTACAAGCCTTCGACACCCACACACACTCTACAAGCCTTCGACACACACCCTACAAGCCTTCGACACCCACACTACAAGCCTTCGACACCAACACACCCTACAAGCATTCGACACCCACACCCCACACACACCCTATAAGCCTTTAACACACACCCTACAAGCCTTCGACACCCACACACCCTACAAGCCTTCGACACCCACATACCCTACAAGCCTTCAACACTCACACATCCTACAAGCCTTCGACACGCACACACGCCCTACAAGCCTTTGACACCCACACACAATACAAGCCTTCAACACCCACACACACACTATACGCTACTAACACTCATACACCATTCACACCAACAAGCCTTCAACAAATACACACCTTACAATTCAAGCCTCCAACATCACATACCACAGCATCCGACATCCACACACCCTACAAGCATCCAGCACCCATGCACACTCAAGCCTTTGACACCTACAAGCTACATGTAACAACAACCACACACCCTACTTAAGTTATGTGTGTGTCATGTTGTATACTAAATTTTAGAACACATGGCTTATAAGCAGAACATACACAAACACATACATGGTGTACATACCTCACATCAAGTGACTCATGCATAGTAGCACATGTCAGATCACATGCACACAATGGCATACATACATTGTAGCACTTACAATACAGTCACATTGATTAATGCAGTGAACACTCCAACACAACTTGCCAACAATAATGAATATTATAATTAAAAAAGACCACAAGTTTGCTGTATTCAAATCTTTGATTATACAGAGTTTGGAAATTCCCTGATGAAATGAGAAGTGGTTCTTTGCCTTCAATTCCTATATCCCACCAACTTTCTCGTTAGGGAATTTTTTCTTTACTTCTATACCAAGAAACATTCAAAAATTGGTAACAATGCATATGGTTCACAACTATGTCAATCCAAACAATCACCCTTCGTAGTGTGGTATTAAAGATTTCTGGCTAGGACAGTACTATACATTGGTTATCCATAGGACATAATGTAGTAATGTAGTGCCACATGTCTTTACATTTGTGTGATGGTATCAGCATCATCCTTATTTGAACCAATTGGGCCTTCAAGTTTTCTACCAGCACAAAGAATTCACTCGCAATTTGCAGCAGCTGCAGAATGAACAATGAAGAAGCCCTAATACTGTATATCATCACAGAAACTGCATACTTTGTACACAAACTCATCATTACCATGCAGTTGTGCAAACTCTTCACACACACCACCACACTAACAGCTGTGTTATGCTGCAGAACATCACTTTTATAGACGATCTGCGGTACAACATTAACAAGTAGCATCAAGGAAGGAAGGGTTAGACCTAGAGGCACTAAGCCATTCATGAGAGAAAAGGTTTAGAGAGGGAGGCACTAAACCCTTCAAAGGGGAAGAGTTGGGGGGGGGGGGGGAACTAAGCATGGACCCTCACACCACCACACCACAGCATAATGTACTCACACACACACACACACACACACACACACACACACACACACACACACACACACACACACACACACACACACACACACACACACACACACACACACACACACACACACACACACACACACACACACACACACACACACACACACACACACAAGCCTGAGTGTAAACTCACCACAACATAGGAATAAAAGACAAAAAAGAATGAACAATGGAAGTCGGAACACTATCAAATTAAATCAGTGCATGAATTGTTCCTCTAGCCGGGTGTCCGAGACGGTCTCGAGGTGCACCGTTCGAGGGGAAACGTCTATCATTTCGGCAATTTGAGGGACAGTAAAACGGTTTTCCACGAGATATTCGAGATGGTCTCGAGGTACAAAAAATCGCGCCCGCCCAGCGGTTCCACTCGTTTCTGCCTGTGGAAAGAACACGTCTTGCAGTGTCCATAGCCTCTCGTAATACATTCAACGCCATCCTTATGTATTGCTTGGTACTTTTTTCGTTGACATTCAGACCCTCTGTATGCTTGATCAATAGAATCTCGCGATAAGCCAGCTCAATCGTTGGTATAAACGCGTCCATTTGGTCAGATGAAACGCTTCTACCATCCTGTGTTGACACTAGGGCGTTAATAACACTTCCTCTCGCAGCGGCAGCCATCATGTAATTTGGAGACACAGATTCAGGAATAATAATAGCCAATGGTATGGAATAGAGCGAGGAATAGAGGTTGATATGAATGGAGGTTGTGATTGTCTTATGTAATAATCTGCAACATTTCACAACACCCCCCCCCCCCCCCCCCCCCCCCCCAAATCATTGAATAGGGGGCGTGAATTTTGGCAGCGATCACCTCCCATAGTTAATTGCCACCTATGTTTTAAATTATGGCTACCCGTAGCCGTTCTCGAAGAATGACACGGTTACAGGGGCGGATACAGGGTTTTCCAAAAGGGGGGGTTGAGACCCGCGATACGAAATGCGAGGGGGGGGGGGGGGGGGGGGGGGGATGCTGTCCGCCTTAGACCCAACACGAATAGCGGGGGGGGGGGGGGTGCTGTCCGCTTTAGACCCGAAACGAAAAGCGGGGGGGGGGGGGGGGGGGGGGGGTGCTGTCCATTTAAGGCCCGATACGAAAAGCGGAGGGGGGGAGGGGGGGTGGGTGCTGTCCAGCGCTTCAGGCCCGATACAAAAAGCGGGGAAGGGGGAGGGGCTGTTTAGCAGATCGGGGGCGTTACCATATATGAAAGGGGAGGTTGCAACCCCCAAAACCCCCCTACCTGGATCCGCCTCTGGGTTAGCTTACTTAAAGATATTACTATGATATAAAAGCGTTTTATGATGTTTTTTTTGATATGTTTGGTGTACTAACTTAAAAAACAATGGTTGCTAACAACACTCGATATATAGGCGGAGCCAAGTGGGCCGAGATTTGAAGCCGTCGTATCGTGTAAACAATAAAACAGAAGACGAAAACACGTTATTTTTATTCCTTACACTAGCCCCCACCTTCTTCCCTACACTAGCCCCCACCTTCTTCCCTACACTAGCCCCCACCTTCTTCCCTACACTAGCCCCGACCTTCCTACATCTAAGCTATAGCCCCCCTACCTTCCCTACACTAGCCTCCATCACTTCCCCGCTTACCTCATGGCCCTGATGTTTGGGCGATTTGTCAATATGAAGGGTGAGTAGTTTATTTATTTAGGGGGGACTTGTAAAATTTTTTATATACCATTAAAAATACATTGCAATTGGACACACAAAAAAAAAGTTCAAATGGAGATACTGCGTTAGGTTAACAGCCTCAACTAAACATGTGCACTGCATTACAAAAAAGTTGGAAGTGTGCGGTAGTGGAAAGAAATGCTACACAGTGCCAATACAGCATCTGTTAACTCCAGAACTGGTGCTGCATGGTAACTGTAGGTGCAGAGAGCAAGGTTCATATTCTGCAGCACATAGAGTGTTAGGGATATCGGAAGGAAAGATAAAAAAGTGGTGAGGGTACGGGGTCAATACATTATATGTCAATTACTTTTGGCCCTCACATGTTCAGATATTGATGCAGCTTCTCATATTTTTTTGCCTTGATATGGATGTTAATTGTGCGTATTATCAACTTAATAACTTTAATGGTTTACGAAATATTTCTTCCTGAATAATAGATTTTTTAACCTAAAATTGCAACTTAGAAGGCTCATATCTTTGCCACCACATTGCAGATGCTGGTATATCAGGCATCCATTTGAAGCTCCTTCTCAGCGCTACTCACCAATGTGAATCATTTGCAGTGTAATGAAAGGGTTAAATATGAAACTTGTTTAATGTTTACTTTACAAAAAAGAGGTCACTTGCCAAATGATACACAAGGCTTTTATTTCACCATATAATGGTCCTAATGTTTTCCAAAAATAAAAAGCTTGAGTATCGGTAACCCCTGGGCACTAAACCTGAAGTCGCCATTTTTGTTTTTCAACTTGTTTGATTTAGCTCTAATCTAAAGTAAGTGGTGTTTACGCAGTGGGGAGCAGTATTACGTAATTGTCGCCGGCTATCCAAATTTTGGTTTGTTAGTTATCATGACTCAGTAGTTTTTTTTTGTAACTGTAGTTACGAATCGTTGAGTGTTAAGTACAAACTGCATTAATTTCAGTGCACAGCCATGAGCAGTTATTCGATACTGTTGAGATCCTTTCAAGCACCATTATATTGGCGCCGTATATACTCGCACCTTCGAGTTGTACCAGCATCCTTGACACCCATCTACATCAATAAATTCTTCAATACCGGGTCTCAAAATTAGCTCGAAGGTGCGAGTATATACGGCGCCTGTGCCTATGGAAAACTGTTAAATAGTGGAAATTTCGCCAATAACTTCAGCATTGGCTGGAAGAGTTCGTTCATAGTCTATGCTATATTTTGGTAATTGTACTATAGGTGGGGATCGAGAAGATGGAGGGCTAAGTAAAGTTCACCCCGCCCTTTGAGCACATCTTTTGTGTTCCCTATGTGATCTTCTCACTTTTAGATAGCTCATCGAGATATTATTAGCTCTATTGAGCGTGAAATATCCGGTGATCCCATGGAAACATTGAAAACTATAGGTGAGACATACATGTATGTCCATGAAAGGCACCATCACATGTTGATATACAGCCAAATGTGTGGTCAGCTGCCCCGCCTACTTTGTTGAGAAACTCCACTAAGGTTTGAAGAGAGGGCTGAGGACTGGTGACGTTGCTGAGTGTCTCACATGTGGAGGCGAGCAAGCTTGTGTTTGGCATGTTTTGATATGTTTAGGCACCCAGACATGATGTGTATAAGGATCACATCTGAATGTGTATGTGATTAGTTCATATATGGCACCCTGTACAAGGAGTTCTCATCGTATGGTTTAATACTTCCATACTTGCACATAAATAGTGATAACTGATACAGAGCCCACATTCATCCATCCCCCACTACATACACTGTTCAGTCCGCTCGTTGGTGTGCTATTAGGACTAAAAATGGATGTATGTGTGTAGTGTGTGGATCAGTCCTTATCTGACACACACATGCAAACACATTTCAGTCCACCTACCACATATGCCCTGTGACATCCACCACAGAAACACTGTTCAGCCAACACACACCCCGTACACAATCTTTTGTCTACACACACAACACAACAGTTCAGTCATTACCATACACACGTGCACACAATACACACACCACACTGCACACTTTTCAGTCCACACACATTGTTTAGTCCTCACCACAACACACACACATGCATCCATCCACACACTACACAAACACTGTTCCACACACAAAGCCTCTGACACGCCAATTTGCCAGGCCGGGTTATTAAAACAATTATTACAGTTTCATTCATTAACATATATTTAAGTTCTGTTGTGGTTAAAAGAGACTTCATGCATGTCATCGCTTTGAGTTACTAATCTTTCATATCATAGTGGAGAGGTGCAGCATGGCAGCTTCTGTAAGGCCAATTGATACATTTCAGTATTAAGGAGGACAAAGTGATCCTTTTGGATCATCAAGGAGCAGGTACTGACAGAGAGCTGCTATTTCAATGACAGTGGTCAGTGTCATCGTAATCTTGCATAGGAAAAGCTGTTTACATACTTGTGAACAATCTCAACAGCTGCATGCTCATAATCGCATGTATCCCACCATGCAACTCACAAGCAGCAATGAAAGGTATTTCAACAACAAAGATTAGTAGATTGTAAAGATTCAGTTCTATGTCGACAAGTGCAGCAAACTTTAACTATATGTGTGTGGAATTGGCTTTGAATCCTTAACGTCATTGCAAATTCAACACAGGAAACATTTAAACTCCCCTGCCTCCGGTAAGACTGACTTGTTAAAAGAAAGGTTACCTGGTTCCTCATGATCATCTGCACTTGCAGGTTGCCGAAGCTTTCTGAAAGTCCCATGATATGTTGCAGCACCTGTCATGAATGGTATCATAGGGAGGTGTGTGTAGCTGCAATACATATGAGTGCATGGAACCAAAGACAGAGAATTATGGTTATGTGACACTATGGTCATACTGTTCCTCAGATTAGCAAACGTGACACACATGCATGCCATGATAAAGTTCCTCAGATTAGAAACGTGTCACACATCTATGCCATGGTCATGCTGTTCCTCAGAATCTGATACTTATTGGCTGTGTAAATAAGCCAACCCATATGACTTTTGGCAAGTTAAGTTCTTGATCTAAAAATGTGTATCTTCACATTTTTTTGTTGAGGACCTTATATAAATGTGTGAAAAGTGTCTATATTGCAGCAAATATACAACAGTACATCACCATGGCATACATGTGAGTCAAATTTATGATACTAGTTTATCAACTGCATGCCCAAAGTGAGATATGTGTATCCGATGAGGAGTAGGCAGGAAGAGGGGAGGAGGAGGATGAGCAGGAAGAGGAGGCGGGAGGGAGCATGCATGCACATACAAATTAAACCAGCAGCATTCTATGTGGGTCGTTCCACATTTTAGTATGCGGAATGGAACGGAACGTTCCTCAAAAGTTCCATTCCGTTCCGCATATTAGTAATACCCGTGATTCTGCGGTTTTTAGTGCACCATGTACAATCGGCCGGCCATGCATGCTATTGTTCTGCCTGTCTTATTATTTATATGGCCCGTCACTTCCAAACGTCATTGCCATATGAAACAACAGTAAATGCCGCGATCTAGAGCAAACAATGGCCACAGTTTCAGAGCTGCTACTAGTATTGTCACACTACTGCCCTCCCAAACAGCTAGCGACAATCCCGGATTTCCCAACATTATCATTCCAAACAACGGAACGTGGCTATGGAACAAAGCCGATCCTAAAACGTCATTGAAGGCAGTTCCTTCTCCACCAATCGCTGGTCAGCCAGCCACGGTGGACCAATCGGGCAGCGCTGCGGCGTGGATCCTGAACCTAATAGAAATCACCCACTGGATATCTTTCCCAATAGGATTCCTAGTGACCTTCATCCTTTTTGACAACGCGCCTCTTATTGCGCCTCATGTGGGCAACTCCAACCTGCGTGTGTTCTGCCTCCTGCTCGGACTTTTGTCCCAAGTATACGGAGGTGGCATCAGCGGCAACATGATGCACAGATACGAGGGATGGCAGGTCGCTCCCTTTCGCAACCCGCTGGACGGATGCGTCGTGAAACACCATGTGGAAGATTTCAACAACGCCTGGCTGCGCTCTGTGGCGTACGAGATGCTGTTTGCGTTCCAAACCCTCGGTCTCACCCTTTTCAATCTGGGCCGGCGTGTTTGGTTTCCGGGCGTGGAATGTTATACTGGCAGCAGTCTCGCTCTTCGTTGCTTTCGTGGGACCAAGAGAGCCTAGGCTGTTCCTGACCAATCCCTTCTACAAAAACCAGCAGCCCATTTTCCCCCTGCCAGTACCGTATTCGTTGTTACGGCCATTGTGAATACAATTGCATATGTGTTGCTATTTAGTGAAGCCTTCACATTAGCATGGCCAATTGGAGCAGTCTTTTCACTCATTCCTCCCCTGCTCATTGGCTTTGGAGGCATATGGGAAGGTATGGTGGCCGACAGCACCTTCAACCAATGGCAGCACGAGTTTGCATTTTTTGGCCTCAACACAGGACTACTACTGGTAGGTGCGCTGTTCTGGCAGCTTTCCACCGCCACATGATGACGGAGATTTAAAAGAACTGCAATTAGTATATATATGTATCATGCATGTGCGTGCATGCCCTAACTGTAATGAATGTGCATGCATGACAAACCTGTATGGGTGGATCTGCATGTATAAGTGTATGTTGCGTGCATGCAATCTGCACTGGCTAAGGTGCGCGATAAACGATTTAACCCTTTTAAAATCCGTATACTGTGCATGGTGAGTTGCTTGCCGGCTTTTGTCATGCATGGGTACAGCCCTGCACATTGATGCTTACTACATAGACACTATATAATGGTCCACTTACCGCACGGATGGGCAGTCAAACCACATCGCGCGATCCGAATCTGGCAGACCCGGTTTGTGGCGTCCGCAAACGATTATAACTGCTTAATGAAGTAATGAATTTCACCATATTGAGCGCTATGACATAACGCAGTAGCGGCTCACAGAATAACAGCTCATAGAATGCGACTTTAAGGCACATTCATTGCAGCCTCAATTATCTGTTAGCTTATACAAGATGCCCCAATGAGGGCTGCTCATGAGCCACTTTGTATCAACAAACCTTGACGGTGTCAACCTGTTGTTTCCAACTAAAGATTTTCTCAAGAGATAGTTTCCTGTAGAGCTGCCTAATCCGCCCCTTTTCTAATATATCGTTTCCCTCTCCGCGCCCTCACTATTGTTCCGAGTGGGTCAAAAAGGGTATTATTAGAACAATACTTAACATACCGGAATAATGGCGTTTTTAAACTTATTATCTTAGTGCACTGTTTGGAGCCACTGTTTGTACACCAGAATGAAACTGCCTAGACAGGACCTTTCTGTACACATACGTACCTAAATTAATTCAGGTACTCAGCGGGGAGGTGTTTCTATAGTCCTTATGCACACGCATATATGAGGGGCCGGCGTGACTGTCGTGTGACATACAATCGTGCGGTTTCTAAAAGCTCCAATGTGTGCTGAAGAATCTGAGGCTTACAAGCAGCTAGATGCTGTGTGGAAGCAGGGCTACACAGAGAAGCTCCAGCTGTTGGGCTTAACGGGCGATCCGTATGTTGCTCCGAGGGATGCATGCCTTCGTAGCGGATCCAGAAACGTGGCCAGCAGTAGATTTCCCCGACAAATATGCGATCCACTCACCAAGTTCATAAACAAAAGAAGCGCTGAGAGCTTATAAAAGTACCGAGGCTTGGGCTTACTTTTCAGCTGGCTATGTAAGTGACATAAAACTGATGCAACTCAACAGCGAAACGTGCCTTGTACTATAGCAAAGGTATCATACTAATTATTAGCTACCAACATTGCCTTCAATGTAGCAATTTTCCATCAATCTCTCAGGTTCAGCATGGTCAGAAAAGAAGCTCTCCACCTCTGATACCATGGATTGGTGTCCGTTACAACGGAGAAATCACTTGTGCCCATTGCAACTGCATGGCGGGAACAGGAGAAGCCTGTTCTCATATTGCAGCATTGCTGTATGCTGTAATGACAAAGGCAAAGTTGCAAAATGAATATTCTGCTAGAGATTATACTGTCCAGGAATCTGCATTGGATTATCTAGAATAAGCAGCAGATAGCATTCGCTTAAAGAAGGAACGGAACGCTCATACTTCTATCATATGCAAACCCAAATCTTTTTGTGTCAGGCACAATTTGCAATATGGACACCAAAAGGAATCCACATTGAACGTATAGAACCATGTGTTGAATTTTTTCATGGTGTAGTTGTGAAAGTACAACCATTTTACCTCAGAGTTATTCTACCAGAGCTTATCGGAAAGTGGTACTCAAAGCAAAAATTAACATCATGTACCAACAAAAAATCATCACCCCCAGCAGAGGAGGAACAAATAACTGAAGAAGTGTGGTGCTATTGTAAAAAACCAGAGGAGACTGGTAAACCTATGAATTGGCTGCAACAATCCTGCCTGTCCAATTGAGTGGTATCATATATTTAAATATGGAGTTGGTTCCAAGAGGAAAATGGTATTGTCCTGATTGTGAACAGCAATTTAAAAAGTAATTACTCATGTACGATACGCATGCATGTATTAATTGAATGGTACAACTGATTCACACATATTACATAATGCAGAACACACAGTTAGCATACAATCGATTGTACAAATATCATTACAGTTGCTCTTTAGTAGTGAAATTGGAATGACTCCCTTCAGAATTGTATTGGAGTGAAAGAACACGTTCAACATAAATCCTCACATGTGATATTTCCATTGACCAACCAACCTCATGTCTGCTGAGTTCTTTTTTGCCTTTAGTAAATAGAGGAACAACAACTTGAGCACAATAAAGACCTACTGAGTCTTCTATAGTGAAGCCACGATATATGATGTCACCAGGGATCAGTTTTTCTAAAAATGCCACATTGCTCTGTAATAAATTTATCAGATACTTGTCCACCCCATGCTTTTGAAAGGAAAGAGACAGTGCTTAGAGGAGTAATTCCAATAAGTACTTTAATGGTATTGTTGTGTTTATAATTACTCTACATTTGTGAATGTGCTACAAGATCATTTGGTCTCTCTATAAATATCTCTGTACAGACAAGTATACAAATGCATCTGCCATAAAACTTTAATTTTGAATGTTTGTGGCATACTCTTTGTAACTTCATCTCTACAAGGCCAGTAAATAAGTAGGCTCAGCCGTTGAGCCATGATGACAATCCATCTATTAAAGAGACGTGAAACAGTTGACTGAGACACCCCAAACCTATATGCTAGATCCTGTTCTTTACAGCTTCATTATTACAAGTAGAATCTGCTGAAAGACAGTCAACTTTTTGCAATTCTTTTCTGTTATGTTCGATGACACTGTAAGTTGAAGTGTTGCAATGTTGGGGAGGCCGGTAAAATATTTAACCTTTTTATCATCCCTTTCCATAGTTTCTTCTGTTAGATGTATGACCTGTAAACACCTCTGTAGTTTTACCATTTGCATTTTCATCCTTTTGCATGCATTCTTTACACTCAATATTTGGAGCAATTTGTTCTTCAATGTTTTCTTCAATGTCCTCCCTCATCATTAATTTCATTGCCTTGTCAGTGCTAATCTCTTCAGTAACCGTTGCTAATTCAAAGTTAGAGTATGATCTATCAGCTTTTTCTGAGCTTTGGCTGTTATCCAAATAATCTGCACAGAATTGATTTGTTTGTGTCCCAAACTTCTACAGTTCAAGGGCGTAGACAAGTGGGGGTGGGGGGTGGGGGGGCTTTAGCCCCCCCAGAATTTTGCACTTGAGTTATTAAAATTTCTGAAGTTGTTAATAATCAATTGTAAAGCGCGCTGTTCAATAGATCATAGAGTCGCCCTGTCATAAAAGGTACCTCCCTCTCTCCTGCTAAGCACCCCCCCTTGCTTTCGTATTGTGCCTGAAGTGCACAACACCTCCACCTCCCCCCTCTCTGCTTTGCATATTGGGCCTAAAGCGGACACCACCCCCCGCTTTTCGTATGGAGCCTGAAGCGGACAGCACCCCCGCTTGTCGTATCACGGGTCTAAAAACCCCAACCACATTTAGCCCCCCCCCCCCCCCCACCCTTCAATACTTGTCTACGCCCTTGCAGTTGTCCCTTCATTACTACATGCATCATTGATGGCTGCCATTATTTAATGGACATGAAATTGAAAAACACAAGCACACTAGCTATGTTGGTACCTTCCATATTTGATGTTAACTGCTCCTCTGTTTGTACTCCAACTGCATGATGTGTCAGTACTGGTTATATGGCAGTTTCACATTATATACACAACAAACCTGAAATAGTGACTGGTCGAGGATGAACTGAACCGTCTCCTAATAATCAACAGCGTTTCCGTTTTGGTCTTTCAAGTGTAAATTTTCGGGGCATCGATGGAAGTGAATTATGAATAACTCTGCAACAGAACGTAATTCAAACATGCTGTAAGACGATGCGCAAATTAGAACCTTCCAAGCAAGCTATTTTACTCTTCTTTATTAATAGATATAAAAGCACGAGGTGCAAAGGGGAGCACAGTTTACCCTGTCACACCACAAAAACTTGAATATATACCTGCTTGCTAAGTACAGGTAAGGTAATAAATGGTTTTTGGCGCAATCTACGAGCGATAAATAACCACGCTGTTCTAAAGCTCAATTTGTTTATCGCTTCGACAGACTACCAGAGGGAAAACAAGCTATTACATTGCGTACGGCGGCGATCGAAACTCGAGCGCCACGCTGCACAGAGATCGAACATACATCTTCGTTTTTGAAGGTTTTAAGCATGTTTAGATCATTTCCAACCCAACAGTACTCTCGTTTAGCTCGTAAAACCGTGGTCTTAGAGAAGTCACACGTTGATCACGTGATGATAATTATTCATTTAAGCGTGTGCGCAAGGTCTATTGTACGCATGTGCAATTGGTGACTACTATTAGCCTGATTCAAATTGCGGTTACCGTCTGCAAGTTTTACGAGACATGACACCATCCGACATTACGTGCTGACATTGTTCTATATATCAAGATAAAGTGGCTCTGTTATAATCTTGCTAGTTTTTTGAGCACAAAAAGTACGATATGGGACTTTTTTGGTAGACTGGAATACGACACAACACTGTCTTGAAAGAAATGCTTTCCTTAATACTGTAGATGCACTTTATTGCATTCAAAGTAAGGTGCCGGCCGAGTCTAAAGCTATGCGATTGTTCGAAGCTCACAGTTGACTGTATTTCATATACGCTCCACATACTGATGGGGTGTGTAACCTTTTTTATAAATCAAAATCGATTATTTCGACTATGAAAAAAAGTCCAATCCATCTTTCAGGTTTATAGCGCTTGCAAATAGGTTAGTAGAAACTATTAATCGATTTTGGCCATTAATGCACTATTAATTTGCCAACGATTACCTAGGTTTTTCCAGGTTTGTCCTTTTTTAATAATGGCACGATAAATCACAGTTTCTCAAGTCTAATACTAGTTAGTATAGCCAGTTTTATTGCTCATCAGTTACTTATGCCAACTTTAAATCATTAAAACAACAAAGATAGCATCCACAGGGACTAGGAACGATGTGCATGCCAATATTACGCCAAACCCATGATTCAATGCCAAATCTCATGCACTAATGGAGTATAATGGTGGTCTTGAAAATGCTATTCTTAGGGATAGTGAGCTTCTAAGTGAAGTAAATGATGCCTTTTGTAAGTCTCATCCATTGCTAGCTGAAAAGGTTGTTACTAGATCTGCCCGTGCAGCAGTAAGATTGGGGCAAGGTCAATGATAATTAATAATAGCCTATATATTCATAGAACCGCGGTCTTGTATGCTTGTGCTAATTAAACAAAGCAAGTAGTTTGATCGATCTTGCTTCAGTCCATATATCTATTGTCAATGCATGGATTTCAGCATACTGAATAAATTCGATTTTCTTTTGGAATTCACTATCAATGGTTTGTTTTGATTGAGCCGATTTTCCATATTTTATGTGTTCGGTGTAGTTTGAATTAAGATGTTTCATGTTCAGCAAGACTAGCCGTTATGTTTTTCCAATCACAGTATAGACTGGCTTTCATTTGACAATGGCGGCGGATTGTGACCCCGGCGCAAGCATTTTTTTTTCACCGAAAAACACGTGGCTATTTGTTTCCCCGCTACCATAGTACTCACTACTAAGAATGGGAGAAGTTTTAGTTTACTGAGATAAAAATGAAAATGAATAGTTTGTCCATCCCGCAGCTTGCACTCTTTTCTTGTACAAAATGCCTTCATGTAAACACGTACATATATATACCCATCCGCCACAATTGGCAGTTATATTACATTATTCGCCCTCATTATACAATTCAATAAGTACTGAGCAGTGCCAGCTAGACACCTCATGGTAGAACACTGCTCCAGTACCACGGATATGACAAAGCCGCCAATCTAGACATGTACGATATTTAGAACGTCATGCCGAACGTCTGGAAACAAGCCAGTGCCGTGCAAAAGAGTACGTAGCGCGTTTGATTAATGCACATGTACAATACGTGCGAACATACATTTTTAAATAGCCGTGCCCAGAGCCCCACCGCGTATATTGAAGGAGGGCACTGATGGTTACCTTCAGCCGGGTCCCCAGACGTGCGACTATACATCACAATGTTTCTTTTTAACCCGTTATTATGCCGTTGTACAGGCGGGAAAAGTGAGGGGCATATTAAAAAGGGTAATCGATTTGCGACCGATTTTTGCATATGAAGGAAACGACTATCGATTAATCGCGACTAAGAAAAACAGAATCGGTTATTTCGACTAAAGGAAATTCTGCAATCGGTAATCTGCTATTCTGCTAAGTGCATAGTCGACCGAATAGGTAATCGCGAATAACCGATTAACCTGACAATCGGTTACACACCCTACCACATAGGCTGGGTGGTGCACATGAATATTAATGATGCATGGGTTGGGCATGGCATAGATAATAGAGTAGAAGGATAGGAAACGCAGCCTAACACCTGCAGTCCGCATAGTTCTCGTACCCAGGCCACCATCATGGCTCGATGCACAGTATCGTAGAAAGCAGCCATTTCGAAGCCACTTTCGTAGGTAAGAACATGCTTGTATGCTCTACTCTAAATTACAAGCGCAATAACCGTAGTACTCATACGGTAACGTTCACAGTTGACTGTACTTTATACCCTCGTTGATTGTAAGTGTGCCTTTAAGATATCAATAACAACTTAGTCAGTAACCATAAAACTTTATAAATATGTTAACAAGAAGGCAATAAGAATGGAACTACAGTTTGGTCCTATAGCTTCCAATGAAAGCTGCACAGGATTTCTTATTTCCTCATTGCGATAGTGAACGATAATCTATTGAGTGAGAAGAGGGTAATATAAATATAACATGTATATTGTCACTGGTTCATTCCCAATGGCATGGGCAACATTTCACACACACACACACACACACACACACACACACACATGTACACGCTACTGGGAGAAGGTGAAAGAATGGTGGTGTACATTGTAAATGGTGCAGAATTAAATCTCTTACATCAGTGTAGCACATTCACACCACATCAACATGCGTGCATTGTACATGTACCAAGTACTACCTCATCCTAGGCATCTGGGGCACTTACAGAATTAAGAAGACTACAGGAATAGTGTTACATATCAGATGAGTAGGAAGGTATTTACATGTAGGCAAATAAATGGTTGTATCTATAGGCGTGGGGAGGTTTCCAATCTGAACAACCAGTGGACCTGGGTGCTGTTTTGCTCAACCCAGTTTGGCTGCTGTCACTGGTCATGCATGTGCAGCAGGTGTCAGCAGGATTGCTTGGGTGGGCAAGTACATACAATACAGGCTAGCAAGCAACACACACATACACAAGCACGCACACGCACACACACACAAGCACACACACAATGTGTAGAGGTGGAACACATTCAATAGCCCTCATGATAAAACAAATGCAAGATGCAAATAAAAAGCATTAATATAATTGTGAAAGGTACTTCTAAACTCCATAACTATATTAACCAAAATGTTTTCTCAGATAGCTGTCAAAAGTGACCTCATTCTTATTCATTACAATCACATTACCCTTATCATCTGATTATACATGTAGGGGAGGGAGAATGGATGTAGTAATATCCTTTGAAGGCTTACTGCCTCTACACTTTCCAACCCCTTCTGTATATTTATATGTCCCAACCCAATCCTCCTCTCTGAAGGGCTTAGTCCCATGCCCCTCCTTCCCCTACGAAAGGCAGAGTGCCCCACACGTCCTCGCCTGCACTAAGCCCTTCAGAGGGGAGGAGGGAATTGGAACATACACATACACAGTGCTTAGAGATGGAACTCACAATCAGAGCAATCTTGTTACAGGCCATCCATCATCCTGAAGAGAGCACAGGTGTCAGTACAATATTTGGGTGGTCACAGTAAGCTCCTCTTCATCACCTAGCAAGCTGGGAGATACCATGTACTTTATATATCCCTGTAATTAAAAATAGAGACCTCAAAGACAAATACATGTACAAGTATCCCACAATCAGATAAATGTACATGTAGGCAGACAAATACACAACCACATATGTACATAGGCTTTTAATATTAGCAAAACACCCCAGGAAAAAGATCTGGAAGTGTGTGTGTGTGTGTGTGTGTGTGTGTGTGTGTGTGTGTGTGTGTGTGTGTGTGTGTGTGTGTGTGTGTGTGTTTGTGTGTGTGTGTGTGTGTGTGTGTGTGTGCATGTGTGTGTGCGTGTGTGTGGGCGTGTGTGTGTCAATGACCAGTGGCCCTTTCTGGGGTACAGGCCACACCCAGACATTAAAACGACTAGTGGCTAGAGAGAATCTGAATTCTTACCCAGACCAGCTGACCAGCATGCAGCTTGAGAGATTTAAACATTAACCCATTCTTGCCTAGGGTACAGGCCACAACCCAGGCAACTCAACTAGGTAGATTTAACTACACCCACATGACAAAACTGACTAGCAGCTAGAGATATTAAACCCATTCTTGCCCAGGTTACAGATCAACCCAACAGTTTACATCAGCATATATACACCGTAGGAAAAAGAGCTGGGTGTGTGTGTGTGTGTGTGTGTGTGTGTGTGTGTGTGTGTGTGTCACACCCAGACGATAGCGGCTAGAGATATTTAACCCATTCTTGCCCTGGGGACAGACCAACCCAACCATTTCATCAGCATTAGCTAAAGTGATTCTTCCTATATTTTGCACCCCAGGAAAAAGAGCTGGGAGTATGTGGGAATGTGTGTGTGCGCGCGTGCGCGTGGTGTGTCATTGTACATATCGTGATGAGGTATCAAGATGTAGGAACGGACCGTTAACATACGCAGTCGTAGCAAACAGGTAGATACACGCCGAGCGCACGTTCGTCTATCCACGCCGATGAAAGAAATATTCAAATGTATTGAACCAACGGCACATTACGAGCACTTTAAAAATGACACTCACACACACACCAGCACTTATAATTTGCACAATAAGGGCGCGCCCACCAATTGATGTTATTAATCATTATTGAACTCCAAAGAAAATTATTAATAGCGAAAGTAATTAATTTTGTTGTTGATTCTCCTGCTCGCAAAATGAAAGCGAAAAATAAAAGAATGCATTAGTTATGTTTTAAAAAATAATCCTACTGCGGTAATGTTTGAAAACAATCAAATACTTTACGTGCATTTTCAATGCATAGACGTGTATGTATATCCGAAATAACATTGCGTAGTACTACACTGAGAAGATTGTACATGAGTGATATCACAAAAATGTGCATACGTGCGCACTGCATCACGTGAACCGAGCGACTCCAAGGTAGTAAAACTTGTACGTGGTGGGCAGAGCGATCGCAATGGCCGGACTCATGCTTGTATGTTAGCCTGCGGGCCGGTGATGATCTGTGTCAATATATTTTATCTTCTACTCTATACGCCTAGTCGGGTAATGGAACTGTCATCTCAGCTCATAACTTCAACGCTGAAGCAGATTCAGCCATCTTAGAAAATGTCATACAGAGTTGTATGCATGGAGGTAGGCTGTTATATTCGCTATTCAAAGTAGTGCTAATTCAACATCGATCCTACAGGGACAAACGAGCGAGCCATCATCAATATCATAGGTTACCGAAGTAACGCACAGAGACAACAGCTCAAGCAGACGTACAAAACTCTGTATAGCCATGTAAGTGACTAGCCGACCTGAATATTCATTTTACCGCAGAATAACAGACCGCGTCTTAACGTACAAAGAGTTAGTATCGTGCCCAGACCAAGCTTTGCGAAATGTTGAGTCTGGACACGATACTAGCTAAACGTTTCCAGTTCCAGTTTTTACCATGCGCATCAAACTTTGGGCCAGTCAGTAGCCAGGTTCCCGAATTGCTTAACTTAACCTATTATAATACTTTCACTGGCAAACCCTGCCCTTATAGGATTTGGAAAATGAATTAAGGTCATGCCTGAAGGGAGCTCTGCAGAACCTTGTTCTGGCTTTGATGGATACCAAGGCTGTGTATGATGCAAGGTGTCTTCGAATGGCCATGAAAGGCCTGGGGACTGATGAGGCTGTACTAATTGAAATTTTATGCACAAGAACAAACAAAGTGAGCTGAATTTAGACTTTAGGAAATTTTAACCAAATTTTAAATAGGAGGTTCACGAAATATCTGAAGCCTTCAATACTAGTATGTGGGTTGACCTCATTACCATGTGAACTATATCAGGACATGTATGACTGCAGCTTTTGGGAGAGACCTTGAAAAGGATGTGGCGAGTGAGACCAGCGGACATTTTAAGAAGCTCTTGGTCACCCTGTGCAAGGTAAAAATGCCACACCCATCTTCCCCTCCCCCCCACATGACACAAGGCACAGGCCAACAGGGAGGAGGGTGACATGGTGGACCGCGAGAGGGCAGTGAGGGAAGCCAAAGAGCTGTATGATGCAGGAGAGGGACGTCTAGGTACTGATGAGACCAAGTTCACTGAGATCATCGGAACAAGGAGCTTTGCACAGCTGAGAACCACCTTTGAAGAGTATGCTAAGGTGTGCTATAAAGGTGGAAATGTGTCCAGGGCATTAAGGTGGAAATAGACGTGACATAAGTATGGGAACCCAACTTGAGCATTAGGGCAGCAGGATGGATACAGAATTTTTGGCAAGGGGAAAGGGGGGGGGGGGGAGGTTGTTGATATACTGAAATGCTAATATAACTGAAGTTGTGCATAAAAGGGGAGGGTTTTGGCATGGCTGAGACTATGCCTATAATTTGCATGTGTTGCATTGGTGTGCTCATAGGCATGCAAGAGCCTGGGCATAGGGGTTAGATATCTGGTCTTAGATGTCTTGATAATCATTTTAGGGATAGCTTTACCCTATAGAACAGTTTTTTTTTATTAAAAGACCCTTTGAGCATATCTATTGTGTTTCCTATGCGATCTCCTCACTTATAGATAGCTCATCGAGATATTATTAGCTCTATTGAGCGTGAAATGTCAGGTGATCTCATGGAAACATTGAAAACTATAGGTGAGACATATGTACATGTAAGGCACTATGACATGTTGATACACAGCCCAGTGTGTGGTCAGCTGCCCCGCCTACTTTGCTGAGAAACTCCACCAAAGTTTGAAGAGAGGGCTGAGGACTAGTGATGATGCTGTGATAAGAATAGTTGTCTCGCACGTGGAGGTGAGCAAGCATATGCTTGGGCACCTACCTATGATGTGTATAAGGATACAGTTATGTGATTTGTTCATATATGGCACCTGTGCAAGCATTCTCATCGTATGTTTTAAAACTTGCATATTCATATTTGCATATAAATAGTGATGCCTGATATTTCACTGTTTCAGAGCGATTTGGTTGAAATAAAGCACAAGTTTTCTGAACTGTACCACATACCTCTAATCAAAGCAATAGAAGATGCTACCTCTGGTGAATACAGGAAACTGTTGATGGCCTTAGTTGGCCCAAACTAATATGCAAGACCCAATACAACATTGTGTATGCCACATCTATATAAATCATACGTGTACATGTATGCATGCATGATAGTGGTGACCTGATCAACACAATATATTGATAGAGTGCAGATGAAATGACAAAGCATACGAAATGACACAGGCTCATGCAAATGCAGGAACTGGGCTTGATAGCCATCTACTAAGGCACTTGCATTTAAACTATTGAATGATGCTTCTACAGCTGATGACTATTTTACCAGTGAGTATTTTGGACAGCCAAAATACTCACGGGTAATAATTAATATAGCCTGTGAGGAGGCAAATTATGCTCACATTCTCAACTACCATTTTGCATACCCAGTGCATGTTCGGTGTACTGAGACAAAGATATTCTGGCTGAAACCCATACGATGAAGGCTAACCCTGCTGGCCAGGTTGATTTTTAATCCCATTAACTCCCACTACCCTCCCACCTTGAAATACTGACATCGTCAATGAAGCCAACATCTATAGACCAGCTGGCATGCATCTAAAAATATCCACATATATAGGAAGTGGGTAGTATTGTACCTGCCTCTCTTATTGATCTATAACAGATGTGTAGAGAGGGTTTGGGGATCTACAGCTACTGCAATGTCCTACAAGCATGCAGGGAAAAAGAATGATTCAATAACATGGGCAAGGATACTTCTTCTCACCTGGCATAGTCCACTACAGCAGTAGGTGCCATTGCTAGTCAGTCAAACAATCTACTAAAAAAGACAGAGGAATTGTATTTTGAAGGATAATCTCGTTAGATTTCAGCCCTGTTGCTATAAAAGTGTTTGCAAAGGTTGGCATTACGTAGTCAGTTGCAGGGGATTGGTGCAAATGAAAGTACAGGTGGGTGGAGACAGGTAGAAGCACATACTTGTTCCAATCACACATGGCCAAAGGAGAGGTAGCCAGCATCAGATGCAGAACCAAAGCGGCTGTAGACAAGTTATTTTAAGACCACTAGATATAGATAAATTTCTCCCTCTGTTGCTTGATCTCATTGTGTATGGAGCGAATATTTTTACATATGCACAACAGAACATGATAGCACATTATGATGTCAGTGGTTGCGCTTTTTAGTGATACGATGTCTGAATACAATGTCATATGAACAACTAGCAACATACGGCTACCATTGTTGCAAATCTAGTGCAAGCCCATGCAGAAGATCTGCAGTGATGTCTTCAAGCAACAGTGTGAATTTTGTATCTTTGAGGGTAAAAGATGGAGAGACAATTGGCCCAACTTTCAAAAACAATACTGTAACCTTCACCATCAATGATTATGCCATGAGGACCTTTTAGATCATTTCCATACATCCTGATGTAGACACCATCTTGGTTGAAGACTCTGATAGCTAGCACTTAAACGTTGAGCTGCAACATGAATATTTCCCTGAGGGTCTGCGGCAAGACCAACTACAATTTCGTTACAAAGCCCACTGTCAGTGCCAGATATGCTCGACCATTATGATTGCACACATCAACCATACATATGTCCCCACCATGTGAGGTGTGATCAGTATAAGCAACAATAATCACATTCAACACTAGGTCACAATAACTGCATTAGGCTCCATTGCTCTAAAGCAACTAATGTTCTCTCCGTCTAATGATAGTTTCTGTTTAGAAGAAATTTCGGCAACAAACTATTCATCCCGCTTGATGCATAGACCTTTTAATTACCCAAATAATTGACCATCATCTTTTCTTTTACTGAAAATAGTGTTCTTCAGTTGCCCTGCTTTGTCCAACACATAAATGCTATTGTTCACACACCCTTCATAGATGTCACACTGCCATGTATGGCAACACATGGTGGTTGACTAGGCCAGTATATCTCTTTTTGGGCAGAAGATTCAATGAGCACAGCAATTCACGGCTTTGATTCTGGGCCCGTGACAGCACGCAATATCCTCCGGAAGAGCGTGCTTCCGAATTTTGTGCGCCGTATGCTCTCGAAATCGTGAGTTGACCGATTTCATACGAATGATTTCTCGGTCCCGGAAGATTATTTGTATGCGCACGGGGTAATTCGAGAGCAACGTCGCGCGCGAACGTACAATTTTGTACGTGACCGAGGAACGTACCGTGTACCCGCAATAGAATTATCGTATGACGTATGGAAAGTTAAATTATTTGATCAAAATGTCAAAAAATTTAATGTTTGAAGATTACAAATATGAAACATAGAAAGTTGATAGAGAACAAACCTGTTCGTAGAAAAGAAAGCATAACTGAAACAACACTTTCACCAAAAAATGGCCTACCCAGCAGTTGATGGTGACGTTGTAACATCTCACAACTCCTTTCTTTAGAATAGTTCACTGCTGTCAACCCGAATGCACGTAGAATACACCGCCATTTGAGCGGAAGGAAAAGGGTAACAATAACGACGTACTGTTACATCACGTACGTTTTAGCGTTCTTGTTCAGCCAGGATGTTTCAGGCAGATCAAGGAATCCAACATTTCTTCCATAATGCAGTAGAGAACACCATTATTCTGTTCCCCACCTTGGAAGCAAACAAAGTGCCACACAAAAACACGTAATTGACAGCTAACCTCGCTGTGTAGCGTAGCCAGCCGTTCTTACTAACCAACCTGACTGAATTGCTTCCCAGAACGTTATCCCAATACACAATTTCCTGACAAGCAAAGCTTTCAATTCAAAACGAGTGTAGGCTAAAAGTAACTCACCTGGCATTCGTTTGACGATTTTGAAATAAAATGGCACGTACCTCTTTGACTTACAGTGGAAGATGAAGTGTTCCACAACCGTCATACATCCTACCAAAAAGACATTCTGTGAGCCATACTTACCGACGCGAGACGAAAATAATCATTGCGTGATTCACGTGGCTGCTATGCTATGCATACCGCATGCGTGGTCATGTTTTACTAATGTTTTACTAATGACATGCGATCGCAGACCTCGCCTGCTGAGAGCGTGAGGCATTCCGAAAGACATTTCCATAATGGGAGGTTGGAGTTGGCATCAGGCCTGAGCCTTTGATATGACAAGCGGCCGTTCATAAATTACGTCACCTACATGGACCCCTCCCATACTGATGTATGCTTCATGAAATCGTCACACTGACTGCTACCACCTTGCATGCTGGGGACCCTTCGAAGTGACGTAATTTATGGATGGCACCAAAGCAGACACCGAGAGAACGAGGTTCATTCTAGCAATGGATTGTTTGCGTGCCCCGCCTCTTTATGCGATGCATATAATAAGTAACATCACGCAGCAGAACTGTAACTGTGTGTGGTTATATACTTGTGTAGCACTGTACAAGAACCAAGTCAGCAATATGAAAAACTATTCATTAACGTGACTCTGATAGGTGAAAGGATTCTTGGTGCATTTCCAGTGATGCTGCATAGGTCACTTATCCTTTATTTAGAAGACCAGCTAGGTGAGGCCTCAGACCAAATTGAAACTTACTGGACAAACCTTGCGTCACATACAATGAAATGAAGTGATACTCACGTCAGTATGTATACCATTATTAGTGACAGACGACTCACCTGAGATAGCCACACCCTTCAGAATCACGTGACCCTCTGAAGACCATTGGGGTGATGTCTCATACCAATGTGAAGCTTACTGGACAAACCTTGCGTCACATACAATGAAATGTAGTGATACTCACTTCAGTATGTATACCATTATTAGTGACAAACTACTCACCTGAGATGACCACACCCTTCAGAATCACGTGACCCTCAGAAGACCATTGGGGTGATATCTCATACCAAATTGAAGCTTACTGCATCACATACAATGAAATGTAGTGATACTCACTTCAGTATATGTATACTATTATTAGTAACAAAACGACTCACCTGAGATAGCCACGCCCTTCAGAATCACGTGACCCTCAGAAGACCATTGGGGTTATGAGATATTTTCACTGATCATTTTTTGCACACGCTCCACTTACGCTCTAGTACCATACAAGCGATACTTTCATGCCATATCCAGCACCACGATTTACAACTGCTCCAGTAACTTCCACCATGGATATTAATGCTTCCACTGTCCTTTTATTACATGAAATTGACAGAAAAGGACAGATAGTTTTGCAGGAACATGGCCGGCAACTAAAGTGTTCTTGACAATAGCTATTGCTTTGTTGTCATTGATGTATCTGTATTGTGATAATACACTGTTAGGGTACAAGTGCCATCATTATATACTCATTGTAATGATTAAAAGTTCCAACCCCTAAAAAAAGGGCTCTCCAATAATCAGGACACTTGAGGTTGGTCCCGCTAGTGTCCGCATTTCAGGGTTCCACTGTAGTGGTGAGTTCAAGCTCATAGTGGTCTTTTAGCATTTTGAATGTTAACTAGATGAAATTTCATACTTTCATCAAAGTTTATAAATCTTGCACCTGATAAAATGTTGTCGTACATTATTGTGTTACATTAACAAATTGCAAGTCTTTTTGATTTTATCGTTTGAATTATTAAAGGTAATCGAATTATAATAATGTAGTTCGTAATTGCCTACCTTAGTCATTATATATTCATAATTCATTCACTGCGCCACACCATTAGTATGCAGAGCTGTGCAGAGTCTGTATATCAGCCGTATGCAGACGGGTATCATTGAAGTGTTCATATGCAGGCACGTCTGCATACAAACACTTCAACAATACTCATCTACATATGGTTGGTATAAAGACGCTGCACAACTCTGCATACTAAATGCTGTGGCGCAGTGAATATTGATGGTGTTATATTGTGAACCATTCGAGTCATTAAAAATTTTATTGCAATAATGTAGCATCCATATTAGGTCAAACAAATGTGAGCATTTCCACAAAAATCTAAAGCATAGCTTCCAATTTGAGTCTCATGGGACATGGAATGACCCAGGATGTAGTTAATCTAGATTAATCCTATTGCTAGCAAAAGCCTGTATATGCTTCACCTGTTCTCCTCAACCGCACACAACCACCCACACCCTCCAACCCCAAAACTTAAAAAGCAATCATCCCCCAATGAGATGAGCAGTATCCACCAAATGAGCTCATATGGACCTTTATGAAACAACCTAAACATGTCCTAATAATCCCCTCAAAGTGTGTGTGTGTGTATTGTGGGAGTTGTGCTCCCTTACCTGTTCAGTGAAGGACAGTGTTGGTGCAATGGTGAAACACTGCTGTGCTGATCCTGTCAGTGAATACTGGCCCAGGTGATTAGCTGTTTATGACCTGGCTGTAAAAGGACAAAGAAGATGCAAATAAACACAACGTACACATGTACAAGCACACACACACATGCACTCACACACAGAGCACATCTGTACCTTTTGAGCTCAGCAAGATTTTCAGAAGCTCCTCACTGCTGAGTCCCTCCCTCTCTTGTCAATGTAAACTGCACAAGTGTCAAGTACCTCTGCCAATGTAAACGAGATCGAATAGAAAGGGCTACCCTAAGTTGATCTGGAGGTAAGACTAGTCTGTCGGTCAAGCCAATTTCAAGGCATGTCATCTGAGAAACCAGATCTGGTCCCGAATTTTCTGTCACCAGAAAAACCTTGAGTGTATCTTATGAATAATCGATGCATGTTGCGGGTTACAAGGATGGATTACCACACAAAACAACTGACGCTGCACTGCAGAGTTTGAGGCGAATAAAGAGTTGGCAAAAGATGAGCACTTATGAGTGCAAAGGATTTGCAGATGATCTGTTAACAGCTTTTGCAATCAAAACCTTCACTGACATTGCTCACATGCACCCAGAACGCTTTTGTGAGTGCTTTCATCTTTCAATGAAGAGAATCAGGCAGAAGAAGTACACCATAAGTGTACACTGACACCATTTGAATGGAAGAAACATCGATATGAAGAGTGTAAGGAACATATATATGCAATACACAGGTGTGTGAGCTATTCAAAGTTATTGCACTGTTGGCAGAGGACGTCAACCAGGCCTCACACCAAACATGGTAGCTGCACATCTTTGAAACATTGCCCCTGATCCCCCTATGACTTCAAACGCCGCGCGCTAGGGTTTACCTGACGTTTGTACATCGCGGCAAAAATTGGAAACAGTAGTATTAAGGTGTCTGTGTTTACGGCCCACAATTGAAGCTTACTATTTCGGTTCTTGCAAAATAATTGCTACCTCATTTATCGGCGAAACGGCGCGCGGTATATACCGCGCAATCACTAGCAGGCTAGGTTCGATTGGTGCAAGTCAGTGCAATGTGTGCAATACAGATCCAATCTTAGACTAGCTATTTGAGAATAGCAGTGATTGGTGTCCGATGTACTTGGTTTCATTATTATTAACCTTCCTGGCTCAGAATTTTAGCCTGGGGGGTGGGGTGGTGGGGGGGAAGGGGAGGGGGGGGGGGCGAAGACTCCAATCGCAATAAATTATTTACGTCCGTAGATAATGGTGGCGCATACTCCTACCTCGTCGAAAAACATTCCAATGCTTACCATTAGTAAATATTTCCTTTTGATTAGATTGTATGTCAGAAAGGAGTGTTTGGGGGCGGGGCCTTTAATTGCAGCACTTTCCCATATGGTAACTATATTTATATACTCACTGGTATTTTGTTCTGACATAACATGTTTTTTGGCTCTCTACTTAAACTCAGCTCACATGCGAGAGCCCTTACATCTGTCAGTTTTCAGGATGCAGAAGTCTTCCTATAGAGCTCTTTCATGGTCACATGACGCGTGGGCGTTAATAGCTTTTTTGTCCGCCATATTGGTGCTCGGAAATATGCTTTTGGTACTTTTGATACGTGAAACGCGCGGCACAAGTATATTTTTACAAATGTTAGTCATGTGTTAGACCACAAATATATATTGTTAAATCACACCGGCTCTGAAGTAATCCAAAACTATCCGAGCACCAATATGGCGGACTAATTAGAAGATGAATGCTTATAAGTCACGCGATGAAAAAGCTCTATACAAAAACCAGTATCTCAAAAAGAAGGTTCCCCAGGCCGTTTAAAGGGTTATAAGTATACATGTTGCTGTATTAGCAATTTTGAAAAATCCGCATTCGCAACAAAGGTGGGGGAAACAGACAACTATAAAATCCCTAAAATATAGCACAGAGCATGTTTTAAGACGATCTGTTGAAATCTGGTATGTTATATAACCACCCGTCCCTTTTGCTGCATATTCAAGACAACCGACATCGGTACCCGTGGGTGGCGAACACTATTTACGCTACCCATGCAGGGAGGGTGCGGGGGGGGGGGGGGGTTATCCTCCGCTCCAGTTATTAAATTTAGTAGTTTATTGGGTGGTGGAGCAATGGTACTCCTTCCATGGGACCACTGCTATGTGTTGGCATGTTCATAAAAAAATCAGTGAACTAAGTGTTCTTTATCATGCAACTACCACATGCAGGCCAGACTGTTGGAATCTTTTGGAATGTGAATGGTGCAAATCTAAAGGTTGCCAACAACAGCCTGGTGACCCTTTCTGTTATCCAAAACAGAGTGAGTGCAACATCTGGATCACAGTTTCCCCTGGTGTGTGAGGGTATAACAGGTGGACAGTGGTATCAACCAAACAGAACACTGTTTCCACGAGCAACACCAGACCCTGTAACTACCCCTGGAGGTTTGGGTCAACAAAATGTGTCAGTAGGAGTAGAGCTGTATCGTGGAACTCCTTTTGACTTCCCACATGGTGTTCAATGTTGTACCAATACCACCATCACACTCTGTGTTGGAATGTACACTGATCTCACACTAGCAGCATCATTATCAGTAAATCTGCCTACATCAGACCCTACTAGCTATGCTCTCTCTGTAGCTGCAACTTGTAAGTAGAGAGGAAAGTATACATCACATGTATTATGGAAGCGCTGACTCTCCCACAGATGGTCCTAACATCACAGGAGGTGTCCACTTTCAGTTGTTGACACCTACAAATGTTGATCTACCAGTGTTCCAGTTGACCTGCATCAGCACTAGTTCTCCTCCTACAACTGTGCAGTGGACCATCAATGGAAGTTCAGTGAATGGTGGTAACTATGCTTCCTCTCAGATAGTGACAGATCGACCAACATCTACTTACAAAAACACCCTGACTGTGACTGGGAGAGCATCTGGGATGTACGCATGCACTGTCACCACTACCTGCTCACCAGTGTGTGGACCTACAGGGTTTACTCTCAATCCAAGATCCACTACCTCATCCCTCAGTGTATCAGGTAAGTACTATACCTATGAAGAATGTTTTGCACCTGTAGGCATGTACCACCCTCTATACAGGTCCTCCTGCCCCACCCACTGGTGTCACTGCTGTGCAACTTGGTCCCACATCTGTCAGTGTCTTCTGGACTGCACCAACTTCAGGTGGTCCAGTGAGCAGATATGATATCTACTATGTGGCTAATGGAGTCCCAAGTACAAGTGGTGGTTCAACCACTTCTACTACTTATGTTCTAACCAACCTTCAAGTTGGGGTTCAGTACAACATCTCTGTCATAGCTATGGGCATTTATATGCCATCTCAGAGGGCTGGTTTCATACTGACTCTGAGTGGGTCATCATTATTTACTTATAATTATGGTAAGTAATCAAGTGTCCTTAAGCCAAAGTTTTAATTTTACATACATTGTGTTAGTTTCATGTCCAGACCCAATGTATAGCATTGCCACTTGCAATGCTTTCATGACAGTGTGCTTACTGACATGCTAGTTTCACCTCGTTATATAGAACTGAGAATTATTTTTCTGCCATCACTTCCTTCAATCGTAGCTTATTTAAGTCTCGTCTCTGATCTATACCTATTTCATATCAAAAAAGACTTCAGCATTTCACATATTCACAATGCATTTCATGCGTGTAGCTCATGTGTGCATGCATGATCATGAATTGTAGTGGTACACTATCCTGCATCATAACGTGCGTGTAACCGCAGGTCAGTCTGCCATACACCTTCCATCATTATTGAGTTAATTTATTAAGAGTTATTATTATCATATACAAAAAAGAGTACTCCTCACTCCATATAAGGCTCTATCAATGTCTACATGATGTCCTTCTGTGCTTACTTTGATATCCCACCCAGACCAGACAGCTATTATCACATGGGATGGCATGTCTGTAGCCAACAACAGTCTGGTCACCCTCTCAGTGGTCAAGCAGAGATTGAATGCGGTATCATCGTCACTGTTTCCTCTGGTGTGCCAGGGTATAACAGGAGGGCAGTGGTATCAAACAAATGGAGCACTTTTTCCACTAGCAACACCAGACCCTGTAACTACCCCTGGAGGTTTGGGTCAACAAAATGTGCCAGTAGGAGTAGAGCTGTATCGTGGAACTCCTTATGACTTCCCACATGGTGTTCAATGTTGTACCAATACCACTATCACACTCTGTGTTGGAATGTACTCTGATCTCACACTAGCAGCATCATCAGGCATACCTACAACAGACCCTACTAGCTATGCTCTCTCTGTAGCTGCCACTTGTAAGTATAGAGGAAAGTACATCACATATTTTATGGAAGTGTTGACCCTCCCATAGATGGTCCTAACATCACAGGTGTCCACTTTCAGCTGTTGACACCTACTAATGTTGATCTACCAGTGTTCCGGTTGACCTGCATCAGCACTAGTTCTCCTCCTACAACTGTGCAGTGGACCATCAATGGAAGTCCTGTGAATGGTGGTAACTATGCTTCCTCTCAGATAGTGACAGATCGACCAACATCGACCTACAACAACACCCTAACTGTGACTGGGAGAACACCTGGGTTGTACACATGTGCTGTCACCACTACCTGCTCACCAGTGTGTGGAGATACAGGGTTCACTCTCAATCCAAGATCCACTACCTCATCCCTCAGTGTATCAGGTAAGTACTATACCTATGAAGAGTGTTTTTCACCTGTAGGCATGTACTACCCTCTATACAGGTCCTCCTGCCCCACCCACTGGTGTCACTGCTGTGCAATCTGGTCCCACATCTGTCAGTGTCTTCTGGACTGCACCAACTTCAGGTGGTCCAGTGAGCAGATATGATATCTACTATGTGGCTAATGGAGTCCCAAGTACAAGTGGTGGTTCAACCACTTCTACTACTTATGTTCTAACCAACCTTCAAGTTGGGGTTCAGTACAACATCTCTGTCATAGCTATGGGCACTTATATGCCATCTCAGAGGGCTGGTGTCAGATTGACTTTGAGTAAGTGCACCCTTAAATTTATAGTACCCTTACTTTTATTTTACCCTTTTATATACTGCTAAGCGCGTTAATACATCATCTGAAAACTGTGTGTAAAAACTTTTCCTTCGACAGGACCAAAAGTGAGCCTCAGTTGGAACGGTAACCAGCTGGCAAACAACAGCATGGTCAGCAACCAGCAGCTGTACTACACGTATTACTATGGCTGGGGTTACACCACCTACACGCCCCTACGGTGCGAGCTCACCGAAAATGGCAACGCTTCGGCGAGGCAGTGGTACGGACCCACGGGTGCAGCCCTCCCGTCAAGGAACGCGTCCATCAGCGGAGGGTACGGCCAGGTAATGGCGCAAGGCACTGGTGTGGACCTATACAGTGGAGGGGTTAGCTATATCACGGAAGGCGTTCACCGTTGCGATATCGTCGACGCAAACGGAACTTTATATCGCCTGTACGTTGCCATATACAACGACCCGTCGAGTCAGATCAATCCCCCGGCTAGTTGTAAGTTCAACCGCACACAAAAAGGCACGCATGCCCACTGAAGGAATTTTGAAAGGAGAGAGAGAGGGGGAGGGGGGGGGGGGGGGGGGGAGTACGAATAACAATGAAGTGAGAAATGGGCGTGATTCACTTAAAGGGGGTGGATGCGGGAGGGGTGTGTGCCCCCTCCTACGCTAGCTATATTGCGCGACAATGAATATATAATTAGACGCGCCCCCCCACGTGAGTGGGTGTGTTTCTCTCGTCCCCAGACCAGTTACGTCGTACGTACGTCTGCCCCCCCCCCCCCCCCTCCCCCCCCCACTGATGCCATGCATATTACCATAGAGAGAAGAATACCCTACTAGTCTGGGGTCCCGATAGGACGCTAAATCAGGTCCCTAGACTTAATTACCTACATGTATTATACATGCAGACGGACCGAGCAATTCCGGCGGTATCCAGTACCAGCTAATGACAGCTCTACCGGTCGAACCGGCAGTATTCCAGCTTTACTACACCACGACTAATTCTCCCGCCACGATCGTCCAGTGGACGTACAACGGCAACATGGCGAACGGTAGTACCTTTCAGGTTGTGACGGACCTGCCATTGTCCACCTATCAGAACGTCCTGGTGGTGACAGGAAAGATGGCGGGCGTATACACGTGCACCGTTACTACTACCTGCGCACCAGCGTGCGGAAGCTTCGCGGGACCACGTTCAGTCATGGCATCTCTAACCATACCAGGTACATACGCCGGCGGGTATATTAATTATTGACAACCACGTAATTAATTTACCAATCACATAACCGCAATGGAAAACTGCAGGGTCAGTCTATTGTTAGAACTACTAATTGTCACGTGCAGTGTAAGAGCAGTGCTGTGTTGAGGGCGAGACTTATTTTAACACTGTTATATAACAGACATATCCTATAAATGGCATGCTGCATGTCCACTGTTATGACCACATGTTGGCTCAACCCCCATGCAGCTCAGCCTGGACCACCCACACAAGTCACTGTGTCACAAACTGGACCTGCCTCCTTGAGGGTGTCGTGGGTCCCAGGCAGTGGATCACTGAATGGTTACTATATCCTTGCTGGGTCAGAGGGAACACCTACTTACAGCACTGCGACCTCAGCATTTCCATTCTATGACATCAATACTGGCCTCCAGTCAATTAACCTTATCACTGTAGCAGCGATAGGAACATACTTCACAAGCAGCTGTAAGAAAAAGCCATTGCATAAAAATATGCCTCAAATGATTCTCCCCATGTGCCCCTTTCTCTCTCTCTGCTCTGCCTTCCGATTCATCCCCACCCTCCATCCCAATTGCCTCTCTAATCCCTCTACTCCCTCTCCATCCTCCCTCCATTCCCACCCTCATCTTCCCCTCTCTGATTCACCTTCACCTTTCCCCTTTTACCTCCTCCCCATGCAGTCTCACCTGTAGCACCCAATATAACAATCAACAGTTTTGCAACGTTCATATCTATCAAATGGAGGCAGCCTAATGACCCCTTTGGTATTGGGGCTGTGGACCGATACGAGGTGACCTACATCTACGTGGGGCCATGCCCTGCAATTGTTCACAAGGGCACAGAGGTACTGGACAGCTCTGCTACAGAACTGACATTCTTGGGCATGCAGGAGTTCAGCACCTACAATTTGAACATCACCTCTGTGAAAAATGGTGGCAGCTCTGTTTCCAACATCCAGGTTTTAACGCCCATGGCAGGTAAGGTTGATAATATGATTATCATTTTTAGGATGTCACAGGATCCGCACTATTTCTTCTGTCCCCATTCCCTCTGCTTCTATTTCTTACTGCCACTGTGTACACTTACTTCGTCCCACACTTCACCCATTTGCATAGCTCCTGATGCTCCACCCACTTCCATCAATGAGGTTGCACGTAGCCACACCTCCCTGACAGTGGGGTGGAGTCCTGTTCAATGTATTCTTCAGAACAGTTTGATAACCAAATACGTGGTCAGATATGGCCTACCTTATGGAGTGAAGGCCACAGCTGAGACCTCAGTGAACAATTTCACCACTACTGGACTCACCCCGTTCACTTCATACATGTTTGAAGTGGCTGCCATCAACTCTGCAGGACAGAGGGGTCCGTTTAGTTATCCCTTCATCATGGACACAAAGCTAGGCAAGTTCATGTGTAACGAGAATCATTATTACATGAAATGGTTACATGGTCCCAGTCCACACTCAATACATTACTTGTTCTCACCCTCTAGGACCACCAACAATCCTGAATCGTGAGTCCTTCACTCCAACATCAGTTTTCTTTTCCTGGCTCCCTAGTGATGGAGACTACCAGACCAACTATTCTGTGTCTTATGTGTACCTGGGACCATGCAGTGGTTTGAGCGGTACTGGTGTGGTCTACACCACGGCCACACAGTACACCATCCAAGGTCTGGAGGAGTACAGTAGCTATGCTGTGACCATCAGGGCAGCAAGGGGCGGGCAGGTGACTATGAACAACTCTACAGTTGTTACCCTGGCAACAGGTAAGTCTATATGTATTCTGTATGATTTTCAACATCAGATATGGATGTTTTTCACTTTTCAGGGCCATCTGGCTCAGCTACTGGTGTAGTTGAGTTATCCAAGAACAGTACAGCAATCACAGTAAGCTGGGGACCTGTTCCCTGCGTCATGCGTAACAGTGATGTACGAGGGTACAGAGTACGATACAAAAGCCTCAACAATGGGACCTTGCATGAGGAGGAAAGCGTTGGCATGACATTCACCGCAACTGAACTGGATTCGTACACTGACTACTCATTTGAAGTTGCCGCCATCAATGTAGAGGGATTGGTTGGACCATACTCTATGCCTGTTATTGTGAAGACCCTCCAAAGTGAGTGTCTCCATCAGCGAGGAAAAACTGTAAACTGTTCAGTTATAACTCCACCCTCATATCTCCTTCCAGGTCTCCCACCTGCGATCAGTATTATGACTGATGGAGGGAGTCCCACAGATCGGAGCAACTTCTCCATGACCTGCAGAGTGTCTGTTCCTGCTGAGGCACAAGGAAAACTCACTGTCAGGTGGCTGGGCCCTCGCAGTTCACAGATTGCCCTCAACAATATCACTGCCTCAGATGTTGGAGGAGCAACCATTGCACTTGGTCTGAAGTTTTTCCCAATCTACACCAAAGATGCGGGATGGTACACCTGTGATGTCATATTTCAGCTGTACCCACAGGCAGCAGCCAACTCCAGTACAAAGGTGACAGTCCAAAGTGAGTGTATAATTAATAATGTGTCCAATTGATGCTCACCATGATGTGATGCTCTCTTGCAAAGGTGATGCACTGTTCCAAGTGAAGCTGGGTCCAACTGACAGCTGTGTGCAGTGGCCATGGAGCATGGTGCCTACCAATGGAACCATGGGGATGATGGAGACAAAAGTTGATCAAGTTCAGAGGGCTCTCTTTGGTACTGTGGAGAGCCTCCTCATGAAGAACTATTGTTCCTGTCAAGCAGACACCATTGATTGGGTATACAGCTGCCAAACCAGCTCTAGTGAGGTTGTGTTCAAGTATTCACTCCACCTGACAAGCGATCGTTGTAACTGTAGTGCATCTGATGTGATCTCCGTCATGGATCAGTGGGTGGAGTCTGCAGGAACTGTTCGCATGGGAAGGTACCAATTCAGGAGTAGTCAGGACTGTAACTCCACAAAGATCCTGTCCTTTGATGACCCAGAGTGCAAGATAAGACCTTGATATCCTAAAAGTGTACATTATAAATATAATTGACTGTTGTAACGTATTTCTGCATAGGTAGAACCCAGCGTTGGGTGTGAATTAATTGCTAAAGTATATCTGTAGTTGCTGCATTTATAGTTGAATTTGTTTGAACTTGGATTACATCGTCAGCTGGGTCCGTTGTTGGGTCTGAGACCGCGAGACTACGATTGCAACCTGTGGATTTTTTTCAATTTGGCAGAGTTTTAGAGCCTCAAGCATAAACCATTTTCACCATGTTTCATGCCGCTAAAGACCAAGAAGGAATACTGATGTTATACTGATGGTTTCAGTTTACCTCGAAATTTTCCGCGTTTCTTCTGGGGGCGGTGTTAAGTATTACCACTGATTATGGAGTATATTTCAGTACAAATGGATATGCCTGGAAATGTTGTGAACGAACGAGCCTTCATTCGTATCCAGGCTAATATGTATGTACAGATGATCAATAGTGATCGTATGACATCACGCCGGGTCTGAGCAAGGTTGGTCTGGGCGCCGGAACGTCGGCAATGAGCTATTCCTATCAAAATCGAGATCATGTACGTACTATATATGCATAATCTGAACCTGCGGCAGCAGGTTCAATATAGGATTGATTGAGGGTTGATGAAGTCATTAAAAATACGTAACTCGCGTCTGGAGGAACAACGGAGAAACGGATTGCTTATCTCTTTGTCGCGGCGGAATGATAGCACAAAGACCTACAGTTCTGCGTTGGTTCCGTGTCATAAAACGGTGTGGTTATAGAGAAACTAACAATTTCCTGTTTCTCGTGCCCAGTCCTAAAATAATTCTTGGTCGTCGTCGTCTTCTCATTCTTCTTCTTAGGAAGGTATACCTCGAGCTACGAACGGTTTTGAACAAAGGCAATAGTACCAATCGATTCGAAATTTACCGGCACGTTATCTTATCATGTCATATAAACGCATATCACATCTAGAAAGAAACTACAGCAAAGAAGAACCTTATGCGGTGGCATGTTCTATATAGGAATTGGTATCTAGCAAGTTATTAACGTCTTATAATATTTAATAATGTTTAATCGGTTCAACAACGAGCGGAATACCTTAAGGAGCAAGACGAGAACAAAGCTATAGCCCGAGTGCGCTAACAAGAGTCCCGAAAAGAAGGCATCTGTACGTGACAGCTACAAGGCCGATCCCGAAAAGAAGAGGCCTCTGTACCGGGGTACACAAGGCCGACCCTAAAATACAGGCCTCTGTACTCGACAGCCTACAACGCAGGAATTGATCTGCTGAGAGGCAGAAAACCATGATGAGAACCGCGAGGACAATTCAGCTGCCAATAAGACTTCTGAAAGGACCCCACTGTCCGATTGGTTAAACGTGCTGCCGAGAGATGGCGGTACCGCAGAGGTCACAGAACTACCACTACCACCCAAAGGTTTGCTATGGGCTCATGTTGTATTGTACTAGCATTAAAAAGCTATGGGAAGATGTGCATGCAAACAGCACGCATGCATGTATGTAAGGGATCTTGTACTACTTCACATGTAAAGCATGCATGGTGACCCAACTGTGTGTACAGTAGTCCTTTCTCCTTGTGACCTGTCTTTTGAATATTGGGGTGACATCATGATAGGGCTTGCCTGCAACTGCATGAATTTAATTGCAAGGGCTGAGTAGGTAAAATGAAAATTACTGCAATCATATCCTTCTCCCATATAGCTACTCCTTGTATGAACCCAAATCTCATGCACTAATCGGAAGTTTCGTTAGAAACTTCCATATAGGATTTGACCACGACTATGAATGTCATTAAAAAAACGCGATCCGTCTGTAACAACACTCCCGACGATCGGATCGTGTAGCTTGTTTTAGCAATCGATCTAGAAGTCAAAAATGAGTAGTTTCGTTTTTGTTTCATGTCGCTGAACCGCGTGGTTGTTGAGAACAAGAGTGTACTGCCCGTCCTCGTACCCAGTCTCGGAACAAGGGGCGGGTCGTCTTCTTATTCTTCTTCTTCTTCTCTTTCTCCTCCTTCTTCTTGGCAACGCATAACTCAGGATAGGAACATTTCTAAGCGATGAAAATTTCACCAATAGCTTCAGAATCGGCTGGAGGACTCGCTTTTATATAATATATGAAAAAAAAATTAAGAAAACAAGTAAATAAAAACATTCTCTACGAGAAAGTTGGTGGGATATAGGATTTGATTATGACATTGGTGGTGTAAAAAGCAAGGAAACAAGGTCTTATCAGAAGGGAAAATGTCATAGTCCTATATTTAGCACACAAACAACACATGCCCTAGAAATGTGCTAAATATAGGACTATGACATTTTCCCTTCTGATAAGACCTTGTTTCCTTGCTTTTTACACCACCAATGTCATAATCAAATCCTATATCCCACCAACTTTCTCGTAGAGAATGTTTTTATTTACTTGTGAACTATAATGGTGGTCTTGAAAAAGCTATTCTGAGGGATAGTGAGTATCTAAGTGAAGTAAATGCTGCTTTTTGTAATTGCTAGCTCAAAAGATTGTTACAAGATCTGTCCCCCACTGCCAGCAGCAACACTGCCCCCGCCACTACCAACACTAGCTGCACTGCCCCCACCACCAGCAGAAGCATCAGCAGCACTGCACCCGCCACTACCACCACTAGCTGCACTGCCCCTACCCCCACCACCAGCAGAAGCAGCACTGCCCCCCACCCGCAGAAGCAGCACTGCTCCCGCCACCAGCACTAGCTGCACTGCCCCCTACCCCCACCACCAGCAAAAGCAGCACCCCCACCAGCAGACTCCCACCACCAGCACTAGCTGCACTGCCCGCTACCCCCACCACTGGCAGAAGCAGCACCCACCACCTGCAGATGAAGCACTACTCCCACCACCAGCAGAAGCAGCACTACTCCCATCACCAGCACTAGCTGCACTGCCTCCTACCCCCACCACCAGCAGAAGCAGCACCCCCCCCCCCCCACCAGCAGAAGCTGTACCCTCCACCAGCAGAAGCAGCACTACTCCCACCACCAGCACTCGCTGCACTGCCCCCTACCCCCACCACCAGCAGAAGCAGCACTGCCCCCCCCCCACACACACACACACCAGCAGAAACAGCACCACTGACCCCGTCACTACCACCACTAGCTGCGCTGCCTCCTACCACCAGTAGAAGCAGCAGCAGAAGTACTGCCACCCTTGTGCACCACATGGTCAGAACCTGGCAGGAGAGGAGGCTGGGGAGAATGACGCAGCCGCCCTCGAGAACAAGGACAATTTGTACACTATATAAAAATAGTTATAACTATCATTACCATTTTAGTTATTTAGTTTATTGCACTAAGAGATAATAAAAAGTAAGGGTGGACATGGATCGTCCAGTGATTATTGATCTTTCCAAAGTTTGATTATTCACTATGATACTAATATGACAGTCTGAGGGAGAAAAAAAAATTTATGAAACAAGTAAATAAAAACATTCTCTAACAAGAAAGTTGTTGGTATATAGGATTGACCAATGCTGGTGTAAAAAGCACGGAAACAAGAGTGACTGAAATTTGACTGGAAAATTGAAATAGGCCTATATTTAGCACACTCACATTATAACAGTGCATGTCTGAGTAATGGGCTAAATATAGGCCTATTTCAATTTTCCAGTCAAATTTCAGTCACTCTTGTTTCCGTGCTTTTTACACCAGCATTGGTCAATCCTATATACCAACAACTTTCTTGTTAGAGAATGTTTTTATTTACTTGTTATATATATAATTGCATGGACTGAAGCTTTTTAAATGACCATTTCGAACATTGGCCACAGCTGATCTGAGCGGCAATGTGTTTGAGTTGAAATGGAAGCATCGCGGCATTGGTTTTGAATACTGAGACGATAGGACATGATGCTGTCATGACTATCTGTTAATTGCCGTAAGATATTTAATCTCTGGTTAATTATATGTATATATTGAAGGACATCTGCCAGTTGAGAGATGGAAATGTCTGCATGCTTTTCATGCACTGTAAGCCCTCACATCCTATAGGGTCTGACCGGGACATCCGTTGCAGAGAATACATGTTAATTTTGAGGGGGCAGATTTGGTTTTGTTAATTTCTGAGGTCCAGCACAGAATTTCCCAACTGTTCTTTTTCCGGGCATGCAAGCAGGAAATTGTATTGGCCAAGGGAAGTCACTTTCATTCAGAGAGTCGAATATCAGAAACTACGTTAATATAGGAAATGATCCGGGTTATGAATAGCACCCCTGATATACTTTTGCCTCTTTGAAGCTCGTATCTTGACATAACCTTAAATTTGTCTAATGTCCTGGGTGTGCTCCGCGGTGCACGTTTGTACACCGCGGGGTACGCAAAACAAAGTTTTTTGCATTCCGCCGTTTCAGCATTCTAGTGAAGTTTGACTGTTATGCTACGTTGTATAAGTCCTTATCTGCCTGGGCCGAAGCATTGTAGGCCTAATACCGTTCGCTGCTCTTACAGCAACTTGTCACAGCGGAGGTACGCGAAACTTCCGGTACGTACGTTATTATTTTTTTCCAATTACCGCGTACACTCGCCGTACAGTGTACCTCCGTTGTGGCGATCGACTTGTTGTATTAGCAGCAAAAGGTTCTAGGCCTTCAAAGCTTCAGCCCAAGCAGATAAGGACTTATACAACGTGGCATAACGGTCAGACTTCACTAGAATGCTGAAACGGCGGAATGCATAAAACTTTGTTTTGCGTACCCCGCGGTGTACAAACGTGCACCGCGGAGCACGCCCAGGACATTAGACATTAAAATAGAGAAAACAAGTAAAGAAAAACTTTCTCTTACGAGGAAGTTGGTGGGATATAGGAATTGAAGGCAAAGGTGGCGGTGTAAAAAGGAAAGGAACTTGGTATTGGGAAAAGTAAATTGAGACAAAATCCTACCTTTTGGTTCTGTTGAACATTTAATATGGGATTTTTATCTTATTTTCCTTTCCCTAAAACCTTGTTCCCTTCCTTTTTACCCCACCATTGCATCCAATTAGGGTGTGTAACCGATTATCAGGTTTGTAGGTCAATCGGTTATTCCCTATAACCTTAGGGTGTGTAACCGATTTTCAGGTTTTGTAGGTTAATCGGTTATTCGCGATTACCTATTCGGTCGACTATGCACTTAGTAAAATAGCAGGTTACCGATTGCAGAATTTCCTTTAGTGGAAATAACCGATTCTGTTTTTCATAGTCGCGATTAGTCGATATTCGTTTCCTTCATATGCAAAAATCGGTAGCAAATCGATTACCCCTTTTAATTAATATGCCCTTCGCTTTTCCCGCCTGCAGAAAGGCATACTAACGGGTTAAAAAAGAAACATTGTGATGTATAGTCGCACGTCTGGGGACCCGGCTGATAGTAACCATCAGCAGAGATAATATGCCATCAGTGCCCTCCTTCAATATACGCGGTAGGGCCCTGGGCACGGCTATTTAAATATATATACGTTCGCACGTATTGTACATGTGCATTAATCAAACGCGCTACGGTACACTGGCTTGTTTCCAGACGTTCGGCTATGACGTTCTAAAAATCGTACATGTCTCGATTGGCGGCTTTGTCATATGCGTGGAGCGGTGTTCCACCAAATCTTACTTCTCCCGCTCTTAGTACTGAGTACTATGGTAGCGGGGAAACATATAACCTGACCACGTGTTTTGGTTTATTAAAAAATGCATGCGGGTCACATTGAATCATGAGTTTGGCGTAATATTGGCATGCACATCTCGTTCCTAGTCCCTGTGGATGCTATCTTTGCTATTTTAAAATGATTTAACATAAGTAACTGATGAGCAATAAACTAGTATTAGACATGAGAAACTGTGATTTATCGTGCCATTATCTAGGTAATCGTTGGCAAATTAATAATGCATTAATCGCCAAAATCGATTTATAGTTTCTACTAACCGATTTGCAAGTTGCTATAACCTGAAAAATCGATTGGACTTTTTATCATAGTCGAAATAATCGATTTTGATTTATAAAACAGATTACATCGGAACCTACGCGAGTAGGTTCCATATAGGAATCCTGCAGTATCATGAATGTCATTAAAAAACGTCACTCTCATCTAGCGGGACAGCCAAGAGTCGGGTCACGTCGTTCTTAGTGGCAATCGAGCAATATCAAAAAGGAGAACAGTTCTGCGTTATATCTGTGTCATAAGACGGTGTACTTTTAGAGAACAAACATACTCGTCCCCATCGTCCGTACCCAGTCCCACCTCAAATTTCTCCTCCGTCGTCTTCTTCTTCTTATTCTTCTTCTTCTTCGTCTTCCTTCGGGATAGCATAACTCACGACAGGAACGTTTGTAAAGCACGCCATGTGTACCAATCGCTTCAGGATGTGTCCGCATGTTATCTGTTAGACGCCTAACCGATCGGGCAATTAGCTGAAGCTAGTTGTACCTTATTTGGTATTGATCTACAAATAGCACATTACATCAGCTATCGCAATGTTCATGACGCACCAGTATAATATAACCAGCGTTATCAAATTCGATGGTTTTACCATACAATCTCAAGGACAAGTCTGATTCCACTCGAGCATCTAAAATCCAGATACTGCCAGATCTGCAAAACGTGCGTATGTCAAGCGCGGTACCGAAAGGAACAACAAAACGACCACCCAAAGGTACGTTACGGCATCGATAAATGTTGGATCGATAAATGATGAGCATGCATGGTATATCGCTAAAATGGAACGAATAGTTTAGTTACAGCGGTAGACACTGCGTCTCTCTGTTTTATAGTAATATGCGCTGTTTGAAATGTGTGTATAACGCCAAAGTTGCTTACGTCAATTTGGTCATGTATTGTGGTGCATGGTTTATCTGATTATACCGTGAGAAGAGTACATTTATCCTATGTATTACATGGCTTCGCTTTTAACCTTTATCAATCCTTTGCTCCTCAATGGAGATAGTCTGGGGACTAGTGTAATATTTGGTATACACCTCAACAGAATTGCGGATTCTAAAATAAACCTGTCATGATCGCACAAGTTGACGTTTATGCTACCTGATTCTATGCGTTTCAAGAACTAAATACAATACTAAATCCACCAGAAAAATTTAGGAAACAAGACATTCTCTACACGAGAAGGTTGGTGGTATATAGGAATCAAAGGTGATGGTGGTGTAAAAAGCAAGGGAACAAGACTTCTGATTGAAAAGGAAAAATGAAATAGACCTATATTAGCACGTACATTTAAATATGACAACATGCTGCTATTATAGGTCTATTTCATTTTTCTTTTTCAATCAGAAGTCTTGTTCCCTTGCTTTTTACACCACCATCACCTTTGATTTCTATATACCACTAACCTTCTCGTGTAGAGAATGTTTTTATTACTTGTACCCTATATTACCTACTATGCACTTGGTAGAATAGCAGATTTTTGTGCGTGGAGCGGTGTTCCACCATGAGGTTTCTAGACTGAATTGTATATTGAGGGTGAATAATAGATTATAACTGCCAAATGTGGCGGATGGGAAGGATACATGTACGTGTTTATAGCATTTTGTACCAGAAAAGAGCGCACGCTGCCGGGTGGACAAACTATTCAATTTTCAATTTTTATCTCAGTAAACAAAAAAAAACCTTAGTTGTCCCATACTTAGTACTGGCGGGCGAAAAAATAGCCACGTATTTTTGGGGGGCTTGGGCCACAATCTGAATAATGGTTTGGTGTAACATTGGCATGCACATTGTTCCCAGTCTCTGTGGGTACTATCTTAGTTGTTTGAATGATTTATAGTTGTCTGATAAGCACTACAATTGTGTCATCGCCGGCGGCCAGCACAGGTATGTGAGTCGACAAAAACAATCTCACATTACACTAATGGTTAAATACTTCTAAGGAAGGCTAAGAGTTAGGGTACAAACATGAATGCACTTAAAGTCAATACACAATATGGTTCCATTACATAACAAGTACTCCCCTCTCAGCCTCGGACTTAGCCTCGTCCCCAGGCCATCAATTAAAGTACGGCCTGGTATGCCCATGCGCTGGCCATTACCTGAAAAACACGCAATCGTATACTTACCTTTCCGTAAACCATTCCGGGCGAAGCAAGTTTGTGTTTGCAAGGTATGCTAATTAACCTGGACAAACCATCCTCAGAAGCCACTGGGACATCGGCAACCTTGCTGAGCCTGTTTGCAAGATCTGATGCCAAATATTCCCTTGAAAAAAAGTGCGACATAATGTGTACGAGATGTCACAAATCCTACAAGACTTTGATAATCGTATACGTATACGATGTCAAAGGTTTAAAAACTGATTACGTGTTTTTCAGGTAATGGCCAGCGCATGCGCACTAACATAGTGGCAATAGTTTCGGGCATTCGTGCTTTTTGGGGACATTCTCTCTAACTCTGAGGTAAGCATCTTCAATAATTTTCTTCAACCTGGTTGCATACTCACCATAGGTCACCACATCTGGTTTGCCAATCCCATACATTAAATCCATGAACATTACGCCCAAACATTATATCCAGTGGTGGTCTGAATGCTGGAATTATAAGCAAGGCAGAATTTCCACAGATAATCCTCCCAGTCTGTAGTTGCTCCTTCAGGGTGGTGGCCAACATGGTCAGCAGTGTGCGGTTGAACGGCCTTTCCACCAATCAACCTGAGGGTGATAAGGGGTTAATTGTTTTTGTTTTGCAAATTTTCAGTAGCAGATACACCTTAGCTACCAATTCAGATTCAAATTGGCACCCCTGATCAGAGTGGAAGTGCTCTGGTGGTGAGAGCCTACAGAACAGCTCGTTCACCAATTTCTGAGCAACAGTACTAGCTCCCTAGTCTGGGATGGCATACCCTTCCACCCATCTGGTATAGTATTCAGTAGCTACGAGCACATAACAATTTCCATTTCCTGTTTTTGGAAGTAGGCCCAGAATGTCAACTGCTATTATCTGCATTGGGTAGCCTGCTGAGACAGTTCCTAAAGAAGCACGTCTTTTAGGGACAGGTGTTTCCTAGTTGCACAAGACGACTGACACCAATTTCTCACATCCAAAAACTGTCCAGGTCAATAGAACCGTTCCTGTAGTTTGGCCTGCATTGTCTCCTCACCAAGATGATGACATCCAATACCTCCATGTACACTATCAAGGACTAGGTCATGCTACACTTGTGGCACTAATATAATGTCGAGTTGAATTTGTTTTATTATGTTAGTAACGAGAGTTATGCTTGACACAAATTTCAATCTCTAGCAAACTTAGTTTTGTTAGTATAGCCCACAACAGGAACGTGTGGTTGAACACGTTCTATACTTAATATTGTGCGCTATTACAGTTTTTGTCACGGTTGTACGGTGTACCAAAAGCTTGACGTGTCTGGTTTGTTGTCATCAAAATCACGTACTTCAATAAATTGCGTTTGCGTGGCGGAAGCAGGTGATCTATATTACGTCAAAAATTGTGACCGTAATTTCGATTACTCGACGAGTGGCTTAAGAAGACGCGCGCTTTGAAAAGTACTTTATTACTAGATTTCAGAAGAAAAGGGGTTGCTAATGGTGTCTAAATGTTAGCTAGCATACAGCGTTATTTTGTGTGCCTCGTTGATTTCTATAGTAATCTATCGCGATTAGTTATTCCCTAGTTTGTTAAGGCACTAACTTGAGGAAGCGTTTTCCATGTTTACTAGGCCCTAGTCTATATCAGGATACAATTTCATGAGCTTTGGATGGTGCACAAGGATTCATTTATCGCCGCAGGCGTTTACTGTTGGATTGCTATAGCTTTACATAATGTTGCTTAAACTGGTATTTCTATGTTATTGCCCTGAGAATTAAACTTGTCTTTTGTATTTTCAAAGCATAGACAATTTATTTCTGTTTATGTGGCAAAGAAGTTTGTGATGTTCTATTTAATACACACCGAATCCGTCAAGCCACGCGTTATACATAGAAAATATTATACAGCACGGACCCTCGTGTCATTAAAAACAGCTGTACTATCAATATGTGATGGTGCACACACAGCGTATTTTTCAAGACAGTATATTCATGTTAGTGTATCCTAGCTATGCATTCACATTGAGAAATGCTGTATTGTTGTTTTTGAGTATGAGAACTGCTAATGATCTGAGGAACCATCTTTTGATGTTCAATAATGATACTGATGAGCATTACAAACTGCTTGTTCCTGAAATAAAGAATGGATTAGTGCTATACATTAATATTGACCTGGCAAGTCTTAACAAGCAGGAAACAGTGAGGTTGGTTTCAAAGCTGGTACCAAATGATGATGCAAACTTAAAGGCATTATCCCAGACCATTACACGTTTATTAGCATCAGTGAAGGACATGAAGAAATATCTTAGTAGAACTTGGGATAACTTTTTGAATCAGAAATTCACAGTGCCTTTGAACTCATCAAGTACTTTACATGTATTGTCATTGCCACACTATACTAGTGGTGAAGGTGGACACACTTTATATCCAGTATCTAACACTTTAATTTCCGATTGTCATAAATGTGCTAACAGAAGAATAGCTCTTAGAAGAATGTTTGCTTCTAAGGTTTCTCTTAAGGCGAAGCTTTTAAAAAAGAATAGCACTAATAATAAACGACTAAGTCAAGCCTTAAGAAAGCATTTGAAGCTGTGATTCGTTCCAAATTAACAGCTGCAAAGAAGGAGGTAAATGCAAAAGATACACTCGTTAGGAAGTTATAAAATGATAATGTAGTATTGAAACATGGAAGCAGTCAATCCGAAGTAAGAAGTCTGAGAAGATTGCTGCAGCTGGCTGCTATAAGATCTAAGTTCAGGAAGTTTAAGATATCTCATACACATTTGGTACAAGTATTGAAAAGAGAGAATAATGTATTTAGAAATCAAGTGCACAATCTTAAAGCTGATAATGATATACTTCAATCGGAGTACAATTCTGACGTTTTAATGCAAACAGAGCCAAAATACAAAGACACTAAATCTGATGGGAAATCCTATAGTACATCATGCTGCAAAGCCATTTACTACTGCCTGGAATATCATGTACCCATAACCTGCATATGCCCCGTTATTGAAGTAATGTTAGATCAAATGGCGGGTTTGAAAGTTACTGCTCTCCCTGAACCATCTACGGTAAGTTATTCAGCATATGAACTTGGAGTACTAAGTGATTTGCAAGTTGGTGAAATAATGTATAATATAACACTTTCGTGGGACTCTACAACCATTAATGGAGAACATATAAATGAAGTACATATAAGTGTTTCTTTATTATTTTTCTTTATTATTCATTGATTCCACCAAAATCATATGTGTTAAGCTTAAGATCCCTCGCCGGAGGTACAAGTGAAGACTACATGTCTCATATTTATGATTCCATAAACTCTATTATTACTACATATGTTGCATATCATGGAGTCGACTTCATGCCAAGTCCAGGATTATTAAGCATTAATATTTGAAGAACACCCTCAGTGACAAGTAAATAACAGTGTAGTGCAACAGCTAGAATCGGCATTTGAAGTAGAATTATTAGAAAGTGCAATATTCATCCTCTTGATGGGATTGCAAAGTAGTGTACGAACATTTTAAAGGTATATGACCATCAAAATAATGTTACAAGTGACACATTTGGCAGGGACTGCTGTGCTGTTAATTTTAATATTGCTATGAACAAAATGAGATTTAAGCAAGGAAAGGGAGACCCATCTGGTTTTAAGCAATTTTTACGACAAAATGATATCAAAGTATTATAATTCGGTATATTGGTAATCGTTTTCACGCACTGCTTCAACTCGCCGGTGTTTTGTTTTATCTAAGAACAACGCTAGTAATATACTTGGAAAAAAGTTGTAATAATAATACAGCTTTACGAAGATCACTGGTGAAAGACTTGAGAAACATCAACATTTTATTACAATTGCGCGCACTTGGAATCTTAGGGAAAATGGTCACAGGGCCATGTATGCATGAACTATATACTACTTCAGGTATTTCAAAACTTTGATAGCATAAACTATATAAAAATGTGTTTAGAGAAACTGAATGCATTAAAAGAAAACCCATTAATGATGTTGCAGGCAAACACTGATATGTTTGGTGTGTCCTTGGATGTAGGTTCTGATGCAGTGTTAAATGAACTTCAAAATTCTGCCACAACTGAGCAAGATAAGTTGGTATTAAGCGATATTCTAGTACAGCTACTTGAAGGTGTAATATGTGTAATAAAGAAACAGTCGCATGACTACCTAGAAGGTACGTTAATGAATCTATCACCATCCATTGTCCACCAAGCATCATGAGCACCAGTCCACAATATGTTTGCTGAACATATACCCTTGGCATGGCTGACTACCTTTATAGAAAAGCTTCTAACATTAAAGTAGGGTTCTATAATGGAAAAGTGAAATGTAAAATTAATGGAACTATGCAGTGGCTGTGTGCACATCTCAGGACGAGCAAGAAAATATAGTCAAATTTTGCATCAGACAAGGTTAGTGAGTGCAGTTAGTTAATAAACAACATGAACACAATGTTTCTATATTACAAGATCAGAGAATTAAACTTAAGATTCAAAAGAAGGAGAACAGTTTAAGGAGGAAGATTTCAACATGTTGCAGAAAAGGAATTAGGTTTATCAAATGAGTTTCGAGATTTTTCAGAGTGTAAAAAGAATGTAATATTAAGCGTTTTATCAAATGAGTCTGTTTTTAATGGTTTGTATTTTGAACAGCTGTGGTACGTTGATTACCAGAATGTGCTTTACAATGGACACATCATATGTGTAAAGCAATCCAAGAAGTCTCAAGTTTCTAAGTAGTTATTACATACTGGAAGAATGATGAATGCAAAGAAGATAATGTTACATTAACACTATAGGGGCTATTAGCTGATTATATGATGGAAGACCTAAATTTATTATGAAATGTTAACTTAACCTTATTAACCTTGAAAAGTGTATATATCTTCTATTCTATGCAATTATGGCATCAATATCTTGAATACTTTCACGGGAACTGCATGGAGAAGTCAAGCGGTCACAGTTTTTTATATCGCGGTCCATTGACATTGCGTACATTATTAGTTACCAGTGACGCAATGTTTGAAATGCTATAACTTTTGAAGTAGCAATCTGATTTCCGTGGCAAAAGCATATTTTTGATGCATTTAATTTGCTCTGTTAGGCTATGTATAAAAGTTTAAGTTATATAAAATTTCAAAAATTTATTGAAGTACCTATTAAAATGCCGTCACGTCGCTCGCGAAGAGAAATGAATCTTTCAAAGAAGATCGCAAAGTTAAATGATGACTGCTGTGTTGGCGAGTCGCAAGATATTGAGGAGCATGACAGTTTTCAAGAAGCGCATGACAACAGAAGACTTGCGACAGGAAGCGCTACAAAGCTGATCCTGAGAGTAAAATAGATCGCATAAAAAGGCCTAGAGCAAATCAAACGGTCTCTTGTGCTACGATAGAGTATGATTCTAAGGTTGCCCAATACATGCCTCAATATGCATATATACTTCCTCCTTCGTTTATTCTCCATGCATAAAAATGTGTGAAACAAGATGAAAAATTTTAATTAAAATAAAATTGGTGATGTAGAATTTGTAGACAGCAATTGAGTAAAAAGTAAGGAAACAAAGAATTGCGGATATTAGGCATTCATTTAATTATAAATATTACAGACCTACATTATTTAGCAAATCTACCTCCTTGAAATTCTTTGCTAAATGTAGGTATGTAATATTTATAATTAAATGAATGTCTAATATCCGTAATTCCTTGTTTCCTTACTTTTTACTCAATTGCTGTCTACAACCTACATCACCAATTTTATTTTAATTGAATTTTTACATCTTTTTTAAAAGAGGACAAACTTCTATGTATGAATCGTTGTGGCACATTAATAGTACATTAATCGCCAAAATTTCTAATAACCGATTTGCTAGTTGCCATAAACCTGAAAAATTGATTGGACTTAGTCGAACCATGGATTTAGAGGTAAGGGATGGGAAACCGCCATACATTTCAACGCAACATCGAGCAGACAATCCTGGCAGTTGCTAATTGGTAAGTCTAACGCTACGCCTCCCAGAAGTCTATCGTAAAGTTAATTGGAGGCACAAACTGAGAGCAGGAAAGATAGAGCATAAATTGAACATTACAGAGAGCTAAGAGTTATGTTTTTAGTACCTTCCTAAAAAAAAAAAGGGGGGGGGGGGGGGGGGGGGGGGGTATAGAAGAGGATATCCATGATTTGATTTACAGCTAACTAGCTGGAGTGACCTTTATGCGTGTGGCAACTTATTCGAATAACAATCAACTACAACATAGCGAATGTTGCAAAGGGTATGTAAGTATGAGCCAAACAGATTTTAATCGAATGGGGATTGGTAAGTGTATGAAATTCCTGATGAAATCTGATGTATTATAATACCACTACGCACGTGATCAATTCACCAGCCAAGCCGTTCTTAGTAGATGAAAACCTGTAGGCATCGCGATAGAGCTCAGCTGGCTGTTAGGAAATAATTTCCTATTAGCGGCCTCGAGCTTATCTTGAAATGCTCCTTTCTCCTCTTGCCATGAAAAGGAGACTTCTGTCTTCAATAGTCAGTCTAGTATACGCTTATAACCGTCGCCATATCCTAAACTAGGTACTGGGGAATCTATGATTTTAGACCGTAAAATCCTAGACGTGAAATGAAAAAATTTCTGTTCGCAAATTTAAACTTTTCTGTTGACACCATTTGGTAAAAACGATCTGGTAGCTTCATTCAGCTTGATTATGGCTTATCATGCATTCAGAACGACTGCTGAGTGCGTCAGCAATAGGCCAGACTAGTTTTTAAGCTTTAAAACACGCATCGTATTTCGTAAGTGTTGCTCAAATCGAATACAATTTTCTACCCACGATTTTCGACTCTTAAACGCTGTGTCCCCTCCAAGGTAAGCATTCTCCCCTCTAGATACTTCATCCATCTATCCTTTTACGAAATTTTGTATAGATGAGTCCTAGCGCCGCGGTCCTTGTACGATGCGCCAGTTACTGAACATCATTGAACTGTCACGCAAAAATTGATCCGGGTAAAAATTGATCCGGCCGGATCACTTTTAGTTGCAATAATTGATCCGGCCGGATCACTTTTGGCTGCAAAAAGTGATCCGCCTCTGCAAAAAGTGATCCGGGTACAAATTCTCCTCGATTCAAGTTTGTTTTGATAATTATATATATACAAATCTTAGCAATATGCTAATCGACCGGGCTCCATTTCACCAGTTGTTGTTCACTTCTGTATAGGGACAAATCCATTGCGTATATCGATCCTGACGGATAACGGCACGCATGCATGCATGCATGCATGCATGCATGCATGCATGAAAAAACATCCCTTTTCTGCCAATACATGAACACAAGACAGCTAGGGCCCTGTACATTTAGTGCATGCGTGGCCCGCTACTGCCAAAACTGATCCAGACCTGGTAATTTACGTATGAACATATCAGGTACGCCCGGATCACTTTTTGCAGCCAAAGCGGATCCGCGGGTAATATACATGCATATGCAAAAGCTACGCATAAAGTATGCCTGGATCAACAACATATTCAGGACAACTTCAGCAAAAACATACTTTTTAATCTGACTCGCAAATTATACCGAATTTTGCTTAATTAGGTTAGTTATCGCAACCACGTGGTTGTTTGACGTGAGAATGGATTAACTGAACAGCTCGGCAAGTGTGAATGAATCAAGTTTGATCGACGATACCTTTCTGTATCTAACTGAACATAAGTATCCTAGTCAGTGTAGTGAAGTTCAAAAGCGAGTGATCAGAAATAAAGCTAGGAAGTTTTTTGTCCGTGATGGAGTGATGTATTTCAAGAAGATCGTGAAAGGAAAGGTCTGTACATGTGCCTGCATGCGTATCCAATACTTACTAGCAATCACATCGCTTGTGCGTTAACATATTGCATAGATTACTGAGGTGCGATGTGTCAGGACTCGCGCAGAACAACTACAAATTCTTGCAGCGTGCCATCTTGACCCTACTGCGGGACACATGGGGGAAAGGAGAACGATTAAACGAATCAGTGAACGTTACATGTGGCGTGGGATTGTTAAAGACGTCCAGGAAATGGTAATTACACGTACATGCATGGTAACTCATATCCAATTGCTATAATTCATTTTTATACTTTTAGATACATTCATGTGATTCTTGTCAACGGGTCAACCGAACATTAATAAAGGAAACACCACAGCTTAATCCTATACCAGTGAAGGCTCCTTGGTTTCATGTTGGTGTTGATTTTATAGGACCATTATGCCCTATTTCTAAAGAGGGTAATCGGTACATTATAACACTTAGTGACTATTTTTCAAAGTTTGTTGAAGCTGTACCACTTCCGGATAAGTGTGCCAAAAGTGTATCAAGGATTCTATTCAAGGTCATATAGTTATCCAAGTTTATAGGTAATGCTTGACCACTTTTTTCTCAAATGTATACAGATATTTATGAGAATGGGAATTCCAAGAGTGCTAACAACTGACAATGGGACAGAGTTCAAAAATCAGCTTGACACTCACTTGGCAGAAGCACTGTGAATTAAACGGATATTTACTACACCATATCATCCTCAGGTTTGTTACAATATGATAAATTCATGTATACCCCATATTGAAATCAAGTATAATAACTTTTTATCCTCTAGCTAAGCTTTAATTGCACAACAAGCATAAGGAATATCATGTTTTTTACCCCTCAGTAATTTATTAATGTATTGATTGTGTCTTATGATTTTACAGGCAAATGGTCTTGACAAACGATTTAACCAGACCCTACAGAACATGATAGTGAAGTTTGTACAAGACAAAAAGGAAATATGGGATGAGTACTTAGACACTTGTGTATACGCATACAATACTTCTGTTCATGAGTCGACAAACTTTTCTCCATTTGAAGTGATGTTTGGTCGAAAAGCAATTCTTCCTATTGATATCAACATTGATAAAAAGGAACCAGATATGATGTTAATGAACCAAGAAGAGCCAGCAATTGCTGAAGTTGTTGATGTTATGAGTGAGCAGCGTCTAAAAGTACTTGAGTCTGTGAAGCAAAGTATACAGCAAGCACAGATAAAGCAGAAGCACGCATATGATAAGAAGCATGCAAGTAAGCATTCATTTGAAGTTGGAGAAATGGTGATAAAGAAAGACTTCAGAAGAGGAAAGCGAGCTGGAGGCAAGCTGGACACACCTTTTGTAGGCCCATACATTATTATCAAGTGTCATGGCAAGGGGATGTATTGTCTTCAATTAGCCAGCAATGCTGCTGAAATTGTTGAAAGGGTTAGTGGAGCATATTTGAAACCATACCAGAAACCAAAAGAAGACGGTATGGAGAAAAATATGGAAGAAGAAGAAAAAGCAGATGAACATAATGAGCAACCATTAAATGATGATTATGAAAATGTAGATTTTGAAGTGCTTAGCAAACAAATCAACTGCTCACACTTGCTTCGTTTGTGGCGCTCAGGAGCCCGTGCATTGCACTACAAGGGAGATGAAGATGGTGACGAATTTGATGTAAGTGACTATTTTACTTATAAATCAATGCATATGTTAAGATTTTATTTTTCCATTCTGCAGGACATATCCTTACATTTAGAGCAAAGAGAATATTGATGTTGCTCTGTGGATAGACTACCGTTTGTACTATGGAGAAGCACCACTAAGAGAGGTGTATGGAAGAGATTTTGTTATAGTATCTGAAGACCTAAATGATGAGTTTGACGTTTTCAAAAGAAAAGTCTTCTCTTACCTGGATGATGCATTGAGAATGGTGAGATCAATTGATCTACTCTCAACATTTGGATCAGGGAAAGCAATGTCTCAGTGAAGTCACTTCAGGTACTTGAGAACACTTACTACCTTATGTCACCATTAAATCTGGATGACTATTGCCAGTGGGTCCTAGATGCAAGAAAATTCTTTACTGATAAGTCTGTCAATAAGAACACTCTACAATGTTTTAGAGAACAGCTTTTAGATCAAACCTCCACTGCTTCATGTTTGGAAATTTTGAAAGGGGAAGAAATGGAGAATATAAGCTACTTACCGGTATGTAGTGATTGGCAAGACGAGAGATGTCATACGTTAGGAATCAATTTAGTTGTTGGCAAACATTCTCATCATAGTGATCCATCGTCTATGAAGGTCTCTCAAGCTCCAGCAGTAACTGAAAGGGTCAAGGGTGATGGAAATTGTTTTTTTCGGTCAATTGCCCTGGCTGTAACAGGATCCCAACAGGACCACCAAGAATTCCGCCTCCTTATTACATCCTACATGATACATAATGCATCTTCTCCCAAGCTGGCCTGCTTTTTGGCTCGAAACGAGTCAGTAGAGCAATACATGAAACGTACAAATATGCAATCACTCGGCACATGGGTCACAGAATTTGAAATAATTGCAGCAGCATCTTTGCTCAGAACAGCAATATATGTTTTTGCACTATCAGGAGCAACCTACAAATGGGTAAAGCATTCACCTATAGAGGTTACTACTAATGACAGACATCAGAACGAGTCCATTTATATTACCAATATCAGCAACCACTTTGAAACTGTTAAGAAGCTATGATTTTCATGCATAATTGTTGCAGTTTCAATAAATGTATCACATGTAGGTCCATTATTGACTGAGATATTATTTGACAGCAAATTCTAAAATAAGTATTTATGATTATATATGCACACACTTCTGAAGGGCATACATGCATAATTATAAGGTGTAATCAGTGCCTTTTGCGGTTATAATGATCAATAACCACAAAAGATGTGTATAATAATTAAGGCTGGAGGAAATATAAAAATATAATAATAAGTGTGTATATGAACCAAAATATTATGCTTTGGTAGCACTATTATAGTATGCTTAAATTTAATTATCCACTATATATATATATATATGGGACAGGGTCTGAGAAAATGTCGTATCGCAATTATATATATAAAGTTATAAAAATGATTCACTTTGAAATCGCTACATCTCCCGAACCGTACGTGCTATTGACTTCCTATTTTCAACACTTCATACTACATCATTTCTCTCTGGTAAAATAAATTTTGGGCTCTTGGATTAGCTTCGTGCCAGTGTTGCAACGTCCGATACCCCTTGGGGTTCAAACTGGCCATATCTTTCGGTAGGACATCTCAATTAACTTCAAATTCGGTTTATACGCAGAGGGGTCCTGTACCTATCGATTTGTCCTGTTCGTTAATTTTTACTTGATCCGTTACGGAGATACAGTTGCGCAAAGTAATTGCACATTTCACGTTCATTTCGCGCCATTAACCTACTACAACCTCGTTCCCACTACTCCGAGCACATGAATATACAATAACCTCCCGTGCCCATGCCACTTATACATGTACAACTGAAGTACCACCGTTAAAATTTACGTTCTTACAAACGTCAGTGGTTCTCTTCTATAACGAACAAGATCCGTTAAGCGATCAAAATGCGTGGGATTCAGCTACCATCACCATACAAAACACGGTACGTACTACCAGTACCGATATGCGCGCACAACAATATGTGTCCCTGTCGATTCGGTCATACTCTTTGGGTGCCACTCATTGCGTGGCCATTTATAGGCTCACAACCTATAACAGTACGTCAGAGCCATGAGATATAGTGCACGGTGTATCAGCTAGGCTATGGGAGAGGCGTGGTGGAGTTAAAGACCCATGCAGCGCAGCTAGGCTGGAACACATGTAACCCTTCCTTATTGTCGGGATTTGCCTTCTGCTGGCACATATATTTTAAACGCCCACCGTTTTTTCATTTCATCTGCATGGCTGGCACACACACACCTATGAACCAACACATACACACTTCTCACGTCACACTTATACACACTCTTTCCACTATTCTTTCCCCTTGCTGTACACCCTGTAAATTGTTATGTGCTACATGGATTCACTAATAAGCTTTGTCTATTTGAACTTTTTTTGGTTACAGTGCTTTCACTGGCTTACTATCCAACACTCTTTCTGAACTATTTATATTCTGACTGATGTGTTTTTCACGTGTGTAACTGGATTGAGTGTTTTATACACAGTGGTATAGGAGCATGGGGGCCATGGGGGAAAACCACCCAACCCCTCCCCCCCCCATTGGTTGTATGTACTGGGTTAATGTGTTGTATGTACTGGACTATTTGTTCCTGTCTCACAATACCTGCCATATCATGACATACCATGCCTCATGTCCCATATTCCATTACATGCATCCATTTACAAACTCACACACTCATACAGACACAACACTCACAACTATTCCATGCCAATCACTATATACGCTGAAGCTATGAGTGTGTACCATTGAGAGGTTTAAAAAGACTTAGGACTTACTATTTATTACCTTCCTTTGTTATATAAAATTTCCAGGGCCCTGATCTTTATCTTTAGGGATAAAGCAGGAATAATATTCCTGCCGGGCTTATATACAAAAGTAGGTTTACAGAGTGGTAGATCTACATGTAATATCACAAAAGATAAATAGCACAGATTCCTAGAAGAGGCCCATGTATAATGCTATACATACACACACACACACACACTTACACACACTCACACATGCACATACATACACGTACACACACACACAAACCAGTGCTACTTAGAATTAGTGGTTCTGGTGGGTATGACTGTCAGTTTGCTATGACCAGATGCAAAGCCACCCATGGAAGTCACCCATGGAATGTTGATTTACATGAGATGGTGGCAAATAGATAGGCTAATGCCTTTGTGTTTAGGACTCTGCCATTAAGAGACATATGGTCACATACCCACCTGAGGATCAGAGCACTTGGTGTCATATTTTATGTATTTTTTTGGATCTGGGGCAGTGCCGCTTCCAAACATGTTACAGACCTGTGAGTTCCATAGGCTTTTGCATTTGGTCATATGTGTAGCAAACATGACAGTCATCCTCACCAGAACCACTAATCCTATAAGTAGCATTGGAATTTCCGTGTGTCTTTGTGTGTGTGTGTTTGTGTGTGTGTGTGTGTGTGTTTGTGTATGTGTGTGTATTTGTGTATGTGAGTGTATGTATGTCTACGTAGCATTAGAATCTTTCTTTGCAATTTATTTTTGTAATGTGTTGACAAGCTACTTCTAGATCTGCTCACCTAGAGATGGAAGCCTTGCATACAAGTAATAAAGACATTCTCTATGAGAAAGTTGATGGCCTATAGGATCGGAAGGCAAAAAGAAAGGAAACAAGGGTCTATTAAGGGGAAATGTAATACGCACAGTTGAACAACATAATGTCCTACAAATGTGCTAAATATAGGGCTATTACATATTTCCTTTTTACACCTATATTGCCTTTTTAAAATCATATATACCAACTTTCTCACAAAGAATGTTTTTTTTTTACTTGTTCCATCAGTTCTTTTTCTTCATGAGATAGAACATAACAAATTTAGAGTATTTTGAAATAAGACCATTAGTGGTGTTACACAGTTTAGGAGGGGTATACTGTGTGGAGGAGGGTGTCTTCTGGATGGAATGGTAAAAAGGGGGAAGGAGATCCCTATGTAGAAGTGTGACATCTATGGAAGAGGGGGTACCCTGATGTGGAGGAGCAAGGGGCACCTGCTGTGAAGTGGATGGGAAATCCCATGTGAAAGAGGTGTCTACAGGTGGGGATGGAAGCCCTGATGTGGAGGAGCAAGTAACATGCATCCATTGGTGGCCTTGTAGTGCCATGGGTGTCCCAACATAAAGGGGCTAGCGTAGTGTCCACTGGTGGAGGTCCGGATACAGCTTGCGAAGCTTTTTCAAGACCACCATTGTGTGTGTGTGTGTGTGTGTGTGTGTGTGTATGTGTGTATGTGTGTGTGTGTGTGTGTGTGCTTGTAGCATTGGTACCTTTCTTTCTCTGAGGATTTTATTTTTTGTGCAAGCTACTTAGGAAGCCTTGCATAAGTGGTAGTGGCTAGCCTATCTCAAAGATTTGGAAAGACTGGGCCACTGTACAGTTTATACAGAGCATTCACTGACATGGCTTCTATTTACCCAATGGGTATACACGCAGCACTGAGTTGGTATTTTACTTACACAACAGAGATGAAGCTTCAGGACTGGTATGCAGCTATATATATACAAGAGCACCTTGATGGGGACATGAGATTTGAGCCCACCCCCCCCCCCCCCCCCCCCACATCATTCCAACTCTTTCATGACCACTATCAGCTGAAATAGAGGAGTCTTTAAAACCCTCCCAATGAAGCACAGTCTGAATTTGAGTACAGTGAATGGTATATGGGACATGTATAGTGGAGCCTCACGGGGGCCTCTGACAAATGTATTGTGACATTTGCCCCCACGACCCCCGTACTTCCTACCCCACTAACACCAGTCCAATACATGCAACACACAGTCCAGTTACATGTGTGAAAAACACATCCACATCAGTGACATGGAGGCCTTTGGACATGACCATGTAGAGGAGGCCATGGGATATGAGCATACAGTGGTGGGCATGAGTCTGACAAGACATACTACCATTTTGTGCTGATACAATTATGACCACTAAAGAAATAGAAGGTAATGGAATATTTGCACATGTAGGACCAAACATAAAGAGAATGAATCTGAATATAAATAGTTGAGAAAGAGGTTGTATATTAGGCCAGTGAAAGCACTGTAACCGAAAGACATAGAAAAAAAAGTTCAAATTGACAAAGCATATGAGTGAATCCATGTAGCACATAACATAACAATTTACAGGGTTTACAGCAAGGGGAAAAGAGTAATGTCTTATGGTGGAAAGAGTGTGAATAGTCGTGACATGAGACATGTGTATGTTCATGGGTGTGGTTCATGGGTGTGTATGTGCCAGCCGTGCAGATGAAATGAAAAACGGTGGGCATTAAAAATATATGTGCCAGCAGAACGCAAATCCCGACAATAAGGAAGGGTTACATGTGTTCCAGCCTAGCTGCGCTGCATGTGTCTGTAACTCGGCCACGCCTCTCCCATAGCCTAGCTGATACACCGTGCACTTTATCTCATGGCTCTGACGTACTGTTATAGGTTGTGCACCTATAAATGGCCACGCAATGAGTGGCACCCAAAGAGTATGACCGAATCGACAGGGACACGATGATGTTATGCGCGCGTATCGGTACTGGTAGTACGTACCGTACAATCCTTGTCACACATTACAAAAATAAATTGCACATCCTCCAAGAAAGAAAGGTTCCAATGCTACACACACAAACACACACACACACACAAACACATACAGAAATTCCAATGCTACTTAGGATTAGTGGTTCTCGTGAGGATGACTGTCATGTTTGCTACACATATGACCAAATGCAAAAGCCTATGGAACTCACAGGTCTGTAACATGTTTGGAAGCGGCACTGCCCCAGATAAAAAAAAAATACATCAAATATGACACCAACTGCTCTGATCCTCAGGTGGGTATGTGACCATATGTCTCATTAATGCAATGGCAGAGTCCTTTACACAAAGGCATTAGCCTATCTATTTGCTACCATCTCATGTAAATCAACATTCCATGGGTGACTTCCATGGGTGGCTTTGCATCTGGTCATAGCAAACTGACAGTCATACCCACCAGAACCACTAATTCTAAGTAGCACTGGTTTGTGTGTGTGTGTACGTGTATGTGTGTGCATGTGTGCGTGTGTGTGTGTGTGTGTGTGTGTGTGTGTGTGTGTGTGTGTGTGTGTGTGTGTGTGTGTGTGTGTGTGTGTGTGTGTGTGTGTGTGTGTGTGTGTGTGTATGTATAGCATTATACATGGGTCCCTTCTAGGAATCTGTGCTATTTATCTTTTGTGATATTACATGTAGATCTACCACTCTGTAAACCTACTTTTGTATATAAGCCTGGCAGGAATATTATTCCTGCTTTATCCCTAAAGATAAAGATCAGGGCCCTGAAAATTTTATATAACAAAGGAAGGTAATAAATAGTAAGTCCTATGTCTTTTTAAACCTCTCAATGGTATAGCTTCAGCGTTTATAGTGATTTGTGTCTGTATGAGTGTGTGAGTGTGTACATGGATGCATGTAATGGAATATGGGACATGAGGCACGGTACGTCATGATGTGGCAGGTACTGTGAGACAGGAACAAATAGTCCAGTACATACAACACATTAACCCAGTACATACAACCAATGGGGGAGGGGTTGGGAGGGGAGCCTTCCTCTGAAAAAATTGTTGGGGCCTTTGCCCCCATGGTCCCCATGCTCCTATACCACTGTGTATAAAACACTCAATCCAGTTACACACGTGAAAAACACATCAGTCAGAATATAAATAGTTCAGAAAGAGTGTTGGATAGTAAGCCAGTGAAAGCACTGTAACCAAAAAAAAAGCTCAAATAGACAAAGCTTATGAGTGAATCCATGTAGCACATAACAATTTACAGGGTGTACAGCAAGGGGAAAGAATAGTGAAAAGAGTGTGTATAAGTGTGACGTGAGACGTGTGTATGTGTTGGTTCATAGGTGTGTGTGTGCCAGCCATGCAGATGAAATGAAAAAACGGTGGGCGTTTAAAATATATGTGCCAGCAGAAGGCAAATCCCGACAATAAGGAAGGGTTACATGTGTTCCAGCCTAGCTGCGCTGCATGGGTCTTTAACTCCACCACGCCTCTCCCATAGCCTAGCTGATACACCGTGCACTATATCTCATGGCTCTGACGTACTGTTATAGGTTGTGAGCCTATAAATGGCCACGCAATGAGTGGCACCCAAAGAGTATGACCGAATCGACAGGGACACATATTGTTGTGCGCGCATATCGGTACTGGTAGTACGTACCGTGTTTTGTATGGTGATGGTAGCTGAATCCCACGCATTTTGATCGCTTAACGGATCTTGTTCGTTATAGAAGAGAACCACTGACGTTTGTAAGAACGTAAATTAACGGTGGTTCTTCAGTTGTACATGTAGTGGCATGGGCACGGGAGGTTATTGTATATTCATGTGCTCGGAGTAGCGGGAACCAGGTTGTAGTAGGTTAATGGCGCGAAATGAACGTGAAATGTGCAATTACTTTGCGCAACTGTATCTCCGTAACGGATCAAGTAAAAATTAACGAACAGGACAAATCGATAGGTACAGGACCCCTCTGCGTATAAACCGAATTTGAAGTTAATCGAGATGTCCTGCCGAAAGATATGGCCAGTTTGAACCCCAAGGGGTATCGGACGTTGCAACACTGGCACGAAGCTAATCCAAGAGCCCAAAATTTATTTTACCTGAGAGAAATGATGTAGTATGAAGTGTTGAAAATAGGAAGTCAATAGCACGTACGGTTCGGGAGATGTAGCGATTTCAAAGTGAATCATTTTTATAACTTTATATATATAATTGCGATACGACATTTTCTCAGACCCTGTCCCATATATATATATATATGGGACAGTTCACGCGAAAATTGCCTATCGCGTATATATATATAAAGTTATAAAAATGATTCACTTTGAAATCGCTGCATCTCCCGAACCGTAGACGCTATTGACTTCCTATTTTCAACACTTCATACTACATCATTTCCCTCTGGTAAAATCGATTATGGGCTCTTGCATTAGCTTCGTGCCAGTGTTACAACGTCCGATACCCCTTGGGGTTCAAACCCGCCATATCTTTCGGCAGGAAAATTCAATTCACTCCTAGTTTGGTTTGTACGTAGAGGGATCCTGTACCTATTGATTTGTTCTGTTCGTTAATTTTTTCTTTATCCGTTGCGGGGATACAACTGTGCAAATTAATTGCATATTTCCCGGTCGTTTCGCGCCATTTATCTATCGAGGACATGAAATGCAATTACTTCCTGTTCAATAACTATGCCTCCGCCCATCTATACAATATACAACAAGTACGCGGCGTTTTCGCTTCTTGCAAACGTCTGGTTCTGTTCCCCTTCTTGGCTTCTTCAACATAGCGAGCAGAAGCTAAAGATTCGTAATACGTGGGTTCAGCTGCCATCAGCCTGCGCAACACGGTACGTACTCTGTAGCGCATGCACGTAGAAATCGAGCGTGTTGGCTCGGTCAAACTGCTTCATTTATGCGTGCACAACGCTGCAGAGCATGAAAGTGCACGGTGCCTAGGGCTAGCTTAATCTGAAACGCACCCTTCCTTTTTGACTTCTGCACACGCACAGATATATATATGAAACATGCACCCCCTTGTAGCTACATGTATTTACCAACATGTAGTACTCTCATTGGCCTACTAAAACCTCTTTTATCTTCATAGGTGAACCAATTATATTTGGTTCTACAAAATAATATCCATACAAAATAAAATCCATAAGTCACACACACACACACACACACACACACACACACACACACATGCACACACTCACATTCATACACAACCTCAGATCACAGCAATTGGTGTCATTTAATTCTGTCAGAATGCTCCCTCTTGCTTAGTTTCCAATTGGTGGTGTGCTTGGCATAGTTGATTGTTTGCCCAAAAGGGGTCAGGCGACAGTGGGTGTGCTGTCCCCCTACCCTGAGTGTGACTGGAACCAAGTTACCATTTGGTCAGCCCACACCTTGACACTGGTCAAGGTAAGGTGGTTAGGCCAGGGTAGATACCAAAAGGGTGCTACCTGCCATTGATGTATAAACAATAACACCTGTAGCAATACATTTATAAGTACAGCCATGGTAAGCAACGCAGCTGGCATTTAGCTGGAGTGATTGCAGCCCACCCCTACCATCCTTTGTATATACAGAGATTATCTCTGGTATATACATGTGTGACCTGCAACCATACCAGGTGTCAATATTTTGGGGACAGTGTGTTAATGGGGTATGAGGGAATCAGTTAAATGAGGCAAGGCTTTCCCAGACATTTAGGCTCAGGGTAGAATGAAAGTGAGGTTTTCAATATACAAGACATGTATCCAGGCTAAGAAGAATCTCCGATGCTATGGAGAGATAGTTTCTGAGCTGGCTTTCTGTGATTCCATTAATTGCCCTTCATCTTGACCACTCCATGTCTGTGTGGACTCATCTCATGCCATAGGGGTTGACTACCCCCACAGGGGCGGATGCAGGGCTTTGGGGTGGGGGGGGGGGGGGGAGTGTGAAGTGATTTTAATAACGCGGTTTTACCCCCCCCCCTCCCCCAAAGAAGTCGTGAATTTAATAGCACGGTTTTGCGGGATACCTACTCCACCCCCAACCCCCCCCTCCCCTCCCCTATCGTTACACGTATAGCACACGTAAGAAGCCGTGAATTTTAATAACATAGGTTTTGCGGGGGGGGGGGGGGGGAGGGGGGGGGGGGGTATACCCTACATACCCCCCCCCCCCCCCCCCCCCCCCCCCCCCCCCCCCCCCCCCCCCCTAAATCCGCCCCTGCCCCACCATTATGATAAGCCTGCTAACCACATTAGGCTCAGTGATTTCCATCACTTAAGCTCACCTCAGTGTATTGCTAGAACCTTTGGTAAGGCTCATGGCTCTAGGCCTGTCCACCACCTATCCAAATCCATAACACTATACACAGCATGGCTGCCCAGGCCACAAAGATCAAAAATATGCCTGTTGTATGACACCAATTATTATGATCTGGTGTGAGTGTTTCCACTTGTTGCTGAGTTCTATGGACAGAGGCATCAGCTATAGACTGGCCTTGATCTGCTTCACCTCCTTACACGTAGCTAATGGAATTTCCAGATGTCATTTAGAGATTGATTGTGTATGTGCTTGTGTGTGTACATGTGTGTGTGTGTGTGTGTGTGTGTGTGTGTGAGCCTGTGGGGTGTGATTGATACATGAACTCTGGAAAAGGGCTTACATGACATGTATGGGTTGGAAGCCTTGCATGTCTGGCAGTGAATATCATTGCTAACCTATCACTACTGATAGTGGCTGGACTGGGCCTCTGTAAAGTTTGTATTGGATTGAGTGGTAATAGTATTCACACCATTACCATGAGTTCTACCAATGCACACACACACACACACACACACAACACACACACACACAGCACACACACTCATGCACATACACACACAACACGTACAAAGCACATACATACATACATACAAATGTATAAAAGATGGAGTAAATGGAATTTAGAGGCAGCTTATAGCTGATGCCTCTGTACCTTAGCAACAAGTGGAAAATTGGTGTCATTGAACAGGTTCATGTTTGGCATGCCAGCCCTGCTGTAGGGTCATGGCATGAGTGTGTGTGTGTGTACGTGTGTATGTGTGTGTATGTGTGTGTGTGTGTGTATGTGTGTGTGTGTGTTTGTGTATTAAGTGCACATGGCAACACCAGACATATGTAACCAGATGTTTAAAAAAATAGGTTCAAGTTCTGTTCATCATCTCTCGATTGAACTCCCTAACAGCGGGGCTACCCAGGCCACAAAGGTCCAAACTTGTACTTTTAGTGTTTGTTTATGTAGATGTATAATACTTGGTTTAATGTTTAGGTGAATGGCAAGGTGCTTTATCTGTGTTGAGGTGTCTCTGTGTATACCCTGTCACTGCATGCATGTACACTGTGTTGAGGTGTCTCTGTGTATACCCTGTCACTATGTACACTGTGTTCAGGTGTCTCTGTGTACACCTCGTCACTATGTACACTGTGTTCAGGTGTCTCTGTGTACACCTCGTCACTATGTACACTGTGTTCAGGTGTCTCTGTGTATACCCTGTCACTATGTACACTGTGTTGAGGTGTCTGTATACCCTGTCACTATGTACACTGTGTTGAGGTGTCTCTGTGTATACCCTGTCACTATGTACACTGTGTTGAGGTTTCACTGTGTATACCCTGTCACTATGTACACTGTGTTGAGGTGTCTGTATACCCTGTCACTATGTGCACAGAGACACCTGAACACAGTGTACATAGTGACAGGGTATACACAGAGACACCTCAACACAGTGTACATACACAGAGACACCTTAACACAGTGTACATGCATGTAGTGACAGGGTATACACCTCAACACAGTGTACGTAGTGACAGGGTATACACAGAGACACCTCAACACAGATAAAGCACCTTGCTATTCACCTAAACATTAAACCAAGTATTATACATCTACATAAACAAACACTAAAAGTACAAGTTCGGACCTTTGTGGCCTGGGTAGCCCCGCTGTTAGGGAGTTAAATTGGGAGATGATGAACAGAACTTGAACCTATTTTTTAAACATCTGGTTACATATGTCTGGTGTTGCCATGTGCACTTAATACACAAACACACACACACACACACACACACACACACACATACACACACACGCACATACACACACATACACACATACACACACACACACACACATACACACACACACACACACACACACACACACACACACACACACACACACACTCATGTCATGACCCTACAGCAGGGCTGGCATGCCAAACATGAACCTGTTCAATGACACCAATTTTCCACTTGTTGCTAAGGTACAGAGGCATCAGCTATAAGCTGCCTCTAAATTCCATTTACTCCATCTTTTATACATTTGTATGTATGTATATATGTGCTTTGTACGTGTTGTGTGTGTATGTGCATGAGTGTGTGTGTGTGTGTGTGTGTGTGTGTGTGTGTGTGTGTGCATTGGTAGAACTCATGGTAATGGTGTGAATACTATTACCACTCAATCCAATACAAACTTTACAGAGGCCCAGTCCAGCCACTATCAGTAGTGATAGGTTGGCAATGATATTCACTGCCAGACATGCAAGGCTTCCAACCCATACATGTCATGTAAGCCTTTTCCAGAGTTCATGTATCAATCACACACACACACACACACACACACACACACACACACACACACACACACACACACACACACACACACACATGTACACACACAAGCACATACACAATCAATCTCTAAATGACATCTGGAAATTCCATTAGCTACGTGTAAGGAGGTGAAGCAGATCAAGGCCAGTCTATAGCTGATGCCTCTGTCCATAGAACTCAGCAACAAGTGGAAACACTCACACCAGATCATAATAATTGGTGTCATACAACAGGCATATTTTTGATCTTTGTGGCCTGGGCAGCCATGCTGTGTATAGTGTTAGGGGTTTGGATAGGTGGTGGACAGGCCTAGAGCCATGAGCCTTACCAAAGGTTCTAGCAATACACTGAGGTGAGCTTAAGTGATGGAAATCACTGAGCCTAATGTGGTTAGCAGGCTTATCATGATGGTGGGGGTAGTCAACCCCTATGGCATGAGATGAGTCCACACAGACATGGATGGGTCAAGATGAAGGGCAATTAATGGAATCACAGAAAGCCAGCTCAGAAACTATCTCTCCATAGCATCGGAGATTCTTCTTAGCCTGGATACATGTCTTGTATATTGAAAACCTCAACGGCTATGGGTGATGGTGCATGGTTTGCATCTATCTAGCTGCTGGTGCTACTCAACCTGACAAGTTAGTACTTAGAATCATGGGACATGAGCATCTAGTGGAGGCCATGGGTACATCAGTGGAAGCCAAACAGGAGCAGAAGAAGAAAAAAAAATCAAAATTGCATATGAGGTAAATTAAGGACCAACAGGCTCTAATGGTGGAGGTACAAGTGTGGGTGTACCAAGCAGAATGGAGAGTGGGTGGTTTGCACTTGTGTATGTGTGTGTGTTTGTTTGTTTGTGTGAGTGGGTGTGTTTTTGCATGCATGCCTGTGTGCATAAGTGTGCATTGCAGGCTCACATCTAGTAAGTGTGCTCTTAGCAACAAGAGACAACAGGGAAATTAGATAATAATTTTACAAAGCAGAGGCCAGTTCTGTGTATGTGTGTGTGTGTGTGCATGTGTGTGTGTGTGATGAATGACTGCCAAAGCCATTTTAATGTGTACATATGCACACGTTTGTGATTGAAGCATGACTCCTGTGTGTGTGTACATGAACGTGCGTGCATGTGCATGTGGGTTTGTGTGCATGCGTGTGTGTGCATGTGCATGCATATGTTTAAAAGTGCAAAAGGCAACAAGAAGACCTGTTGGTAATTACCAGAGCAAGTAAACACAAATTTACACAAACAATAAACATGTGACTGCAGTTGCAAGTGTATGCAAGTGCTTGTGTGTGGTGTGTATGTGCGTGCATGCATAAACGTGCACATTGATACACAAGACAATTTAGAGCTCCAATAGAGAAACATGTGATGAATAGGATGACAGCTAAAAACAATGTTTGTATGTGGGTCGACAATTAGGAAATAAAATAGCAAAGCATTGATGTTGATGCGTGAATGACTGACTGCCCATGGTGTGTGTGTACATGTGTGTGTGTGTGTGAGTGTGCATGTGTGTGTATAAGTGCACATTGCAACACTAAATTCCCAGCTAAATATAAATTCTAGCCTGGAGTATCTTCTGGGAAAACCTCACTATCATTCTACCCTGAGCCTAAATGTCTGGGAAACTAATTCCCTCATACCCCATCTAACACACTGTCCCCAAAATATTGACACCTGGTATGGTTGCAGGTCACACATGTATATACAAAGGATGGTAGGGGTGGGCTGCAATCACTCCAGCTAAATGCCAGCTGCGTTGCTTACCATGGCTGTACTTATAAATGTATTGCTACAGGTGTTATTGTTTATACATCAATGGCAGGTAGCACCCTTTTGGTATCTACCCTGGCCTAACCACCTTACCTTGACCAGTGTCAAGGTGTGGGCTGACCAAATGGTAACTTTGGTTCCAGTCACACTCAGGGTAGGGGGACAGCACACCCACTGTCGCCTGACCCCTTTTGGGCAAACAATCAACTATGCCAAGCACACCACCAATTGGAAACTAAGCAAGAGGGAGCATTCTGACAGAATTAAATGACACCAATTGCTGTGATCTGAGGTTGTGTATGAATGTGAGTGTGTGCATGTGTGTGTGTGTGTGTGTGTGTGTGTGTGTGACTTATGGATTTTATTTTGTATGGATATTATTTTGTAGAACCAAATATAATTGGTTCACCAATGAAGATAAAAGAGGTTTTAGTAGGCCAATGAGAGTACTACATGTTGGTAAATACATGTAGCTACAAGGGGTGCATGTTTCATATATATATCTGTGCGTGTGCAGAAGTCAAAAAGGAAGGGTGCGTTTCAGATTAAGCTAGCCCTAGGCACCGTGCACTTTCATGCTCTGCAGCGTTGTGCACGCATAAATGAAGCAGTTTGACCGAGCCAACACGCTCGATTTCTACGTGCATGCGCTACAGAGTACGTACCGTGTTGCGCAGGCTGATGGCAGCTGAACCCACGTATTACGAATCTTTAGCTTCTGCTCGCTATGTTGAAGAAGCCAAGAAGGGGAACAGAACCAGACGTTTGCAAGAAGCGAAAACGCCGCGTACTTGTTGTATATTGTATAGATGGGCGGAGGCATAGTTATTGAACAGGAAGTAATTGCATATTCATGTCCTCGATAGATAAATGGCGCGAAACGACCGGGAAATATGCAATTACTTTGCACAGTTGTATCCCCGCAACGGATAAAGAAAAAATTAACGAACAGAACAAATCAATAGGTACAGGATCCCTCTACGTACAAACCAAACTAGGAGTGAATTGAATTTTCCTGCCGAAAGATATGGCGGGTTTGAACCCCAAGGGGTATCGGACGTTGTAACACTGGCACGAAGCTAATGCAAGAGCCCATAATCGATTTTACCAGAGGGAAATGATGTAGTATGAAGTGTTGAAAATAGGAAGTCAATAGCGTCTACGGTTCGGGAGATGCAGCGATTTCAAAGTGAGTCATTTTTATAACTTTATATATATATACGCGATAGGCAATTTTCGCGTGAACTGTCCCATATATATATATGGGATGAGTAAAAAATGATCCAGGCATGTATAATACACACACTCATGGTATTTATTACCCGGATCAGTTTTGGCTGCAAAAGGTGATCCGGGCGTACCTTATACGTACATTCATACGTATATATTACCCGGATCCGCTTTGGCTGCAAAAAGTGATCCGGGCGTACCTGATATGTTCATACGTAAATTACCAGGTCTGGATCAGTTTTGGCAGTAGCGGGCCACGCATGCACTAAATGTACAGGGCCCTAGCTGTCTTGTGTTCATGTATTGGCAGAAAAGGGATGTTTTTTCATGCATGCATGCGTGCCGTTATCCATCAGGATCGATATACGCAATGGATTTGTCCCTATACAGAAGTGAACAACAACTGGTGAAATGGAGCCCGGTCGATCAGCATATTGCTAAGATTTGTATATATATAATTATCAAAACAAACTTGAATCGACGAGAATTTGTACCCGGATCACTTTTTGCAGAGGCGGATCACTTTTTGCAGCCAAAAGTGATCCGGCCGGATCAATTATTGCAACTAAAAGTGATCCGGCCGGATCAATTTTTACCCGGATCAATTTTTGCGTGACAGAACCAATACATCAAATGGTACTTTACACTAGGATCTTAAAAAACATCATGGTTAATATCTTAAACCATACCTTTTGAGTTATCATCACTAAAAATATCAGAATTCCAATTTGAGACAGAACTTTCAGGGTCAAAACATTAATGCATCATCAGGATTAGGTTTTTGGCTTACAACTCAACAAATAGTTCGACTTAAGAGTCATTTTTTGATGCATAGATAACTCATTATAAGAGCTATATATATGGAATGCTTGAACTCTTAAGTCCAGTTCATTGTGAAGATAGGCTTGTTTTTATAAGGATTATGATATGACCGCTGCTTAGCATCACTATGGCCGATTTAATTCGACTTAAGAGATGAAAATTATGTCACACTACTCAGAGGTCCCTAAAGTAGCCATATAATTTTTTATAATTTATTGGACACTTGCTAACATTGATACAAATTGTAACGAAAGCAGAAAAGTGAAAAAAAAATTAAGAATTGTACTCAATGTTTGGATTCTTCAGTAAATGTATACGATACACGCGTGACGTCAGTGTTGGTGTGCGTGCTAGAGATAGCTATGTACGGCGAGTTTTTCGTTTCGAACGCCACGGGTTCTTTTCAGAACCATTGCAGCGTGGCATCCCAAATGAACCCTTTCGCTGATGAGCCAAGCTCTAGTGGAACAGGAGCCAAGAGACCTATCCGCAAGCGCGATATGACGGCTTTATTAGCGGAAGTTGCTTTGCCATCGCCAATGAACTCGAGATCTGAAATTCTCTGCTAGGTATATACTTAAATCGCAGGTGGCATGAGAATTTCACCAATGCATTATACAATGGGCATGTTGTAAAATAAGCCATAAAGCAAAGTTACCAAAACTAACAATTACATACTGGACTATAGATGAATCAGAAGAAGAAGGAATTGATAACACAATTACAGTTATTGAAATGCTCGTGGACTATTTAAATGGTGATTTAGTGTTTGTTGAGGATGGAAATGATGTACCTCAATATTGAATAATAACATTATTGTGCTTGATTTTGTGCGTGTTTCATTGTTTGTCATTTTTTATGTTAACAATTTGAAAAGATAAAAGTGAGGAAACTAAATGATGAGACTTTTAAAAGTCTTCCCTATATCAGAATCACTTATGTGCAATGCTTGAAATTAAAATCTCCAGGTTACGCCTCGTTATAACACAACCGTCACAGTTTTTATTGCGGTTACGCATTAACCGCTGTGCTAAAAAAGTTGTCACTTTGAGGATATGTATATCTGGTATCGAATATGCTATGGTGGCGCAAGAAGTACTGTTAAACCCATCTTGTTTTGCTCTTTCTAATGATGGTAATTTTATTATCCTCTGAGCATTTTTTTAAAAATTCCCCAGTACCTATCTGAACACGTGTTCTTGTTTATGTTTGTGGGATGTAGTTAGTATTTCAACAAGGTTTAGGAGTTTTATAGTACTCAGAGTTATGTTAGAAGTAGTTACATAGATATATATTTCACAACCCTGGGCAGACGCCGTTGTTTATCCACAAATTGGCTTGCATATAGCTGGCTGACCGCTTTCCAGGCAAGCGCTAAATACCGCACCTCCATTTTTACGTTACACACCATTGTTTAATTATAATATATCATATGGGATTCCCGAGTGATAGTAGTTAAGGCTGTCAGGTCAGACTACCGTAATAATACAGCGCCGTAAATCACAGCGGCTACTTGTTCAAATGATACTGATGTAACAAATAAATAACATAACGCATACTATGCGTTATGGCCCACAAAACTAATGAACACGTGCACTGCAATAGATAGCTGATTAACATTTTAGTTTGTGATATAGTTAATTTATACTCTCTCATCTGCCTCTCCATTGCCTTGAATATAGGAATAATACCCTGGTGGAGTGGAATCATAATTCGAGCTGGCATACGGATTTCCAAGGTCCATTCCAGCCGTTGTGCCATACACTGGATTACTGTAAATCAAAAAAATGCAGGAATTGATTACTCTGTCATATCTTCCATTCTATGCAGTTCATATTTATGGATTAATGTTTTGTGAAGGTTGCATTAACATTATATTTTCAAAAAGAAAGGACTTCAATATAGCCCTGTACAGGAATTTTCAAAAAGAAAGGACTTCAATATAGCCCTGTACAGGAAGGAATTCATGAACAGATAAATAACGATGCATGAATAGGCATTATGCATTTTTGAAACTACCAATATGCGAATAAAACGATACAATGGATTTATAAAGCAGAAAGAAAATATTACGGCAAAATCTACTGCCTAAAAGCTTATTTTCTATGATCCCTCCACAGATTTTTGTCAATTTAAATAAGATCTGCACCCAAAATGTTCCTGTTTAAGCAAAACGAATTCAAGCAAAAAGTGTGTAATAAAGACTAAAGAATGCAGATAATCCATGCTCATTTACCTTAATGTTTTCGTCCCCTGGAGCTTTCTACGTCTCACAGAAACAATAACCAAGGCGATGATTATGGCAAGTAGAACAAGGCAGCCAATTCCCACACCAATACCTACTCTAAATGCCATAGGTCCTGATGGATTGCTATTAATTTTTGCAGCGAGAGGACATCCATCCTGGTCAAAAAATAAGATTACCACTGCGCAACTTTTGTCTACTACGAGTTGTATTCCATCAACATTAACTTCAGGAGAGCCAGCAACCCACGTCATCAGGTATGGGATAAGTGAGGTTTCAACTGTTCCTCGAATGGTAATACTAGTGTCATCATCATAACAGTACGAAATTACATTACTGATAGCAAATCCACAGGATGAACACAATGAATTTACTTTGATCACAACCGCATTCACAATCAAACTTGTTTTAACAGCATCAACCTGTGAAAAAAAAAATTTTAAGTACATTGAATCAGAAATTAAGAATTTATTATGCTTTATATATGTACATACATATGTTATTTAGAGAAACGATTCAAGTATTTTAAATGTAGACATTAGAATGTACAGCTTTTTATACATGGAAAATAGAAAGTTGACATGTATGTATATAGTGATAACGCAATGTAGATTTATTATGATTTATCCCTCTCCTCTTCTATTAAGGAACAATGAGTATATAATTTATATCATGGGTAAATGAAAAAAAAACGCGAAGTCTTGGATGAAATATTTAGTACCATCTGAGCAGCTCGCTTTTAGAATCGCCACCATTGATAGGCAAACCATGATGGCCTTTGAAGTACTCCCCTCTTCTTTAGCAGGAGCTTTACTTTAGCCGACAGCCAGGATCATTTCACTGACTGAAGCTACCGTTCGTAACAACCCTTTTTTGATTTATAAGCTTCAACTGCCATCCTGGTGATGTGTTCTCCATCATGTCCTGCACAGTAAACTAAGATATTTAGACTAAAAGCTGAAGCTTCTATAGCTTTGCTGCAGGATCAAGTCCTGTGTATTTGTTTTGATATAACAATACGACGTGGACTGCCGGAAAGCGGGTTTTGAAAATTCAATATCAGAACTAGCATAAATTTCATATAAAATTTCATTTTTATATTGCGCGTTTGTGCAGGAATCGACGTCGTTTTGTTGCTTCAATTGCACTTATATTGCATTCCTCCGCTGGCGGTTAAATAAGGCGTGGTTCCATCGTGACATCAGAAAAGGAACATCGTGTGTGTAGGAATGAGCGATAGAAGTAGCGATTCTGGCGATCTCAGTCTATCCTGCTCATTTTCGTCGGGAAGAGGTTATCATTTCGAAGTTTCTGAACTTAGTAGCGCTCTTGAAACGATTGAACCGTACCAGTTAACAGTTTGAGCCTGTAGCAGCGTGTCTGGTAGTTTTACAGAACCACAGACTCGGACATAATTGATGGTGGCGTAGGCGGTTCGGAAGATGAAAAGAGGCTTCTCAGTATAGGAACTGGTGAGAACTTCCCTGTGCGATGTACTCGAGACACCAATTTATATATTGGACTGTTCCAGTAAATAATTGCACAGGGTGGGGTGGGGGGGGGGGGGGGGGGGGTGGATGAACAGACCCCCTGAAAAAAGATTAAAAATTATGCACCCTGGTTATTTCTGTGCTATGTAGTTTTTCTGTACCATGTGGTTTTTGCATAGCCATACATGTGGTAGTCGGCTCACAGTAGCCACATTTCAATAACAACCTTAACCCTCTGGACAATACCCTGATCATTTTATATGAAGGCATATCATTTAATATTAATCCTTAAGGCAAATTATACAATTGATAGTAGCCATAAGTCCATCACAACGACGCTAAATATCTTAAACCCCAGGACAGCCTCTCATTTTCATCCACCCCCCTGTGCACTTATTTCCTGGAACAGCCCACTGCGATAAAACTTAAACCCTGTAGATGTCAATGCGAACAATGTGCCATTATGCCCACTAGTCAGGAGTGCATTTGCTGCTGCGAAATTGGCTGTGAAATGAATTTCTGCAGTAATGAGACACAAAACTAGATTTGATATATAGTAAGAATACTTTGTGTAAAATGGAATATACAACTCGTATCTCAGGATAATTGAATCCAGCATAGCTAATAAATTGATGGAAATTTATATTCTTATTTTGTTCATCGTACAGCTTGGAAGCAGTACTCGAACATGTCATCCATCATCGGCCATCCCCAGTGCCAACCAGCTGTCTGTATAAATAGGTATTTCCTAATCTAAATAGAACCTGTGAGATGTAGGGATTGTTATTACCTTCCTTAGCATACTGGTGAATCTCTCTCTCTCTTTCTCTCTTTCTCTCTCTCTCTCTCTCTCTCTCTCCCTCCTCTCTCTCTCTCTCTCTCTCTCTCTCTCTCTCTCTCTCTCTCTCTCTCTCTCTCTCCTCTCTCTCTCTCTCTCTCTCTCTCTCTCTCTCTCTCTCTCTCTCTCTCTCTCTCTCTCTCTCTCTCTCTCTCTCTCTCTCTCTCTCTCTCTCTCTCTCTCTCTCCTCTCTCTCTCTCTCTCTCTCTCTCTCTCTCTCTCTCTCTCTCTCTCTCTCTCTCTCTCTTCTGATTCTTCATGATCCAGTATATATAGTTATAGTAAGCTGTATATAGAACCCATACATTCAGGCACACTGGGTCAAACCCTTCATGCTCAGTTATGTATGCCGTCTCCCTGGCACTTTCTCCTTTCTTTTGCTTCAATTTTCGCTTGCATGAGAGTCGCATCGCTTGGGAACTGAAACAAGCTAATCGCTATGAGTGTTTGAACACCACAAGCTACGCTCCAAATCAACTTCGAAGTAATTGATCGGTCGACTCATAGATTGAAGACCTTACGTACGATACTATATGTATACTAAGTATCGTAAGGTCCTTCAATAGGGTCACCTTCCACTGCGAACGGGTTCGCATTTCTCATTTTTGCCTGATCGAGAGTCGCATCGCTTGGGAATTAACTTATACAAGCTCTTACGATCGCTATGAGTGTTTCAACTTTTTGAACAACCAGCAGAAACTATTGAACAATGCATCCGTTCCTTTTCTGACGTCACGCTTAACCACGCCTGATACTAACCGCAGCCGGAGGAATGCAAATTAAAGCAAAGAAACGATTTCGATTTCTGCAGAAATGCGCAAAGCAAAAATTATGAAAATTATACTAAAGCCAAGCTTCAAATTGATGCATCTTTTTCCCCCGTGGTAGCCTCCCTTTAAAGGAGTCATTAAAATGTCATTCACGTCAAGCGGGACAGCCAAGAGTCGGGTCACTTTGCTCTTAGTGGCAATCGAGCGATATCATAATGGAGAACATGCCGTTCTGCGTTGTTTCCGTGTCATAAGACTGCGTTCTTTTAGGGAACAAAATGCTCGACCCCATTGTTCGTACCCAGTCCCATCTAAAAATTTCTCCTCCGTCGTCGCTGTCGTCTTCTTCTTCTTCCTTCGAGGTAGCATACTCAAGACAGGAACGTTAATTTTTTAATGCACGCCAAGTGTACCAATCGCTTCAGATGTGTCCGCATGTTATCATCAGGTGTCTGTTAGACGCCTAACCGATCGGGCAATTAGCTAAAGCGATTATGTATTCGGTTAAATTTTTTTAATAGCCTCCAGTCCATGCAGGTCACCAAAATAAAGCGGTTGGCAAATAAACCGTTTAAGTGTAGTCCATACAACGGTACGCAAAACGGGAGTTGTATTCTAGCATTATATTATTTGTTAGGCTTTTGGATATGAGCTGATCTGATAGTGTGTGTCTGGCTATATGTATATGCCCAAATGCAACTATCATCACAACCGCTTTGTGGGCATGATAACGTTCTAATTAGTAATTAGTTTATGATACTATTCCATCCATGACTTCATGGTATGATAATAAAATGTAATTTTAAATGAACAAGTAAAGAAACACATTCTTTAACGAGAAAATTGATGGGATATAGGAATTGAAGGCAAAGGTGGTGTAAAAAGGAAGGAAACAAGGTTTTGGGAATACTTGTTTCCTCTATTTTTGATTTTATTGTGGATGATATCTGCAAGTGCTCACAAGTAACTAGTTATGACGTAGATTCTTTAATTGAAGATCGGCAGTTCCCCCCTCCCCCCCCCCCCCCCCCAACTTCAATTAACGTCACGAGCAGACGCCCGCTTATGTTAAGGATCAGCATTGTACTGAAGCGGGAGGACTCTAACTCGTCGACCGTTTCGATTTTGAAGGTATTCCTCTCGTCGTTTAGCTCTCCTATTTTGTTGACGGGAAGCCATTTGGCAAAAACAACTTCGCTAGCCAAAAGTGGTGAAAACTGCGATCAAATGAAATTCCCACCTGTTATAAAGCTGATTATACGTGAATGTTGCCATGGGAACGCTTCAGTTTAGCACTCCGCATTACGTAATGATTACGTATGTCAGTTTCATGCTTTATTCATATATCTGATACCTGAAGATGTCCTTTCAGGGGGTTCTAAAGCGATTAGTATTACTTGCGCTCGATCTTTAAAACCATTCATATACCGAGTTGTACTCGCGCGAGAAGACGGCGTCGTCGGAGAAGTATTGGCCTGGGAATGAGGAAAAACACGAGCTTTTTTGTTCTCTTAAAGCAAGCACTTATAACACTGGAAAAGGTCTTTGCCTTCTGGTTCGATAGCAACAAAGAGCTACACTAACCGTTTCTTGGTACGCGAGTCATACGCGGGTAGCGTTTTTAAGGATATTCACGACCCGGGTCAATTCCTATATAGGAACTACATGTACTAACGTAGTTCCTGATACTAAAGCATGAGAAAATAATGAAAGAAGTGATAAAGACATTCTCATACGAGAAGGTTGGTGGTATAGAGGAATCAAAGGTGATGGCGGTGTTAAAAGCAAGGGAGTCGAAGGGACAAGGCTGCTAATATTGAAAAGGAATCCTATACAAGCACACAATCACCTTCGATTCCTATATTACTACTAACCTTCTCAGGTTGCAGTGTCATCCCGTGAAGATCGGGTGGCCATGTTTTTTCCAGCTCTGTTCCACAATCTGTGACAGATTGGAAACATATATTCTGTAACAGAACTTGAGACACCAGAAAACATGGCCGCCGATCTTCCAGGGATGACACTGCAACCTCTCTATAGAGAATGTTATTATCACTTGTGTATATAGGAATTCGTATATAAATATTTACAACGCTGATATACCTCGCCTTCTTCCCTCGTCATTTTCTTATTTCTCGTCCCCACCATTAAGACGTAGCGCAAAAAAATTAAGCAAGCCTCGCGTGACGTCATTGTATATTCTCTATTAGATTACTTCCCTCCTTTGTCTATTTCTATGGTTCATTAATGCGCGCTTTTATAGACCAAAAATGCTTTTCATTTCTCGTATTCAGACCCACATTTGTTCTTGTTAACTGTTGTCTTCGTATCGACATACTAACGTAACCTAGAATGGTTTTAAAGAAAGAAAGTGACACCGAATTAAGGCTTGAAACCTGTTTGTTTAAAAAGAACCGGTTGTAGAAGTTTATTTTTTAAATTTTTAAAGCGGTCGGTTAAGGTCATTGTTTAAAAAGTAACCTATCGTTAGAGGTTGTTCGTTTTAATTCAACAGGTTATTTCCGGTTTAACAATTAATTATCGATTATTTATGCATAATCGATTGGGCCAAACGCGAAACCAGCACAACCTCGAGCTTTGCGGCAAAACAGATGGTCCGCGGCGTACCCCTAAGCATGTCGCGGATCCTCTTGTAGCTATATGGGATATTGTTTTTGGATTTTCCGTGAACTCCAAAGAGTTTCTATCCAATGGTCCTTACGCATCCAAAATTGGGCTATCCATCATAAAGTTATAAGGGACTGAAGTTATAATTAGCCATATACATTTCAACGCGAGCGTTACTTTTCTTTTGCTTGTCCTGTAAAATTTGATAAAGTATCAGACGGTTGATTTTGCTGGACACTGTTCCATATATAAAAATATTGCTGTAAGTATCACCATGCATACAACTAAGAGAAGAATCTCTCTGATCCGTTGTTCGTCCGCTTATTGTTTTATCATGCCCAGTATTATTGGCAGATGAAGGGTGCACGTGACGCCACTTGGAACTCCTCTATAAAATATCAACCGGTCGGTTGTGGTTGCTTAAATTTTTAACAACTGGTTGAAGCGGTTATTTAGCTGAAATAGAACCGGTTGAAGCGGTTGATTAATCCCCTCGATCAATCGGTTAACCGTCGATGCACCGGTTAACCAGATTTCAAGCCTTACACCAAATGCATACATATCTACTTAGACTCAGATGGATGTTTGACGTATTGGAAAAAAGTAGAAAAGTAATGCTATATTTAGTAAACAGGTTATTAATGCATCAAGATTCCGGGCCAATATACGTGTATATACACCTATGTGTAGACTTCATGGATATACGTTAAGCCATGCAAAAATTGCAACAATATATAAGAGCACCTAGTTGAATAAGATGCTGGTGGCTGAGTCACGTGACCTCTTGTGAAGCAGAATAGTTCGGTTTATATTATTACATTTCTTTTTTCGCGCCCGCGCATGCTGGATACTAACACTACCATCTATATATTATCTCTAAAAACACTGCATATGCTTTGCAACTTGACCTTGCATTGGAGTAAACGTTCAATTAAAACGTAACAATTCATAATAGTTAAGCATCCTGCAATTATACGTGCCAAGTATAGTGACTGTTTGCTATAACAATTTACCCATAATGCGAAAATGAATTATGAATTCTGACATCAAAAGACTACGAGAATTCAACCCTGTTTTAGACCTCAAAACTTTATATCATGCAAGGTAATACAGAGTTCATTCTTATTTTGGTCCAAACACATAAATGAGGTGATAACAATTCCCTTTAATGTAAGCTACTAGGTTTCAAATTAAGCAGTAAAAGAATAGTTTTTTAAAGCTAATCTAAAGTCTTACCTTCCATTCTTTGCAGCTAATAAATCCAGTAAGTTTGATTTGTGTAATGTTATATGTACCGGAAGCGATTGTAGGTATCGTAGCAGATTCACTAGGAACAGTTTCAGTTACGGTTAATGGTGAGGCAACAGATCCAGTAATGGAGGTTGTAAGTGTGGTAATAGATCCAGTGGTTGCGGTGGTAACAGATCCAGTACTAGTGGTTCCAATGGAGATTGAAGATGTGGTAACAGATCCAGTACTAGTGGTTCCAGTGGAGGTTGAAGATGTGGTAACAGATCCAGTACTAGTGGTTCCAGTGGGGTTTGACAATGTAGTAACAGATCCAGTACTAGTGGTTCCAGTGGAAGTAGAAGGTGTGGTAATAGATCCAGTACTAGTGGTTCCAGTGGGGGTTGAAGATGTGGTAACAGATCCAGTACTTGTGGTTCCAGTGGAGATTGAAGGTGTGGTAATAGATCCAGTACTACCAGTACTAGTGGTTCCAGTGGAGGTTGAAGATGTGGTAACAGATCTAGTACTAGTGGTTCCAGTGGAAGTAGAAGGTGTGGTAATAGATCCAGTACTAGTGGTTCCAGTGGGGGTTGAAGATGTGGTAACAGATCCAGTACTAGTGGTTCCAGTGGAGATTGAAGGTGTCGTAATAGATCCAGTACTACCAGTACTAGTGGTTCCAGTGGAGGTTGAAGATGTGGTAACAGATCTAGTACTAGTGGTTCCAGTGGAAGTAGAAGGTGTGGTAATAGATCCAGTACTAGTGGTTAAAGTGGTGGTTGAAGATGTGGTAACAGATCCAGTACTAGTGGTTCCAGTGGGGGTTGAAGATGTGGTAACAGATCCAGTACTAGTGGTTCCAGTGGAGGTTGAAGATGTGGTAACAGATCCAGTACTAGTGGCTCCAGAGGAGGTTGAAGGTGTGGTAACAGATCCAGTACTAGTGGTTCCAGTGGTGGTTGAAGATGTGGTAACAGATCTAGTACTAGTGGTTCCAGTGGAAGTAGAAGGTGTGGTAATAGATCCAGTACTAGTGGTTAAAGTGGTGGTTGAAGATGTGGTAACAGATCCAGTACTAGTGGTTCCAGTGGGGGTTGAAGATGTGGTAACAGATCCAGTACTAGTGGTTCCAGTGGAGGTTGAAGATGTGGTAACAGATCTAGTACTAGTGGTTCCAGTGGAAGTAGAAGGTGTGGTAATAGATCCAGTACTAGTGGTTAAAGTGGTGGTTGAAGATGTGGTAACAGATCCAGTACTAGTGGTTCCAGTGGGGGTTGAAGATGTGGTAACAGATCCAGTACTAGTGGTTCCAGTGGAGGTTGAAGATGTGGTAACAGATCCAGTACTAGTGGCTCCAGAGGAGGTTGAAGGTGTGGTAACAGATCCAGTACTAGTGGTTCCAGTGGTGGTTGAAGATGTGGTAACAGATCCAGTACTAGTGGTTCCAGTGGGGGTTGAAGATGTGGTAACAGATCCAGTACTAGTGGTTCCAGTGGGGGTTGAAGATGTGGTAATAGATCCAGTACTAGGGGTTCCAGTGGGGGTTGAAGATGTGGTAACAGATCCAGTACTAATGGCTCCAGAGGAGGTTGAAGGTGTGGTAACAGATCCAGTACTAGTGGTTCCAGTGGGGGTTGAAGATGTGGTAACAGATCCAGTACTAGTGGTTCCAGTGGAGATTGAAGGTGTCGTAATAGATCCAGTACTAGTGGTTAAAGTGGGGGTTGAAGATGTGGAAACAGATCCAGTATTAGTGGTTCCAGTGTGGGTTGATGATGTGGTAACAGATCCAGTACTAGTGGTTCCAGTGGAGGTTGTAGATGTGGTAACAGATCCTGTACTAGTTGTTCCAGTGGGGGTTGATGATGTGGCAACAGATCCAGTACTAGTGGTTCCAATGGGGGTTAAAGTGGTAATAGATCCAGTACTAGTGGTTCCAGTGGGGGTTGATGATGTGGTAATTGATCCAGTACTAGTGGTTCCAGTGGGGGTTGATGGTGTGGTAACAGATCCAGTACTAGTGGTTCCAGTGGAGGTTGAAGGTGTGGTAATAGATCCAGTACTAGTGGTTCCAGTGGGGGTTGAAGGTGTGGTAACGGATCCAGTACTAGTAGTTCCAGTGGGGGCTGAAGATGTGGTAATAGATCCAGTACTAGTGGTTCCAGTGGGGGTTGATGATGTGGTAACGGATCCAGTACCAGTGGTTCCAGTGGGGGTTGAAGATGTGGTAACAGATCCAGTACTAGTGGTTCCAGTGGGGGTTGAAGATGTGGTAACAGATCCAGTACTAGTGGTTCCAGTGGGGGTTGATGATGTGGTAACGGATCCAGTACCAATGGTTCCAGTGGGGGCTGAAGATGTGGTAACAGATCCAGTACTAGTGGTTCCAGTGGGGGTTGAAGATGTGGTAACAGATCCAGTACTAGTGGTTCCAGTGGGGGTTGAAGGTGTGGTAACGGATCCAGTACTAGTAGTTCCAGTGGGGGTTGAAGATGTGGTAATAGATCCAGTATTAGTGGTTCCAGTGGGGGTTGAAGATGTGGTAACAGATCCAGTACTAGTGGTTCCAGTGGGGGTTGAAGGTGTGGTAACGGATCCAGTACTAGTAGTTCCAGTGGGGGTTGAAGATGTGGTAATAGATCCAGTACTAGTGGTTCCAGTGGGGGTTGATGATGTGGTAACGGATCCAGTACTAGTGGCTCCAGAGGAGGTTGAAGGTGTGGTAACGGATCCAGTGCCAGTGGTTCCAGTGGGGGTTGAAGATGTGGTAACAGATCCAGTACTAGTGGCTCCTGTGGGGGTTAAAGGTGTGGTAACAGATCCAGTACCAGTGGTTCCAGTGGGGGTTGAAGATGTGGTAACAGATCCAGTACTAGTGGTTCCAGTGGGGGTTGAAGATGTGGTAACAGATCCAGTACTAGTGGTTCCAGTGGAGGTTGATGATGTGGTAATAGATCCAGTACTAGTGGTTCCAGTGGAGGTTGATGATGTGGTAACAGATCCAGTACTAGTGGTTCCAGTGGAAGTAGAAGGTGTGGTAATAGATCCAGTACTAGTGGTTCCTGTGGTGGTTGATGATGTGGTAACAGATCCAGTACTAGTGGTTCCAGTGGAGGTTGAAGATATGGTAACGGATCCAGTACCAGTGGTTCCAGTGGGGGTTGAAGATGTGGTAACAGATCCAGTACTAGTGGCTCCAGAGGAGATTGAAGGTGTGGTAACCGATTCAGTACTAGAGGTTCCAGTGGGGGTTGAAGGTGTGGTAACGGATCCAGTACCAGTGGTTCCAGTGGGGGTTGAAGGTGTGGTAACAGATCCAGTACCAGTGGTTCCAGTGGAGGTTGATGATGTGGTAACGGATCCAGTACTAGTGGTTCCAGTGGGGGTTGAAGGTGTGGTATTTGATCCAGTACTGGTGGTTCCAGTGGGAGTTGAAGATGTGGTAACAGATCCAGTACTAGTGGCCCCATAGGAGGTTGAAGGTGTGGTAACAGATTCAGTACTAGTGGTTCCAGTGGGGGTTGAAGGTGTGGTATTTGATCCAGTACTGGTGGTTCCAGTGGGAGTTGAAGATGTGGTAACAGATCCAGTACTAGTGGTTCTCGTGGGGGTTGATGATGTGGTAACAGATCCAGTACTAGTGATTCCAGTGGGGGTTGAAGATGTGGTATTTGATCCAGTATCAGTGGTTCCAGTGGGGGTTGAAGATGTGGTAACGGATCCAGTACTAGTAGTTCCAGTGGTGGTTGACAATGTGGTAACAGATCCAGTACTAGTGGCTCCAGTGGAGGTTGAAGGTGTGGTAGTAGATCCAGTACGAGTGGTTCCAGTGGGGGTTGATGATGTGATAAAGGATCCAGTACTAGTGGTTTCAGTGGAGGTTGAAGGTGTGATAATAGACCCAGTACTAGTGGTTCCAGTGGGGGTTGATGATGTGGTAACAGATCCAGTACTAGTGGTTCCAGTGGAGGTTGAAGGTGTGGTAATAGACCCAGTATTAGTGGTTCCAGTGGGGGTTGAAGATGTGGTAACAGATCCAGTACTAGTGGCTCCAGAGGTGGTTGAAGGTGTGGTAACAGATTCAGTACTAGTGGTTCCAGTGGGAGTTGAAGGTGTGGTAATAGATCCAGTACTAGTGGTTCCAGTGGGGGTTGAAGATGTGGTAAAAGATCCAGTACTAGTGGCTCCAGAGGAGGTTGAAGGTGTGGTAACAGATTCAGTACTAGTGGTTCCAGTGGGGGTTGAAGGTGTGGTAATAGATCCAGTACTAGTGGTTACAGTGGAGGTGGAAGATGTGGTAACAGATCCAGTACTAGTGGTTCCAGTTGAGGTTGAAGATGTGGAAACAGATCCAGTACTAGTGGCTCCAGAGGGGGTTGAAGATGCGGTAACAGATCCAGTACTAGTGGCTCCAGTTGAGGTTGAAGGTGTTGTAACAGATCCAGTACTAGTGGTTCCAGTGGGGGTTGAAGATGTGGTAACAGATCCAGTACTAGTAGTTCCAGTGGGGGTTGAAGATGTGGTAATAGATCCAGTACTAGTGGTTCCAGTGGGGGTTGAAGGTGTGGTAACAGACCCAGTACTAGTTGTTCCAGTGGGGGTTGAAGATGTGGTAATAGATCCAGTACTAGTGGTTCCAGTGGGGGTTGAAGATGTGGAAACAGATCCAGTACTAGTGGTTCCAGTGGGGGTTGAAGATGTGGTAACAGATCCAGTACTAGTGGTTCCAGTGGTGGTTGAAGGTGTGGTAACATATCCAGTACTAGTGGTTCCAGTGGGGGTTGAAGATGTGGTAATAGATCCAGTACCAGTGGTTCCAGTGGGGGTTGAAGATGTGGTAATAGATCCAGTACTAGTGGTTCCAGTGGAGATTGAAGGTGTGGTAATAGATCCAGTACTAGTGGTTACAGTGGAGGTGGAAAATGTGATAACAGATCCAGTACTAGTGGTTCCAGTGGGGGTTGAAGATGTGGAAAAAGATCCAGTACCAGGGGTTCCAGTGGAGGTTGAAGATGTGGTAACAGATCCAGTACTAGTGGTTCCAGTGGTGGTTGAAGGTGTGGTAATAGATCCCGTACTAGTGGTTCCTGTGGTGGTTGAAGGTGTGATAACAGATCCAGTACTAGTGGTTTTGTTTAATATTGTGAGCCATGTTTTTACAATATGAAAAGACGTTGTTATATGTCAGTAATAATTTATTTCCTATTGTAGGTGTATAAATACATACTTCTTTAAGTGTTAGCTATTCAACTGTTTTGTGTCATTGGATGTGCATGAGTTGTATACTTGTATGTAATAGATACATTCATGGAAAAGTCATTCTGAAATAGAGCTACTATATTTCAGTTATGCATGATTCAATTTTCGAATATTCCACAAGCAGCTGTGTGCAGTCAATTAAACATTTATATCTGTATAGCCATAAACATTTCTCAAGCTATCTTATACAACCCTACCTGTTTGCGCATGAACATGGTCAGTCTCTGGAGAAGAAAGCAAGGCATTATTATGTATATGACATTCTAAGAACGACAAAAAATTTTTTAAAACTCCTACTTCTGTATATGAAGTTCGCGCATAAATGAAGAAGTATACAGGCACACATGCAAGCAAACATTAATGTGTATCCATGTACTCACAAAAAAGATTACTAAAGGATCAATGCAAGTCCATTTTTTATTTTCTTCATTGGATATAAATTACAAGCTTGTTAATATTCAAATAGATGCCATTTCTTATTGAAAATAGCACAAGCCTGTTTTGTTCCATACATTATACAAGTAAATTTAAAAAATCATATGTTAAAATGCTTGTTGAGGCATTATTAAAGAAAATTGACACTTTGGAAGAATGACCTATTATATTAGTTGGATATCACAAGAGCTAAACGACTCACGTCCTGCATATTTTCAACACTTATTGCCACTGTATTTAATGCACACCATGAGCACTTTACACTCGTCATACCAAAGATCGGTAACCTTCAGGGTTAAACGCGTTAAACTGAACGAAGGATCATATATCGTCCGTCTTTCTTGCGTCAAAATTGCGACGTACCCGAAGGACTGTAGAACACGGTTTATATCTCTCATCCTCCAAAAACTCCCACCGCACTCAAGAGCTAATAGCAGGCTTGTTACTTGTAGCAGAACGGTGGCACTCGTCTTTCAGAAAGTTCAGTGCGTGACGTTCAGTATAGAAAAAAAAACACAAGATAGACTAAACAGCGTTTGCTAAAATGGATCCGTTTTTCTGTACAGGATGGAAAAATTTTCGTTACGGGGCACATTGGTCTTTTTATTCACAAATGAAACAACTATGAGAGAGTTAATGTATACATCGTGACTCTGGATTGTACAAACAGGCAATGGAAGATCGTAGAGGTACTTGTGACTTCAGTAGATGGACTTCAGCATCAGCAAGCTGAGGACATTCTTGAGAGAATGGCTACATGTGTTGCAAGCAAATGGAAGAAGTCTTATGCACAAACGTGTGGCTGCATCAGAGCAAGGCTTTTGTTTGCCATCATCCGAGCAGCCAGCCCTAAGAGGTTCCAGAGTAAAGTGGAGGAGTGGCCTGGGCTTTGACGATAGGGCCCCTCTATACTCGATCATGCATTGAAGCAGTCCGAACCATTGATTAAAATTAATTATTTCTTTATTTTGTATATATTTAAAAATACCACTGTGAAAAAATGTCATAGTACCAAAGGACCTATCAGTTTTAGCAGTTGCCACTACGAAAATAAGGATTTCACGTATTAGTTAGGGCAGCTAGCCAGTGAAGATAAACGCCCAATCAGTACGCGTCACGTCTTTTGGTACAAACGGGAAATTGATTCTATCGCGAGTTATACGAAAATGAAACCAGAACGATAGGAGCGGGTACGAGGGTGAGCTACTCGTATTTTAGTTCTCTAAAACCATACGGTTTCGACTAGTGCGAAACGATTCGTCTTTAACTCGTCGTTCGATTTCTACTATTATCAGAGATCATATCTGTATATGATCTCTGCTATTATCTACGCTATCCGTTCGTTGGGAGCTCGCGGTTCCGTTTTAATATTCACGACCCAAGTCATTTCCTGATACCTGTATCTTATGTATATTTTTTATCGCTGTCCACCCATTACAAGTTCTTTTCTTGTATAATATATTTAAAAAACAGTGAACTACTGTTCATTAGGATCAAATAATACAGAGTTATAATTAAAATGTGAACACCTGTGCACACTGTGAAATTCCACACGGATGTAAATAGGCATTTATTCAATGATTTCCGTTATATTTATCCCCCCCCCCCCCCCCCTCCCCCCCCCTCGATCTTCTCGTCCCCCTGGCTCGCGTTAAATAGCCAGTCTTAGTAACTGTAAATCACGAATGCTTCCGCGTATCATTTTTGTCATAATGATGTACGTGAGCCATTATGCCTCCTGACGAAGTAAGCAAATTTGCGGTTACGGAGTTGCGCACGTTTATCCACGAGCACATTTTTTCTTCTTAGGGGCGGAGTCAAGGGGGGCTTATAAGCGGTGCATACATTCAAGTAAGGCACAGTTGTCGTATATTATAACAAGCAGAATATATATATATATATGGGACAGTCTCCGAGAAAATGACCCATCGCTATATAATTTTAAAGTTATAAAAATGACTCACGTTTGAATCGCTATAACTTCGGAACGGTAAACGCCATTGACTTCCTATTTTCAACACTTCATACGACATCATTTCCCTCTGGTAAAATAGATTATGGGCTCTTACATTAGCTTCGTGCCAGTGTTACAACGTCCGATACCCCTTGGGGTTCATATCCGCCATATCTTTCTGCAGGAAAATTCAATTCACTCCTAGTTTGGTTTGTACGTAGAGGGATCCTGTACCTATAGATTTGTCCTGTTCGTTAATTTTTTCTTTATCCGTTACGGCGATACAACTGTGCAAAGTAATTGCATATTTCCCGGTCGTTTCGCGCCATTTATCTGCATCGAGACATGAATATGCAATTACTTCCTGTTAAATAACTATGTCTCCGCCCATCTATACACTATACAACAAGTACGCGGCGTTTTCGCTTCTTGCAAACGTCTGGTTCTGTTCCCCTTCTTGGCTTCTTCAATATAGCGAGCAGAAGCTAAACATTCGTAATACGTGGGTTCAGCTGCCATCAGCCTGCGCAACACGGTACGTACTGAGTACTCTGTAGGCCTAGCGCATGCACGTAGAAATCGAGCGTGTTGGCTCGGTCAAACTGCTTCATTTATGCGTGCACAACGCTGCAGTGCATGAAAGTGCACGGTGTCTAGGGCTAGCTTAATCTGAAACGCACCCTTCCTTTTTGACTTCTGCACACGCATAGATATATACATGTATATCAAACATGCACCTCCTTGTAGCTACATGTATTTACCAACATGTAGTACTCTCATTGGACTACTAAAACCTCTTTCTTGTTTAATTTATCTTCATTGGTGAACCAATTATATTTGGTTCTACAAAATAATATCCATACAAAATAAGATCCACAAGTCACACACATGCACACACTCACATCCATACACAACCTCAGATCAGAGGAATTGGTGTCATTTAATTCTGTCAGAATGCTCCCTCATGCTTAGTTTCCAATTGGTGGTGTGCTTGGCATAGTTGATTTTTTGCCCAAAAGGGGTCAGGCGACTGTGGGTTTGCTGTCCCCTACCCTGAGTGTGACTGGAACCAAGGTTACCATTTGGTCAGCTCACACCTTGATGCTGGTCAAGGTAAGGTGGTTAGGCCAGGGTAAAAGCCATAAGGGTGCTACCTGCCATTGATGTATAAACAATAACACCTGTAGCAATACATTTATACGTACAGCCATGGTAAGCAACGCAGCTGGCATTTAGCTGGAGTGATTGCAGCCCACCTCTACCATCCTTTATACATACATGTGTGACCTGCAACCATACCAGGTGTCAATATTTTGGGGACAGTGTGTTAGATGGGGTATGAGTGAAAGTGAGGGAATGAGTTAAATGGAGGCAAGGCTTTTCCAGACATTTAGGCTCAGGGTAGAATGAAAGTGAGGCTTTCCCAGAAGATACTCCAGGCTAGAATTTAGCTGGGAATTTAGTGTTGCAATGTGCACTTATACACACACATGAACACTCACACACACGCACACACACACACACACACACACACACACACACACACACACACATGCATGCATGTGCACACACACACACCATGGGCAGTCAGTCATTCATGCATCAACATCAATGCTTTGCTATTGCAATTTATTTTATTTCCTAATTGTCGACCCACAAACATTAAACTGTTTTTAGCTGTCATCCTATTCATCACATGCTTCTCTTTTGTATTTCTATTGGAGCCGTACCTTTTTCGAAATTGTCTTGTGTATCAATGTGCACGTTTATGCATGCACACACATACAAGCACTACTTGCAACTGCAGTCACATGTTTATTGTTTGTGTAAATTTGTGTTTTTTTGCTCTGGCAATTACCAACAGGTCTTCTTGTTGCCTTTTGCACTTTTAGACATACATGAATGCATGCACATGCACCCACACACACACACACACACATGCACACAAACCCACATGCACATGCACGCACATTCATGTACACACACACAGGAGTCATGCTTCAATCCCAAACATGTGCATATGTACACATAAAAATGGCTTTGGCAGTCATCCATCATACACACACACACACATACACAGAACTGGCGTCTGCTTTGTAAAATTCTAATTTCCTTGTTGTCTCTTGTTGCTATGAGCACACTTACTAGATGTGAGCCTGCACTACAAGAATTCACACTTATGCACACAGGCATGCATGCACAAACACATACACATACACAAGTGCAAACCACCCACTCTCCACTCTGCTTGGTACACTAACACTTGTACCTCCACCATTAGAGCCTGTTGGTCCTTAATTCACCTCATATACAATTTTGATTTTTTTTTTCTTCTGCTGCTCCTGTTTGGCTTCCACTGATGTACCCATGGCCTCCACTAGATGCTCATGTCCCATCACCTACACTAGATGCTCATGTCCCATGATTCTAAGTACTAAACTTGTCAGGTTGAGTAGCGCCAGCAGCTAGGTAGGTGCACAACCATACACCATCAACACCCATAGCCGTTGAGGTTTTCAATATACAAGACATGTACATGTATCCAGGCTAAGAAGAATCTCCGAGAGATAGTTTCTGAGCTGGCTTTCTGTGATTCCATTAATTGCCCTTCACTTTGACCCATCCATGTCTGTGTGGACTCATCTCATGCCATAGGTTGACTACCCCCACCATCCTGATAAGCCTGCTAACCACAATAGGCTCAGTGATTTCCACCTCAGTGTATTGCTAGAAGCTTTGGTAAGGCTCATGGCTCTAGACCTGTCCACCACCTATCCAAACCCCTAACACTATACACAGCATGGATGCCCAGGCCACAAAGATCGAAAGTATGCCTGTTTTATGACACCAATTATTATGATCTGGGGTGAGTGTTTCCACTTGTTGCTGAGTTCTATGGACAGAGGCATCAGCTATAGACTGGCCTCTGCTTCACCTCCTTACACGTAGCTAATGGAGATGTCATTTAGAGATTGATCGTGTGTGCTTGTGTGTGTGTGTGTGTGTGTGTGTGTGTGTGTGTGTGTGTGTGTGTGTGTATGTGTGTGAGCCTGTGAGCCTGTGAGCCTGTGTGATATGTGTACTCTGGAAAAGGGCTTACATGTATGGGTTGGAAGCCTTGCATGTCTGGCAGTGAATATCATTGCTACCCTATCACTACTGATAGTGGTAAGACTGGGCCTCTGTAAAGTTTGTATTGGATTGAGTGTAATAGTATTCACATCCAACTGCTCCCATGTCCCCATGAGTTCTAGCAATACTGTACACACACACACACACACACACACACACACACACACACACATACACACACTCATGCACATACACACACAAAGCACATACATGCATACATACAAATGTATAAACGAGATGGAGTAAATGGAATTTAGATTTCTGAGGCAGCTTATAGCTGATGCCTCTGTACCTTAGCAACAAGTGGAAAATTAATTGGTGTCATTGAACAGGTTCATGTTTGGCATGCCAGCTCTGCTGTACGGTCATGGCATGAGTGTGTGTGTGTGTGTGTGTATGTGCGTGTGTGTGTGTGTGTGTTTGTGTTGTGTATTAAGTGCACATGGCAACACCTGACAATTCAGTAACCAGATGTTTAAAAATTGGCTCTAGACCTTTTCATCATCTCTCGAATTAACTCCCTAACAGCGTGGCTACCCAGGCCACAAAGGTCTGAACATGTACTTTTAAGCACATGCACACACCCACACACTCACATACCTACTCTCACACACCAGAAGTAATACATACGCTCACACAATACACTTGCCTGGTGTGTATGTGTGTGCATGATAAAAGTGCACAAGACGATTTAGAAAAAGCAAAGGCTCCAATAGAATACAAATGTAATACAAGATGACTGAGGCAGTTTTATGTTTGTATGTGGGTGGACAATTAGGAAATAAAATTACAACAGCAAAGCATGGACATTTGTGTGTGAGTGACTGACTGGCCATGGCAAGGGAGCCACTCCTCAAGGGAGCCACTCTCAAGGGAGCCACTCTCAAGGGAGCCACTCCTCAAGGGAGCCACTCTCAAGGGAGCCACTCTCAAGGGGGCCACTCTCAAGGGGGCCACTCCTCAAGGGAGCCACTCTCAAGGGAGCCACTCTCAAGGGAGCCACTCTCAAGGGGGCCACTCTCAAGGGAGCCACTCTCAAGGGAGCCACTCTCAAGGGGGCCACTCTCAAGGGGGCCACTCTTAAGGGGCCACTCTCAAGGGAGCCACTCTCAAGGGGGCCACACACCTCTCAAGGGAGCCACTCTCAAGGGAGCCAGACTCAAGGGAGCCTTCCTCCTACGGAGCTCAAGAGCCCAGAGAGTACCCCATGATCTCCAATAGGATATACCACTGACAACACCTAGGGTTGGCCAGCCCATGCCATTGGTGGACCAGGCAATGCCTTGGGTTGGCCAACCCATGCAATGGGATGGGCCGATAACAGTAATAGAAACCTTGTATTGTACATGTATGCCACGTGATTTATATATGCTATTATAATGAATCAGTGTTCAAGTACCTGAATGACATAGTTATTCTATTCAGAGCAAGGGTAAAAGAGACCGGACTGGAACATGGTGTGGGGCCGTATTGGTCTCCAAGTGTTACGTTATGTTTTTAAGCAAGCTGACAGAATAAGCATATTTTTGCAGGGACTTGGACTTACATGTAACAATACCGCTGGCATTGAATGTTGTTGGGAGGAATACCTGCTGTACACACACTAACCCAGCTGCAGCTAGCAATAGATGATTCAGCAAATGGGGCATGAGAAGTGCCCCAATACCACCTCCCTCACTTCTCATACAACACCATAATTTCCTATCAGCTGATTATGAAATTGAAAATACAATCTAACATTGCACATTTCAGCATGAAGTTTTCAGCCAAAATATCAAAAGTTGGTCTTTTGACAGACGGTGATAATAAATGATGCAGACATCAAACTTGAAAACAATACCTGCAACACACACACAAACACACACACACTCACACACGCATGCACACACATGCACACACACACACACTCACACACACATGCACACACACATGCACACACACACACACTCACACACACACACACACACAATGAGAAGTGCAGAGTAAATGCCAAGGCGTACAGCAGTGAGGTTTGAGTCATTGGTGTTGTCAGTGGTATATCCGATTGGAGATCATGGGGTACTCCGTGGGCTCTTGAGTGTGATGCCTCTCTGTCTGCTCCAGAAGTGGCTCCCTTGAGTGTGGCTTCCTTGAGAGTGGCTCCCTTGAGAGTGGCTCCCTTGAGGGTGGCTTCCTTGAGAGTGGTTCCCTTGAGTGTGGCTTCCTTGAGAGTGCTCCTCCCTGGATGAACTGGAGGGTGGCTCCTGAGCTAGTAGAATGTGAATGGAAGTGAGGTTTTCCCAGGGCATTTTCCCAGGCTGTAGGTGTGAATTATTAAGCACCTTGCTATTATTCCCATTCACCAAAACATTAAACCAAGTTTTATACATCTACGTAAACAAACACTAAAAGTACAAGTTCGGACCTTTGTGGCCTGGGTAACCCCGCTGTTAGGGAGTTAAATTGAGAGATGATGAACAGAACTTGAAACTGTTTTTTTAACATCTGGTTACATATGTCTGGTGTTGCTATGTGCACTTCCCACACACACACACACACACATACATGTACACACACATACCCTCACACACACGGACACACATAAATGCCATGGGCAGTCAGTCATTCACACACAAACGTCCATGCTTTGCTGTTGTAATTTTATTTCCTAATTGTCCACCCACATACAAACATAAAACTGCCTCAGTCATCCTGTTTTACATTTGTATTCTATTGGAGCCTTTGCTTTTTCTAAATCATCTTGTGCACTTTTATCATGCACACACATACACACCAGGCAAGTGTATTGTGTGAGCGTATGTATTACTTCTGGTGTGTGAGAGTAGGTATGTGAGTGTGTGGGTGTGTGCATGTGCTTAAAAGTACATGTTCAGACCTTTGTGGCCTGGGTAGCCACGCTGTTAGGGAGTTAATTCGAGAGATGATGAAAAGGTCTAGAGCCAATTTTTAAACATCTGGTTACTGAATTGTCAGGTGTTGCCATGTGCACTTAATACACAACACAAACACACACACACACACACGCACATACACACACACACACACACACTCATGCCATGACCGTACAGCAGAGCTGGCATGCCAAACATGAACCTGTTCAATGACACCAATTAATTTTCCACTTGTTGCTAAGGTACAGAGGCATCAGCTATAAGCTGCCTCAGAAATCTAAATTCCATTTACTCCATCTCGTTTATACATTTGTATGTATGCATGTATGTGCTTTGTGTGTGTATGTGCATGAGTGTGTGTATGTGTGTGTGTGTGTGTGTGTGTGTGTGTGTGTGTGTGTGTGTACAGTATTGCTAGAACTCATGGGGACATGGGAGCAGTTGGATGTGAATACTATTACACTCAATCCAATACAAACTTTACAGAGGCCCAGTCTTACCACTATCAGTAGTGATAGGGTAGCAATGATATTCACTGCCAGACATGCAAGGCTTCCAACCCATACATGTAAGCCCTTTTCCAGAGTACACATATCACACAGGCTCACAGGCTCACAGGCTCACACACATACACACACACACACACACACACACACACACACACACACACACACACACACAAGCACACACGATCAATCTCTAAATGACATCTCCATTAGCTACGTGTAAGGAGGTGAAGCAGAGGCCAGTCTATAGCTGATGCCTCTGTCCATAGAACTCAGCAACAAGTGGAAACACTCACCCCAGATCATAATAATTGGTGTCATAAAACAGGCATACTTTCGATCTTTGTGGCCTGGGCATCCATGCTGTGTATAGTGTTAGGGGTTTGGATAGGTGGTGGACAGGTCTAGAGCCATGAGCCTTACCAAAGCTTCTAGCAATACACTGAGGTGGAAATCACTGAGCCTATTGTGGTTAGCAGGCTTATCAGGATGGTGGGGGTAGTCAACCTATGGCATGAGATGAGTCCACACAGACATGGATGGGTCAAAGTGAAGGGCAATTAATGGAATCACAGAAAGCCAGCTCAGAAACTATCTCTCGGAGATTCTTCTTAGCCTGGATACATGTACATGTCTTGTATATTGAAAACCTCAACGGCTATGGGTGTTGATGGTGTATGGTTGTGCACCTACCTAGCTGCTGGCGCTACTCAACCTGACAAGTTTAGTACTTAGAATCATGGGACATGAGCATCTAGTGTAGGTGATGGGACATGAGCATCTAGTGGAGGCCATGGGTACATCAGTGGAAGCCAAACAGGAGCAGCAGAAGAAAAAAAAAATCAAAATTGTATATGAGGTGAATTAAGGACCAACAGGCTCTAATGGTGGAGGTACAAGTGTTAGTGTACCAAGCAGAGTGGAGAGTGGGTGGTTTGCACTTGTGTATGTGTATGTGTTTGTGCATGCATGCCTGTGTGCATAAGTGTGAATTCTTGTAGTGCAGGCTCACATCTAGTAAGTGTGCTCATAGCAACAAGAGACAACAAGGAAATTAGAATTTTACAAAGCAGACGCCAGTTCTGTGTATGTGTGTGTGTGTGTATGATGGATGACTGCCAAAGCCATTTTTATGTGTACATATGCACATGTTTGGGATTGAAGCATGACTCCTGTGTGTGTGTACATGAATGTGCGTGCATGTGCATGTGGGTTTGTGTGCATGTGTGTGTGTGTGTGTGTGGGTGCATGTGCATGCATTCATGTATGTCTAAAAGTGCAAAAGGCAACAAGAAGACCTGTTGGTAATTGCCAGAGCAAAAAAACACAAATTTACACAAACAATAAACATGTGACTGCAGTTGCAAGTAGTGCTTGTATGTGTGTGCATGCATAAACGTGCACATTGATACACAAGACAATTTCGAAAAAGGTACGGCTCCAATAGAAATACAAAAGAGAAGCATGTGATGAATAGGATGACAGCTAAAAACAGTTTAATGTTTGTGGGTCGACAATTAGGAAATAAAATAAATTGCAATAGCAAAGCATTGATGTTGATGCATGAATGACTGACTGCCCATGGTGTGTGTGTGTGCACATGCATGCATGTGTGTGTGTGTGTGTGTGTGTGTGTGTGTGTGTGTGTGTGTGCGTGTGTGTGAGTGTTCATGTGTGTGTATAAGTGCACATTGCAACACTAAATTCCCAGCTAAATTCTAGCCTGGAGTATCTTCTGGGAAAGCCTCACTTTCATTCTACCCTGAGCCTAAATGTCTGGAAAAGCCTTGCCTCCATTTAACTCATTCCCTCACTTTCACTCATACCCCATCTAACACACTGTCCCCAAAATATTGACACCTGGTATGGTTGCAGGTCACACATGTATGTATAAAGGATGGTAGAGGTGGGCTGCAATCACTCCAGCTAAATGCCAGCTGCGTTGCTTACCATGGCTGTACGTATAAATGTATTGCTACAGGTGTTATTGTTTATACATCAATGGCAGGTAGCACCCTTATGGCTTTTACCCTGGCCTAACCACCTTACCTTGACCAGCATCAAGGTGTGAGCTGACCAAATGGTAACCTTGGTTCCAGTCACACTCAGGGTAGGGGACAGCAAACCCACAGTCGCCTGACCCCTTTTGGGCAAAAAATCAACTATGCCAAGCACACCACCAATTGGAAACTAAGCATGAGGGAGCATTCTGACAGAATTAAATGACACCAATTCCTCTGATCTGAGGTTGTGTATGGATGTGAGTGTGTGCATGTGTGTGACTTGTGGATCTTATTTTGTATGGATATTATTTTGTAGAACCAAATATAATTGGTTCACCAATGAAGATAAATTAAACAAGAAAGAGGTTTTAGTAGTCCAATGAGAGTACTACATGTTGGTAAATACATGTAGCTACAAGGAGGTGCATGTTTGATATACATGTATATATCTATGCGTGTGCAGAAGTCAAAAAGGAAGGGTGCGTTTCAGATTAAGCTAGCCCTAGACACCGTGCACTTTCATGCACTGCAGCGTTGTGCACGCATAAATGAAGCAGTTTGACCGAGCCAACACGCTCGATTTCTACGTGCATGCGCTAGGCCTACAGAGTACTCAGTACGTACCGTGTTGCGCAGGCTGATGGCAGCTGAACCCACGTATTACGAATGTTTAGCTTCTGCTCGCTATATTGAAGAAGCCAAGAAGGGGAACAGAACCAGACGTTTGCAAGAAGCGAAAACGCCGCGTACTTGTTGTATAGTGTATAGATGGGCGGAGACATAGTTATTTAACAGGAAGTAATTGCATATTCATGTCTCGATGCAGATAAATGGCGCGAAACGACCGGGAAATATGCAATTACTTTGCACAGTTGTATCGCCGTAACGGATAAAGAAAAAATTAACGAACAGGACAAATCTATAGGTACAGGATCCCTCTACGTACAAACCAAACTAGGAGTGAATTGAATTTTCCTGCAGAAAGATATGGCGGATATGAACCCCAAGGGGTATCGGACGTTGTAACACTGGCACGAAGCTAATGTAAGAGCCCATAATCTATTTTACCAGAGGGAAATGATGTCGTATGAAGTGTTGAAAATAGGAAGTCAATGGCGTTTACCGTTCCGAAGTTATAGCGATTCAAACGTGAGTCATTTTTATAACTTTAAAATTATATAGCGATGGGTCATTTTCTCGGAGACTGTCCCATATAATTATATATATATATAATTGCGGTGGTTGAATTTTATAATAGGGTATCAGTACATGCATACATAGCGTCATTTTACACGCAATAGTTTCAAATGAACTCACGCAAAAGAAACAAAGCCACGATTCCCAGAATAAGCCTCATCGTTGATGCTGGCACATTCGTCCTGCTGAAGTGTTAAAGGATAATTTGGCTGACTAAACTGCTACTATTATTAGTACATTCCTTTCACTCGCGCACATTTTATATGGAATTCTTTTGATTTCCTTCCAGAACATTTGAATGACAGGCCACGAAATTCAATGCATACGGCCAGTACCATATGTCGTGTCTGTCACCTCGATATGAACTATCGCTTGAAACTTGTATATAGGATTTGACCCCAACTATGATATCATTAAACACACGCGACCGTTTATAATGAGACTTCTGATGATCGGATCGTCTGGCTGGTTGTTGTAATCGAACGAGAAGACAAAAGTGAGTAGTTTCGTTGTTTGTTTTACGTCGCAAAACCGCGCAGTTGTAGAGAACAAAAGGGTACTGCCCATCTTCGTACCCAGTCCCGGAACAATCCTCCTTGACCACGCATAACTTGGGATAGGAACACATTTAAAAAATGGAAATGCCACCAATAGCTTCAGAATTGGCTGGAGGGGTGCCTACTGTGATCAAATAGTCGATTGTATATTTTGGTGATTGTATTTTTATATTTGGAACGTACTAAACGCTACTCGTATCATGACAAGGCAGAATCTTGACGAGTTTAGAATTGTCGATACCAAACATAAGCGTAGGAACAGCCTTAATGGTGGTGGGGCCAAAGACATATTATTCATTGAATTTCATCCTACATGGTATCACCTATCACCATGTACGGTGAAAATCGATGAATAATATGACTTTGGCGGCCCCACCCCACCCCTCCCCCCTCCAATTAAGGCTGTTCCTACGCCTATGCCAAACCAGAAAACTGCAGGAGGAATAGCAAATGATATACAATCAACTATACGGTCCGTGTAAGACGTATAATTAGATGTCAAAATATGTGACCTACTATAGTATAGGAAATTCTTTGTTGCTTCAATCGTCATAGGCGTAGGAAGCTGGATAAGATTGGGGGGCCCATGTGACCAAGCAATGAAATATTTTCAAAAATGAAAAAAAAAAAAAAAGACTTTGGCGCCCCCCCCCCCACACCCGTTGTAATTTCATGGGAGTATAATAGCGGTGGAAGTAGCACAGCATCATACATGCATGAGTCAAATAAAAAGTGTTCCAAAGTACTCCGATATCTATTTGAATTTTCCAAAGTATCGTTGTCTTCTTTCATTTTGCCATATAAAAGACATGGGCAATATCAGCTAGGTCCAATTAATGAATCAGTTATATTCTTGGGAGTGTGAAGGTGGATAACATTCGATCGAAGATAGGTTTTTTAGACGCCTGAGAACAGAAAAGGTTCTCTCCGCTGTAGCTGTAGTGATAGGCAAGTAAGTTAGAGCCGTAGTAAGGCGTGTACTTCAGAAAACAAATTTTTCAAAATGCTTGATGAATTTTTTAAGACGTTCGATATTCAAATCCTTTGAATAAGGAACAGCTATTTCATCTGGTATTTAGCTGGTGGCTTTCCATTGCATGAATTCATGATAATGGTCTCGATATGTGACGCTACTGTAAAGCCATTTTGTTCAAACCTTAAGCTTCTGGCTAATTCTCCATAACAGCTATCCATAACCTGAAAGTAATGTTGCCGGTGGTATTCTTCAGGATCCTGAAACATATATATATGATTTTTATCTCCAGCATCCAGCCTCTTTGGCACCCTGCGATATCTAGGCAGAACAGGAGGATCAGTCTTCCCTATGGACTCAGCAGCTACATATACTAATGTATAAAGAATGATTGAAACGGACAAGAGCTCCCTTTGTCTGGTGTAGAATTGTTTTGCCATGCTCACACAACACTACCCAACTGTACTGCTAGTACCAAGCATCCTGAAACCGCCTATATGCTTTCCTGGATATGTTATATATAATTATTATAGTTTTGATGTTGTCTGGAAGGGACCGGGGCAGACGTATCATTGCAGCAACGCTGCTTACACTCAATCGGAACATCCTCCAATTTTTCGGTGCAGCACACTCTTGTTGATTGCAGGTCTCAAAAACACCAGTCTCTTTTCGGGCCTCGACGTCGTCGACATCGTCAACTGCAGTATAGTAGTTAATACTTCCGATGGAAAAGAAGGTGGCGGCATGTTGGTAGATCCATTGCTCAGCTGTTGCGTAGCAGAGCTGCATGACCTCACGCTGATTCCCAAAATAGCATAAATTTGATTTCTTAACCCAAGGCCTTCTCCAAATAGCGAGCAGTGTACTTAATACACCCTATTAACTAATACACTACAATACTATAACTTCTATACCAACTACATGTATAGTATTTCACGGTGCCGGCAGATCCAATATTTGCCTCGGCACAGACGGACCATAAAGAACGAGTACATGTACACAATATTGGGGGGTTGCCATATCATGTAGGGCCCCTTCTATTATAACATTGGAGGGGCCCGGGCCCCGGTGCCCCCCCCCCCCCCCCCCCCCCCCCCCCGGTTCCTGCGCCTATGATCGTCGTTTGGTGTGAAACCATTTTGTCATTGAAGTTATTTTTCTCGAAATGCCTTTACGTCAGAGAAAGAGTAAAGCGAAACGACGTGCAAAATACCTCCAAACTCGAAACGATATTTTAGAATCAGCACGGGAATGCTACAAAGCGGAGTTTGAAAAGAAACGGACCACTGAACGCGAAAGATATCAAGCAGAGCCAGAAAAGAAACGGTTCGCTGAACGTAAATGGTATCAGGCAGAGTACTTATGAATCACCTATTTTATACTTAGAATATGGTGTGTGTGTGTGTGTGTGTGTGTGTGTGTGTGTGTGTGTGTGTGTGTGTGTGTGTGTCTGTGTTTGTGTGTGCATGTGTATGTGTGTGTGTTTGCATATGTGAGTGTGTGTGTGTGCATGTATGTATGTTTGTGTGTTGCTTTTAGGTATCATCTTTCTTTGATCCGTCCAAAACCCTCCACATTTGCTGTGCTTGTACTTTTGTATGACTTTTGTTTACTCTGAACCACTGAACACATGTACACGGTTGTGTGTGTGTGTGTGTGTGTGTGTGTGTGTGTGTGTGTGTGTGTGTGTGTGTGTGTGTGTGTGTGCGTGTGTGTGTGTGCGCATGTGTGTGTGATTTTGTTTTCATCTTTAGCAACTGTCTGTAGCCCTCCACAGGAACAGGTTTGTGTTCGCATCCTTGGATTTTGATCCACATTCCCAGGGTGGAATGGCTTATGTCAACATTGTACCTTAGATGTGGTTAGCAAAGAAAACTGCAAACCTGGGAACATGGATCAAAATCCAAGATGGGAACACAAAACTTTTCCTGTGCTCCTGTTATGCAGTGACCTAATCTGCTAAGACATGTACTCATTGTCAGCTACCACCGCTCATTGACTCTGACCAATGATGTTGAATAGGAAGATTGAGGCAACCAGTTAATCATTTTATGGATGTGAAATTTAGGAATATTCCCACTTTATTCCAGAACACTTGCAGACGCTTTATGCATCTCTATTGGTTCAATACAAGAAACGCAAGTATATTTTTGTGTGATGTGCGTGTGTATGTGTGGCTGCAAAAGTGAATAACTGCGTGTTGCTAGTCCTGAAATTAAGGATGGTTATAGGTTGTCAATGCAATGGTTTATGAGGCATGTACTGCAGATGGTTGTTCAGTGGATGGAGTGGAATTCTGGTGCATGGTACTTGTGAGTGACCTGGCTAGGTGATGGATGTGTACATTATAGGTGTGTGGAGTTCATAATTTTTATCAGGTGTGGAGGTTCTTCAATAGTGATGATGTGGAGAATATTCAATGAGGCAGAGTATTGATGTGGAGGTTATTTGGTAATGTCTTTGAAGTTAGTGATGATGGTTGTCAGATTTGAAGACTTGGCTATATTGGTGGAGTTGGTGATATGGTTATGTGTGGTGTTGAATGGATGGCGGTGGGGATGGCGGAGTGGGAGAAGCAGTGGAGCCAGGACATGGAGATGGCGAAGTGGAAGCAGTATACGTGGAGAAGGCGGTGCTGAACGTAGAGATGGCGGAGGGAGCTAGAAGGATGCGAAGACGGTGCTCGACGTGGTCGTAGAGAAGAAGAACGAGGAGGGCAAGAGGCCGAGGTGGTGGCGGCCGAAACGGAAGAGGAAGAGGCGGTGGAGAAAATGAAAGAGGGCGATTTAGGTAGAAGAGGAGGGCGTGTAATGCATTATTACTCAGAAAATATGTACATGTATAACTAGGTAGTTTTAGTTGTCTGTGCATGTTTTATTTACATTAATCTAATTAAAATTATATCCATATTTAAATTCAAAATACACTGACGCACAATTACATACACATAACAATTCATGAGGGCACAATCCTGGTGAGGATAGCCGAAGAAATGGATCTCATAAGGCAGGTGTTAAGCCTTCCGTAAATCTCATTTATGACGACTGATTTAGGCTTGGAGCATGCAATTGCCAGCCTGGATGCCAACTGCGCAAAAGTTTTAACTGCCTCTTGACCCCATGCTCCGTACGTCTCGACAACCAAAGGGATGCACACCCAACCTAATTCCCCACATTTAGCATCATTACTGTTGTGTTTTCTTATCTCTGAGGCCTGAGCTGCCACTCCTGAAGACACTCCCGCTTCCGAAAGGATAAGTGAATTTAGCGGAGAGGTCACACAGAAGTCAAAGGCTGCAGGCTTGCCCAGTGACCAATTGTGGACAAGGACATCTGCGGGTCTACTGTGGTCATGGTCTGAATTATTACCTACTTCGAGCTTGACAGGAAGGTGAGCCAGGCGGCAGGAATCTGCAAACACATCTCGCAGCAGGTTATGGCGATGAACTGCGTCTCCCCCTCGTTTGCACGTGGACGCATGGTGGCCTAGTGCATGGTTCCAGGATAGAATCTGGGCAGAATGCACAACTAGAGCCACATGATGTGTCTAAACCTAGCCACCATTTAAGGGCTACATTGTATTGGTTTGGTTCGAAATGGAGCCCAAGGCCTTCTGATGGCACAACCGAAAGCCGAGCAGAGGAATGAGGGGCAGAGATGGATAATAGGCGTGCCCTATCAGCGACTGAGGACCTATTAAATATGCCCTGAAGTTGATAATCATCCAGTCTGGATGACAGGATCTTTTGATTTATGTTGGAAGCACAGGCGTCCGCTCATTGGGGCAAGGGGGGGGCATTTGCCCCCCCCCCCCCCCCCCCCCCCCCCCTGGCATACCCAAAGAAATTAATATTCACTGTGCAAAAAACCTAGTATACGCTAGCGTATATTTTTGCGTATATTTCGCGTATACCATCAATATACCAAGGGTAGTGTATATTTCGAATATCCACCTGGTATATTTCAAGAATCCCTAGGTGACAATTATTCATTGTGCGTATTCTCGAAATATCACGTATACGCACACCGCAATGAATTATGCAACGCATTCAAATCTAAATAACTTACATTGAATAATTTGAACCGCAGTATGCCTGCTATGTGAATTCGAACGTAGAGCATTATGGACGTTTACCACTTGAACTATAAGCGTCGGTACGTATGTAAGATATTAATGATGCATGGCATGGCTTAACAGGTGGGTAAGATAAGTGAGGAGGACAGGAATGGGGGTGTGTATGCCAGGGTTATGTGTTATCGCATGCGTCACTGTTGACCAGTGGGTACTTTAGGCAACACTAGCTAAGTTAACGAATGCGTAATTGTATGCTGTATACCAGTGGGTCAATGTGTCTACAGGATGGTAGGAAGCTTGGGAGGCCATGTTTGACCGGGAGCAATCTTTGTAACCAGGTAGCCCAGCAGGGTGGTGAATTGGCCGCCCATGCAACCATATAATTGCAGCTCATCATTTATATCAGCCATTGTTTTAAAGTGTGTGAGGGAGCAGGAGAATGGTCAAGATTCCCAGTGAGAAGGACCTAGAGTTGCAGAGGTTAGCTGATATGGTTCCTGACAAATAGGCCAACAGTATGATCACCACTGAAATAGCAGTGAAATAGCAGTGACACCTTGTGGTCTTGGCACTTGCACTGTGTAAAAAGGGTTGTTATACTCGCCTGTATAACATTGTTATACAAGTAGTTATACAGCATTTGTTATACACATTGCATATAATTGTGTATAACTGTGGTAGTATGTACTAATTAAAAAACCGCTGTGTAAAAAGGGTTGTTATACTCGCCTGTATATCCGCCTGTATATCATTGTTATACAAGTAACTGTTATACACATTGTGTATAACTGTATACATGTGATGCTAATTTTATACCGCATCATAGCGAGGGCGTAATTCGTTGTTAATTGAGCTATTGGCCATTAATAATGGGCCATTAAATTTAAATTTAAAAAGAAAGATGGCTATACGTGTTCCGAAGTGTCAAATAAAGAAATCGCGGAAGGAAAGCGTATATCTGGTTGGTCGGAGTTCTGGCTAAAATGTATGTATACACATACTAGCTTAGTTTATGAATTACGCACATTTGAATTTGATTCGTCTACCGGTACTTGTATACAGTTTCAGTGATGATATGTGTGAAGCCAAAAAGCCCCAAGTTGTGTAGACGTCGCGTTGGATGGAGTGACCACTGAAAGGTAAGCCAATGTAGTTTTGTAATATTTCTGGGTTGTACCATGTATATAAATAATTTATGGTTGTCATACATACTATTATAATCAATTTTTAAAAGTCACCTTTTGAAATGGGCTGATTGTAACTGTGGCAACCAGCTCAGTATACACGCCCAGGGTCAGGCTACATGCTGCATATGTGTGTGATTGTGTGTGTGTTGTGTGTGTGTGTGTGTATACATGTGTATGTAATAGTAACATGTATGATATGTGTGTGCATTTGGTACATGTGTGTGCGTGTGTGTTTGTTGTGTGCATGTATGCGCATACATGTGTATGTGAGCATGTATATGTGTACACGTTCAACGTGTGTATATTCACTGATTCAATGTTCCTGTTACATTGGTCATGATGTAATCTGTGCATCAAGCATGCAGGATCGGTGCTCTGGGTACATTGCATGTATATGTGTGTTCTGAGTTATTGGTGAGACAAGCGTATGCCGTTTGACAGTCTGATGCACATGAACAATGGCCTCCTTGATAATAATGTGCTCACCTCATGCTGTCATGTGCTCACCTCATGCTGTCATCATGTGCTCTCCTCATGCTGTCATCATGTGCTCACCTCATGCTGTCATGTGCTCACCTCATGCTGTCGTCATGTGCTCACCTCATGCTGTCATGTGCTCACCTCATGCTGACATCATGTGCTCACCTCATGCTGTCATGTGCTCACCTCATACTGTCATCATGTGCTAACCTCATGCTGTCATGTGCTCACCTCATACTGTCATTATGTGCTAACCTCATGCTGTCATGTGCTCACCTCATACTGTCATTATGTGCTAACCTCATGCTGTCATGTGCTCACCTCATACTGTCATCATGTGCTCACCTCATGCTGTCATGATCTCACCGCATACTGTCATCATGTGCTAACCTCATGCTGTCATGTGCTCACCTCGTACTGTCATCATGTGCTCACCTCATGCTGTCATCATGTGCTATCCTCATGCTGTCATCATGTGCTAACCTCATGCTGCCATCATGTGCTCACCTCATGCTGACATGTGCTACCCTCATGTTGTCATCATGTGCTAACCTCATGCTGTCATGTGCTCACCTCATACTGTCATCATGTGCTAACCTCATGCTGTCATCATGTGCTAACCTCATGCTGTCATCATGTGCTCACCTCATGCTGTCATGTGCTCACCTCATGCTGTCATCATGTGCTAACCTCATGCTGTCATCATGTGCTCACCTCATGTTGTTATCATGTGCTCACCTCATGCTGACATGTGCTACCCTCATGTTGTCATCATGTGCTAACCTCATGCTGTCATGTGCTCACCTCATACTGTCATCATGTGCTAACCTCATGCTGTCATCATGTGCTCACCTCATGCTGTCATGTGCTCACCTCATGCTGTCGTCATGTGCTCACCTCATGTTGTTATCATGTGCTAACCTCATGCTGTCATCATGTGCTAACCTCATACTGTCATCATGTGCTCACCTCATGCTGTCATGTGCTCACCTCATGCTGTCGTCATGTGCTCACCTCATGTTGTTATCATGTGCTAACCTCATGCTGTCATGTGCTCACCTCATACTGTCATGTGTTCACCTCATACTGTCATGTGTTCACCTCATACTGTCATCAGGTGCCTGATGAAGATGGTTTGGTATTTAATGCTAGCATTCCTACTTACTCTAATCACCTAATAATGTCTACTAAACCACATCACATGATCTTAACACTCACCTTGCATGCACACACATGCGCACACACATACACACATACACACATACACACACATACACATACTTGAAGAAGTTGCCAAGGGGTAATACACTCACACAGTTGGTGGGATGGCTGCTTTGCCACACCCCATGATGAGGCTACCATGATGCATGTAGCCACAGTCTTGATAACTGGGGCACTCCTGCCAAAGGGGAGGGTTGGTGGACTAACTGTGGGCTGTTAGCACTGAAGTTTGATTGCTTTGGTGTCACTCTGAAGTTTTTATAGTTCACTGTGTGATGTTTAGTCAGTGCCAAATAGACCCAGGCAGCAATATGTTTTGGTGCCTAGCTGTGTAGGGCTTTCATTGTTCTGTGAACATTCTTACATGTAGTGGTTGTATTGAAGGACCTTTTGGGAGGATATTGGCATGTGTGCAGCTACATACATAGGGTACGCATGTGTGTGTATCTGTCTGCATGTCACTAGGAGAAGAAAGCACAATTCTGTCAAGATGTGTGTATGCATGTGTCTGCATCTTATACCAGTATGTGCATGTGCATCCACATATGTTTACAATTGTCTGTACGTGCTTATATCTGTGTGAGTAGGTGAAGATGCTTAGAATGTGGTTTGAAAGAGGCGAATGTGATTTTGGAGCATTCAGAATGAAAATGTTTAGCTAGAGGCTTGGCGCTTGGAGGTGGCACCAGTATTACTGCCATTTAGTAGCTGAGTGCACTAAGATCTATCCTTCTCAATAGTCTTCATCCAAATTGTATGTATGGTATGTTTGCATGGTGTGATATCTTTAAATGATATATTTTCACTCTGATAGGATCAAGCCTTACATCAATTGAATGAATCAAATAAAGTGGCAGTCCCTGGTGTGCATCTAATAGAGTCATGTTCGTAGGTGTGCATCAAATAGAATCATGTTAGTGGCCAGACCAGGTATTGTAATACAGTCTTGTGTACATCAAATAAGTCATTTCTAAGTTGCTTTTGAAACCCCACTCTGAGCAGAACAAATACAGTGTGTACGAGGCTTCTTGTCAAATGAATGTAACGCGCATGCGTAGACTCTTCAAAGCCGCATGCATATATGGCGTCATCGTCGGGAAATCTACTGCAACTATAACCGTACGTTCCTATCATCCAGATGAAATATCTTAGGTGGGTCTTCAAGTAAATTGAGGGACTAGTGGCTAATTCCCAAGTCTCTCCTCTAACAGGTCCCCGAGAAACGATGAAGTCATGTCGTCACAGCAGAACCTACATGTACATGTATATCGATACTAGTACGATGATGACGAAGAAGACCGCGCCAAACCCTAGGTCCTAGGCAGCATGGCGATGCTGTTTGCACGGTCCGTTACACTACTGCAGGAGATTGCGAAACTACAGATCCAAAACTGTCTCAAAGCGATGCTGTAAGACCAACTCGAGGGAAAAGGACATCACTTTCTGTACAGGTACAGTAACGTTATATCGGCTTTTTTTTTTCCTACTGAGGAGAATCCAGCTGGAAGTCTCGAAGCGTAAGCAGTGATCATCATCACCTTTTTTTTCTCGATCAAATTTAGAGACGTCATAAAAACTAGCAAAGGCAGAGCGGGTAAGAGATTGCGTTTTCATTCACACTTGCTGTTTATCAGTGTCTGTTGTCAGAATTGACAAATTATACGAAGAGCGGAGATAGAGAAGTAGCGGATTGCTTTGGAGTATAAGGTAATGGCTTCGTTTGTTTTAACCCTGTATATTCCCTGCAGCTAGACAAGGAAACTTCAGATTCAGCTGAGCTTGTCAAGCAATCCCGCCGTCAGTGTAGGCCTCTGTTTGCATTTGTATCGTATGGATGCTCTATTTTGCTGTAGCTATATGGACTATGGTGACAGTACAGGGAAGCAGTTTGAAGCCTACGCTCAACTACTGCCGCGCGTTTCGTTAGAAGAGGTTGCAATGGATTTCTGAGCAACTCGTGGCAACGGCGGGTTGGAGGGCCACTACTGGAGTATCTCCTTCCTGGATGGCTGGAGAGCTTGAACGTTGTCTATTGATTGTATTGCTTTATTTAATATTGATAATAATTTTAATACTAATCAAGCCAGTATACAACGAACATAATCGGGTGGCGTACCCAATACAGTATACGGTCAACATCCGGAGACATTAATTAGTCCATAGCGCACGTGATACATTTGAGGATACTCGAAATATACGCAGTGCGAAATTGGTTCTATACGCAAAATATACCAGTGGGATATTTCGCGTATACGCACGCGTATATTCGTGCGTATACTCGAAATATACGCAAAATATACAATAGCGTATATCCTATTTTTTGCACAGTGATTCATTGATATAACAGCATGATCGATACTAATAAAACTGAATAACACTATAGCACGGATACAACAAATAAACATAACTAGTGTTAACCACATCATTGCGCACGTGTTCACGGTGCAGAGAACGGATCGATTCGTGAAAAAGGTGAAACTTGCCAATATAGTGCTATTGGAAGCACAGATTTTGCTCTGAAAATATGAGTTTTTGGAGTATTAATAGATTAGTGCACTGAAAGCTTTCGCGCTTCGCGCGGGAGGGGGCACATCCCCCTCCCGCACCTTCCCCCTGGTTTGGTTTTGCCCCCCCCCCCTGGAAAACTCTGAGCGGACGCCTATGTTGGAAGATGCGAGGGAGTCCAACGAAATCTTATCAGCTGGTGCTACACATACATTGAACATCTCCACAGCATGGGTGAGGTGGGTAAGAGACTGGAGGCCATAGCCGAATGTACAAACGGAGGCAATGTAAGCAGCTGGAGCATGTAGCATGAGAGAGCGCATACCCAAACCACCTCTACTCAAACTTAGCTGGGCCTGATTCCATGATACATCAATCAAGTCTACCGAAGTACTCTGAGACAGACAACATCTAACATCTGGTCGAAAAGCTCCAGAGCTTTGACGGAGAGCGAGGGTGGAGTAGCGCGAGCCAGATGAAATAGTTTGCAAAAGCCACAACAAGTGCGAAGTAGCATTAAAGCTACTTGAGGATCAAGTGCTCCAACTTCTTCTATCTGTAGCATATGAGTTGTTTAGCCTAACCATGCTTATGAGAAATAAAAATCTAGGTCACCAATGGGGTCCCCAAGATTTCAATGCTTGGCTGGTGGGATTGCTTCATTGATGGGGGGGAAGTGACTTGGGTCGCTGTGACAAAAAACTTCACATTTATTAATGTTGACATGTAATCCCAAAGAGTGACCTCTTTCTTCTAAAATAGCCAGCACTCTACATACCTCAGTGCTCGGGCCTGCCACAACACCATCATCCAAATACCAAGCATGGTACAACAGATTGGCACAGCCTGGCTCCAATACAATCTCAGACACTAAGATATTCAACACCAAAGAGAATAAGAGAGGGCCGAGGGGATCCCCTTGCTGGACACCACATTCTAAGTTAGATTCCCCATCGTGTGCCATAAGTATGGGTGCTGGCTATAACACCAATGAGCCCAAGGGTAGAGTTCAGGAAAATGTTTGGCACTCTCTAAGAGGAGTGCCTGACGCGACACCAGATTAAACGCATTCTTCATATCTACTTTCAACACTACAACGTTTTCTTCCAGCCATTGCTTTTCGACACACGCTCTAAGACCATGCATAACAGTTCCAATTATGCCAAATGTGTATGTCGGTCACAACGGAAGACTTTCATATAGACTGACACGAATGTCTAAAACACGCATCCTTCTGATGACCGGATCGCTTTGCTTCGTTCATCCTATGTATGTGGATGTCTTAGCAAATTGACGTCACACAATCAATGGTGTAAAAAAAAAAAACAATGAAACAAGTAATAAAAACATTCTCTACGAGAAAATTGGTGGTATATAGGATTTGAAGGCAATAGTGGTGTAAAAAGCAAGGAAACAAGAGTCTAATAATAAAGTAAAATAATGTAATAGTCCTATATTTAGCACACAACGAGCACAGTATCTTACAAATGTGCTAAATATAGGACTATTACATTATTTTACTTTATTATTAGACTCTTGTTTCCTTGCTTTTTACACCACTATTGCCTTCAAATCCTGTATACCACCAACTTTCTTGTATAGAGAATGTTTTTATTACTTGTTAGCCTGGGTATTTAAGACTGTCGTGTGTACAAGTTATGTATGACAAGTTATATTTTTATATGTTCTGTACGTTAAAATTTTCTGTCGTTGATTAAACAAAAAGCTAACATTTGGTGCGACGTAAACGTTACCATGCATGAATATAAATGAACATTTTGCATCTTTTGGCGCCCATATTGGATCCAACGTATATGCTATAAAATATAATATATTACTTGGCTAACAAATCATTGACATTATTGTAACTTTTGTTTAACCCGTGTATACTAACTGAGAATGATCAAAGACGCAATAAGACCTTCGCAGTTATGTGCTAACTAGGAGAATAGTCTTTTCAATTTCACAGACCTTAGAAATATTTTTACGTACATTGCTCAGTTATTCATAAATCTATACCACAGATTCCCGAGTGTAGTATACCAGCTCTCTGTCCCGAAATTCATTTTGGGTCCATCTGTTAAACTGCAACGTTATAGTGACATTTGCCATTTTCTGGACATATACAGATTATTTAGAATTTGATTATAGTTATGCAGTGACACCCGTTTCAATGTTGCCAGCAACCATTGGAAGAGCGAATCCTACCTTCGAATTACTATAATTAACTATCCTACAGTGTGAGTGTGTGTACATCTGTGTACATGTGTGTGTGCGTGTGTGTATGTGTGTGTTCATGCATGTGCACACATGCATGTGTGCATTTGTGTATTAAAGTGCACATGAGATCACACGACAATGAGGAAAAAGACGCTGATACTTCGTATTGCAGATTAGTGAGCGTCAAAGGCTGTTTCGTGTTTGTGTGTGCATGTGCATTTGCGTGTGAGTATCTAGAAGTGCAAATGGCAGCATAAGACAGTTGTTAAATTAAAGTACAATAGCAACGACACCAATACAAACACGTACCGTGCAAAGCATGTTCAGTGATGTGATGAACAATTAATTGCCCATGGCAGTTGTACTAAGACTGCAGCAGACAATTGTATTATAGGGAAACTAATAACGTACATGTACAATTGAAACGATTGTGTAAGCGTGATGTAATGGAGGCTAGTGATGGCCATGGGACGTGACCATATATATATAGTGGAGGTCCTGTGTACATGGGAAAGGAGAATGTAGGAGATCTGAAAACCATGCAATGTAAATTGTGAAGCTCACACGGAAATAGTCGGGCAAGGGACAAACTCAACTCCTGAGCATGCGCATGCATATACACACTGAATATCACCTGTTCATATAATATTGTCCAATCAACACTTAGCATATGGGTCAACTCAGCCACCAGTTGTGCAAACTGCTGCATGCTCACACACATCTCTTATGTGTATAAATGTAGACTGGTAAATTGAGTCCATAGCATTTCCTGTAGCTATAGAGTATAGTTAATACAGACCAGCAGACATACTAGTGCCAAACGTCATGCCAAGACTAAGTGGCTTGAAACATTTGGCCATGAAGAAAGTGACCAAGCATACAAGAAATAATGTGGATGTATATGCTCCGTGACACGGACGTGCATCATTTAGTTGCAGATTTGTTTGGTGGATTGGGCAATGAAGCCATGAATATATCTTCAAATAGTAGCCATCCAACAATACTAACCTCAAAAGTATCAGAAGTGGGATGGGCAGAGACATGGAGATTGGCTGAGATTCGAGCCCAATCCGCTGCAGGACGGAACCTGCGGAAATTATTCAAACGGTGAGAATGAGCTTATACCGTTTTGCACATCGTTCTTTGGCTAAAGCGCTTAATTCAAAATGTTCCAGAAGAGATCGACTCAGCAGCGAGCGTTCATCGGTGGCCTCCAGCATGACTGAGCCACGTACGGCGGTCACTCTGAAGGTCTTTTCAGCAACATTTGTGCAAGAGGTTCAGAAAATAAGCGGAAGTTCTGAAAGATTTGTCCCTGGACCTCAGAAGTCAAATTGAAGAGCTGAACAGATCGGCGACTACCTGGCAAGGCAAAATCTAGTACCGCTGCAGGGCAGTCTCGACCGTATTTTCAAACGGCCAGAGGGTTTGCTGCAACGTGTTGGAACTACTGGACTTGTAAGCGCAGCTGCCCCCACAGACATACCGTCGGGCGAAAGAACGTAAGAATCCCGGGCAGAGACAGGAACCACTTTAATTCCACGTTAATGGTTGGAGGTAATATAGACGAAGTTAAGGTAGCGTTACAAAAACACTGATTGACTTATACGGGTTCATCTGTGGGAGATGTTTTAAAGCCTCAGAATGGCGTAGGTTGGAGGTGCCTTGTAGTACAGCAAACGTGGAAATTAGTAGGAAGTGTATCCTCAGGATACAGGTTGCAACATTTCCAAAGTACTGATAGCAATGGATTTATTAAAGCATGAATGGGAAGTAGGGGGGGGGGAGGCGTTGGCTAAAGCGGTACTGTGTTTTTGATCTTTAGCATCATGTTTCGCTTTCAATGATGGTCCTGTATAATTTGTGTCCCCACCAGAAAGGGGATATTAAATTTGCTTTGGACTTTGCTTGAATTGTTCCTCCCTACAGTCCAATATGTACCTTCCTGTAAAGGTGTCAGAACATACAGGCCAGCACCAGCTATTCTAGTGTGCTCCTGGTGGTACCTGTGGGGTGGTTTTATCGGCACACAATGCTCAAGGTCCTTAATCCTTGTCTTGCACCAATCATAGTGTACAAGGACGAAATAACAGGTATACCTATTATTCATATCATTGTGCACCCGATAAATTAACCTAGCAAGCATAAGCGACCTACTCTGTCTGTTATGCTCTCCACACAGCAGATGGCCTGGCTCCTGATGTCTGAAAGAAAGTGTCGCCTTGCTGTGGACGACGTGCAGTGGTCTTCTCACCCTATATTTAATGTCTCTTTGTATGAACCTGGAGACAAAACATTGCCCACTAAGGTCATACATGTAGCAGACTCTTTGCATGCTCTGACGATAAGAAGGGGGGCGGTGGGGGTGATGGTGTGGACAAATGAGTGTAATGATGCTTTCTTTGATTTGAAGAAGCACCTGATAACCAGTAACTTTCCAATGCTTACCTAACAGATTTCAGTTTGCCCAATGAGCTAAGTGCAGATGCCAGCGGGATGGGCTGTGGAGACGAATGCGTATTGCATCTATGCTAGCAGGGCTCTGAGCCCAGCTGACACATTTGGTTCCAATCCTATATGCTACAAACTTTCATGCAGAGAATGTTTTGTATTTATTTTGGTAACCATGTCAGGGAGTGATGATCCTAGTGTCTTCCTAAGTATGGCCGGAAATGACGAGGAGGCACATGCACTAGAGCCAACATTTTCTGGCTTGTAGAACAGTACTTCAGTGGTGTTAAAAGCACTGAAACAACGTCACTCTGAATATAACGGGACCATGGGAATGGAATCTTTTCTAAATATAGAATGCCACAAGCAGACCGGGAAAATTGCTCTTACTTTGATCATCCGTCAATATTTTGATTATATAGATTAAGTTAAAATCAATGACCTACAGAATCCAATAGCAACAGGAATCCTTTGGGTACGTTGCAATTTTGATGCTGGAGAGACGCTCCTTCGTTCAGTTTTACATGTTTTTAACCCTGAAGGTTACCTAACTTTGGTATGGACAAGTGTAAAGGGCTCATATAGTGTGCAAAAATAGAATTCAGTAAATACAGAACTGATGAGTGCTGAAAATATGAAGAACTTTGTTAAGTTTTTAAGATATTTAAAATTGATGCTCTTTAATAGTGATATTACTGATGGAAAATAGCACAAGCCTGGTTTTGTTATAAAACGGCCCACATTAGTTTCATTTCAAATGTCATGTTCACGCACGCGTACGTTTTGATCAAATGCGTAATTGCAGGTATTTGACTTATCAACAATTTATGAACGGGAAAATTACGTGCAAAAGAATTTTTCTTGCTTGTTTTAATAAATCAAGCATACTGAACCAGTTGCAATCTCTGAAACATGGTCATTTAAAGCAACTAGTATTGTGGCCAGCAATAACACAGTTATGAATATAATTGTGTGTCAGTTCATTTTGATCAAAAGGTCGACTGTTCCATTGCTATGCAGGTACACAAATCACTTTTAAAATGTTCGAATTGCTAATAATTATTGATCCTCAACTGATTTTGCAGGTGCAAAGCAGAAAATTAATATATATATATATATTATTTTGATGGTATTATATACCTGTCGATCATCTGGGTCCTCTGTGTGCAGGAATGCCACCACAGAGCCTGCCAAGTACAGCACTGCCCTGTGGTCCAGGGTGAGTAATGGAGGGGAGGAGGTGGAGGGAGGGAGGAGAGTGAAGGAATGGAGGAGGTAGGGTGGGTAGAGGAGGATAGGGGGAGGGAGGGAGAAAGTGAATGGCTCAGGGTGAGTAACTGGGAGGGGAGGACGAGAGGGAAGGCAGGTGATGGAAGGTAGGGGAGGGGGAGAGGGGAGGGGAGGAGGGAGAAGCAAAAATTAAGTACAGAATCACATGTGGTTATGAGAATCGAGAACTTTCATAAGTGGCAGAATGGGTTGGGGACAGCCTTCGAAATGGGAAAGGGTAGAGCCATTTAGAGGCCCTAAGCCTTTCAAAGAGGAGGAGGAGAAGAGAGTGAGTGGCTCACAGATGCACTAGGCCTTTTGATAAATTGGTTTCAACACAACTCATTTACATGTAGACATTTACATCTCATGTTTATAAACAAGACCATATCAGCTGCTAAAAGAGCTGTATGATGCAGGAGAGGGGCGTCTAGGTACTGATGAGACCAAATTCACTGAGATCATTGGAACAAGGAGCATTAGGACCACCTTTGAAGAGTATGCTAAGGTGTGCTACAAATGAAGGTGTGGGAAGGTGGAAGGTGTGAGCATGAGGTAGGTGTGGCCCAGAGCAGGAGGGCAGGATGTGGTCCTAAATGGCTTATACTGACTACAGTAAAGACTATTGCTTTATGTTGGGATTTGATAGGTTGGGATGGATAGTGATGCAAGGTGTTATATTCAATACTATGTTTCAGCATTATTTGTTATGTTCCAAATTTTATCCTTTTACTTAGCTTTTCACTTATAGATCTCAACGAAGCATTGAAAACTGACTGCCATGTCTTGGTGTGACATATGTGTATGCCATACATGTACAAATATACATGTATAAGACACTTTAAATAGCCCAGGGTGTGGTCAGCTGCCTATTTTGCTGAGAAGCTACATAAGAGTTAGAAGGGAGGGCTGAGGACTGGTGATGATGCTGTGATATTAAGAATAGTTGTCTCACATGTGGAGGCGAACAAGCATATGTTTGGCATGTTTGGACATGATTGGATGGTACCAACTTGAAATGTTTCTAGTACAATCGAATTTTAATGGTATAGATGTCTAGTATCTGATTTCAATTACAATAAAAAATGATGGTGATGGAGTAAACATGATAACTTAAAGTACTAAGGTCTTTAAGCAGCTTAACTATTATTTGAATTAATGTGTTAGATAGTCATGTGACACCAGTGATGTTTGTATTAGTTATAAAATAATTATAATAAAGTACTGGCTATTTAAACTCACCCCCTTTAATCATATAGGACTTATACTTTTAATAATGTGTGTATCCCAATGCCATTATTTGAAATCATGTTGGACTACCATTTTATTTCCTTACATGAAATCATGAGATCATGTGAGCATTGACATACTTGAATAGGGGCAGAACTTATAAACAGTACTTTTGTACAATGTTTTAAGTTGATATTGATTATTAATAGAAACTATGAAGTTAATCTTAATTTTGATAACAGTAACATTGAGCTTTGATTTGTGTGGATTTTCATATAATTAAATTTGCCCAGTACCTCTAATGTTAATCAATTCAGTGGCTTATATTAACAGAGTGTTTGTGAATTTCTTGATACAGGCCTGGGAACCCTTTGGAAAATGCCTATCGAGAGTTACGTTAGTAACTCTCATATAGGATTTGACCCCGATTATGAATGTCATTAAAAAAACGCGACCCGCTTCTAACAAGACTCCCGACGAGCGGATGGCTTACCTTGTTATCGTCGTCGTACAAGAAGGCAACAACAAGCAGTTTCGTGTTTGTTTGATGTCACAAAACCGCGTGGTTGTAGAGAACAAAACAATTTTTGAAACTCGTACCCAGTCCCACGTATTTCTCGTTCTTCTTCTTCTTCTTCTTCTTGTTCTTGTTCTTGACCACGCATAACTCGGGATAGGAACACTTTTAAGAAATGAAAATCACACCAATGGCTTCAGAATTCACTGGCATTTTCGCTTCTGTGGTCAAAACGTCTCGAGGCTACATGACATTTATCGGTGGTTGTGTTAGCAAATCACGTATAGCTTACTGCACTGACACGACTCGGATAGGTCCTACGTCGCTCTTTATACGAAGTACTAGCAGTATACATCAAATGTGTACGGTCTGGGCACTACACGTAGTGGTAATTAACTTTGGCGGTTATGTATTTTTAATAACGTGCACGTGCGTACTATAATCATTCTTGTTATTCGATCGTTTAGGTTTGACGCTCTTTGTAACTTAGTGAAGTTTTTTTTTCTCAAAATGCCTTCATGCACGTCAGGATAAGAAGAAAGCCAAACGACGAGCATAGTACCTCAAAACTAGAGACGACGTATTAGATTCAGCCCGAGCGGAACTACAAAGCAGAGCCTGAAAAGAAGCGGGCCTCTCAAACGTGAAAACTATCGAGCAGAGCCTGAAAAGAAACGGATCTCTCGACGCGCAAGGTATCGAGATGCGATTAGTAGGGGGGGGGGGGGGGGGGGGGGGGGGGGGAGAGGGTGCTGTCTGCTTCTGGCCCGATACAAAATGCGTTTGTGGGTTCGATCGCGCTGGGGCGACAATTAATAACCTCTCTTCTATTTCGGCCGCCCCTTAAAAGCCCCCTCAGATCCTGAAAAGGAACGGACCTCTCGACGTGCAAGGTATCGAGCAGATCCTGAAAAAAGATAGCGATATTGCCATAGTCCTGAACGTGCATCTCGCTCGGCGAAAAGAGTTAAGGTCACTCAATGGTATGTCGTTCTCATATCAAGATGGATTACTTAACATGCTATACGGCTCATAATCGGGTATGAATAAAAATCAATGAAACAAGTAAATAAAAACATTCTCTATGAGAAAGTTGGTGGCATATAGGATTTGAAGGCAATGGTGGTGTAAAAAGGAAGGAAACAAGGGTCTAGTAATAAGGAAAAATGGAATAGTCCTATATTTAGCACATTTCTATATGTAGGATATAGTATGTTGTTCGTGTGCTAAATATAGGACTATTCCATTTTTCCTTATTACTAGACCCTTGTTTCCTTCCTTTTTACACCACCATTGCCTTCAAATCCTATATGCCACCAACTTTCTCATAGAGAATGTTTTTATTTACTTGTGAGTAAGGGAGTGATATTTGTAGACTTGTTGCAGTTAGTAAATCGTGAACCTGACATCTTGCCATATTAGAGTGCACGAGTTGAAATTATTACACAATTTTTCTACCACAGACCACTAATCAAAACAACAGGACTGGTGAATACAGGAAGTTGTTTATGGCCATAGTTGGTGTTCTGATAGTGGCTATGTTTACCTCATGTATAATTTACAGCAGACATGTTTGGAGGCAGCTAGTGGGGGATCAGCAGTAGTGCATAAAGAAGTGTTCTTGGACTTCACTGATGCAGCAATTATTCATTTGTTTTTGTCTTAAAACTAGCTCGATGCGCATACTGGTATGTATTCGTGCGAATAATCCGTGCATCGGTAAAATTTGTATAAACATGAAGTAAATAAACAACTAGCTACATGTACCAAGAAAATCATTTCATTCATTTCTTGGTAGTTATACTTATTCTATAAATTCGTAATGTGTGCAAGGCATGTATTCCCTGAAATGGCCCGACCGGGAGTGTGTTCCCCCACTGGGCCCCAGCCATCGGGAGACATGCGGCAAGGGGGAGAGTGAGGGTACATGCGCATAAGAAAAATCTCTAAAACATTAATTAGCAGGTAATAAGCAGGTCATGCACTGCAGATCTCGCTCTAGGTCTATGGTGTAGTATACAATACTCACTATACAGCAAGCTTCGATGTCGCTCATCATTCGGTGCATACATGAATATATGCTATAATTGAACAGTACACAACTCACAAGAACAAAGAACTACACTACACTACACTACACTACACTACACTACACTACACTATGCACAAATGTTCTAAAGAATTACTACCCTGCCCATGATGGCCCTGGATATTGATCTAACTAGAACCATGTTCATTCTGCTGTTGATGTTTTAATTGGCAAGGATATATTTTAAAATAATTATGTGCGACATATATAAATATCCATTTGCTCACAGCCATTTGCCTTGGCGCATGTTTTGCGACTGCTGTAAGCGACACGTGCACCAAACGCAATACGTCAGTGGCAGGCAATGTTACATGTATGGCTTTATCAGGACGAATCTGATGCATGGCCGTGGGGGTCGAAGCAGTGAAAATTATAAACCAATTTCCGGGAAGGTGCTGCAAAGTTGATGCGTGAAATCAAGATGAACGCGTGATAGTTAAAATTCAGACCACTGTAACTCCATGATATGATGGGCATCTAATTTAGAAAAAAACGTTGTCTCTTTGAGTATGAAATAACTTGAAAGATTGAAAAAATATGCGGATCCCTTTTCGCTGCCTCAATCCCATGTATGTATAGTACAGCACGCAGCTGAGGGTTCTCCATGTAATCATCCGATACGCGATACCTTAATTACGTTGCTCAACAGTCATTTTCAAACTGCACGCATGCTGCTCAGGGATTAATTACCGAATGATGACGTACACTGCAAGCTTTTTGTAGTTTACGAGAAAGTTGATTGTGAAAGCTATTTGGAAGTAAACAAGGGAAGGAAACAATCGCCTCCACATATTTACTTCATGCTCAGATAATTTATAAACAAGGGTTATTCAAGTAATCGTTAATATTTTATAATCCTTGTATATAAATGCGATGACATAAAGCGATGTAACCAGTATTATATTTGCGGGCTGGTACACAGATGGAGTTTTCCTTTCTGCTCTGCTGTCGGAGGTTCCTCCAATTTATTCTTCTTGCAGTGAACGTATTCGTGGGGGTAAGTGTTAGTTACAGTACTGGTATGTATGGTGCTTAACAAAAGCCACCTCCATTAAAAAGAACGAAGGTTTGAATGCTAGCTAGAATTGTTATGTATGTGGCATTTGTACGTCCATAAACTGTATCAAACTCTAAAAATGAGGGCATGGCGCGATGCATGGACCCGTAGTACTACTACATAGGGAGTCGGGCACATGGCCGAGGAGGGTATGTGCTACGTTACGTGGCATATGAATAGCGCCATCAATAGGCCCAGTGTGTTGTGTGCATGCACGTATTTCGAGACACAGGCGCACCGGTGTCCGTCACCTTGTTCGCACACACAAAGGCTTTTAGCAAATTGTTTGCACCTCAATCAATCGCGTGGTTGCTTGTGTGCTCAGTGATATTTGTCTGACAGTATACATACCTCCCATCATCAGCTCTCCCACACCAACCCCCCCCCCCCCCCCCCCATAGAGCATCTTAATTATGGCACCTTTATTGCCTCAGGCTCATGAGCACACCTTGTAAACCAACTCCATTGTATAGAGCTCTTTCACGGTCACATGACAAAAAGCAATTAATCACGTAAATGTAATGACGTTATCGTGTCCGCCATATTGGTGCTCGGCTGAAATGGGAGTCTGCGTTGTCGACCAGTATTTTACCAATTCTACGGTAGGCAAGAGCACAAGATTGTACAGGATACCTAAAGTAAGAGCCCAGTATGGTGAATATGAGCTAGAATTGTCACAGAGACGAAGGAACGGCTTCCTGGCTGCAATCGGTCGTAAAGACTCGGCGTCACTTCATAACGCTCGGATATGTTCCCTGCACTTCATCAAGGGCAAACCAGCACAGTCACTGTATACTGAATTAGACCCAGATTGGCTGCCTTCACTGAATCTTCCGGGTATATGTAAGAAAAGCCCAAGTAACAGCGACATTGAACGGCTCCGAGAACGGCTCCTTAGGTACTCGAACGAAGTCAGATGAGAACGGATCTAACCCACCAATGCTTTCGATATATCGAGTCTTTGCATCTGGAGGCAAGCTATCTGCATACAAAGACAGCTTTGACATGCTTTACTTTTAAAAGAGCGGAATACCCGAGCACCAATATGGCGGATAATTGATTACGTCAACTAATATATCACATGATTGCTGCTACGGATCACGCGATGAAAGAGCTCTATATATGTGACCTCAAAGCTGAGCTGTTTGTAACTGTGGTCACATTGTGGTGTCGAATCCCTTCAAATCATCAATCTGAAATGTCATTGGATGATTTCAACCACCATGGGTGCATATGTGATCACACCTGCACACACACACACACACACATCTCTGTACAACATGCTCAGTAGAGCACGCATGCATCTGGCTTTATGGTGACCTCCTTGAGAGTTCCATTGCTGAGGGCATGTGCACCTCCATGCATGTCTCTTAATGTGTTCCCATATGTCAGTCCTCCACCATTCTGCATCTATCTCCCTATATCACCGTCTCCCAATCCCCTCCCTCCTTCCAACCCCCCTCCCCTCCCTCCCCTCCCTCCCATCTCTCCCTCCCTCCTCTCTTCTTCAGCTGTTTGGAGCAGGTGTCCTCATTCTGGGTGTGGTCACAAGAGTGGGCGACTCCATGTACTTTGACATCTCCAATGACCAGACAGACCAGGGCATCCTCATGATATCATCCCTGCTCATAGCCCTGGGTGTGTTTGTGGTAGTGGTGGCAGGTGTGGGGGCCGTCGGAGCCATCTTTGCCTCCATGCTCTGCGGACGCATCCTGCTAGGCTTGGTAAGTGAAGTGGGCGTGGCATGTGTGGTGGGCGTGGCATGTTGTCCGCGTGGCACGTCATTAGTTTGGTATAGTCAGCGGTGGGTGTGGCACGAGCACATGATATGTGAGAGAATGGCCATCACCTCCCGACGTGCCTCACCCCCCCGTACCTCCGTACTTACATGTGTATGTCTGCCTTCCCCACACACACTGCTGCAAACTATAGCCACTTCACATGGCAAGCAATGTGAAGTGGTGCCAAGTGTGTGTATGTTGGCATGGGGGTGGGGGGTGAGTTGTAATGGACGCTTGGCTCAGCCAGGATCTGCACACCGCCTGACATATAAGCATATAGACACATATCTTTAGTGGACGTAGGTGGAGACTAAGGGGTTAAGGTCTGTGGCGAGTGACTCAGTGTGACCCCCCCCCCCCCCCTCGTACAGTATGCATCTGTGCTGGCCTTCCTGGTGACATGTGAGCTGGCTGCAGGGGTCACTGCCGCTGTCAAGAGGAGAGAGGTGGGTAGCATGCCCGGGCATATCGTGTGTGGGCGTGGCATGTACATCCCTACAGTTTCATGGACAAATGGTTAATTTAAAGATGAATTTGCAAGTGAATAACTTGAGTTAATTTTAATAATGTAAATGTTTATAGCTACACAGAGGTTGTGATTTTTTTAAAAAAGGATGTTATTATCAACATGTGTACTAATCATAGTAAGCTCATTTATAACCTATTAATTAATCAAAGGTGGCTCTTAACCTGAGACCATTCCCACAGTATTAAATATGTGCACACATATATGTGGTTGTGGACCAATAAGCCATGCAAGTGGCTGTTATGAAATATTGTGGTAACAGTTACACTGCTTGTAGTAATTGCTATAGCCACTTCCTCACTAGACATCTCAAACCTCATCCAAACCGCATTGATCCAGATCGATCCAGCGCTGACTTGCTTTATGTTGAGTCTCCACTAGGAATTCATAGTGAACCTGATCGGAGTCAGTTTGGGGTGGTCTGTGTTAAGATGGAATCAGCTGTACAGCTTTGCTGGTCTGCGTTCATGGAACTATACTGTATATACGTAGGAAAAGGCTAAAAAGGGCGAGCATATGGAAATGGGATTTTTATTTTGCCCCCAGCACTGCTCCCAAGTCTTTGAACATATACATAATCCCCTGGTAGATTGATTTGTTGCAGCTGATTACATCGAGGTGGAGTAGGACGTCAGTCGCGCCCCCCCCCCCCCCCCCCCCCCCATACTCCTGCCATGTGTACGGATCTCTTCAATTCCACAGGTGGCCATTTTAAATTAATGATTTTTGTAATGCCCAAACCGCAAACTCGATGTTTGCTACGAAGTGGATCCAATGCGGTTCGAAGCACCTTAATGTAGATTCACATACTGTACATGTATGAAAGATTAATGGATTGCAGAATGAGTGAGGAGGAAGGATGTTAGGGTGGTGATGTGTGGGTGATGGGTGGGTAAGGTGGTGATGTGTGTGTAAGGTGGTGATGTGAGGGGTGATGTGTGGATAAGGTTGTGATGGTGGGTAAGGTGGTGATGTGTGGGGATGGGTGGGTAAGGTGGTGATATGTGGATAAGGTGGTGATGTGTGGGTGATATGTGGGTAAGGTGGTGATGTGTGGAGTGATGGTGGGAAAGGTGGTGTTGTGTTGGGTGATGTGAGGGGTATGGGTGTGATATGCATGTAGCTACTCTTACTTTTTAACTTACATGTAATGAAGTGTGTGATCTTTGCATTCAAACATTATTGCTACCTTCTCTCTCCCTCTCACCAGGTAGAGGGGGCCTTTCAGCATGCCATCAACAGTACCTTTGTGCGCGCATCTGTTGATGACATCATGTTCATATCGTGGGACAACTTCCAAACAAAGGCAAGTGGTGTGCTCAGGGCATCCATCCCCATGCGGTGTGTCACCACCACGCATGCAGTAGTAAAAACATTCGATATCATCTCTCTCATATGTGTGGTAACAATGGACGCATATATTGCACAATCCCACTTGAGAGGGGCTAAGCACAACATGCCTGCGTATAGGGTGGGCACTCCTAATATATATCTGCATGCACACACTGGTGGGCCAACCTTAAAGGACGTTGTGGCTTGCTCCACTTGCATGCTTCACATATCCTCCTCCCCCTCTCCCCCTCCCCTCTCCACACAGTTCAGCTGCTGTGGAGTGAACAGCTATGCAGACTGGGTGCAGAACCACACCTCCTCCCTGCCCACCTCCTGCTGTAGGTCACCTGGGTCCTCTGTGTGTAGGAATGCCACCACTGAGCCTGCCAAGTACAGCACTGCCCTGTGGTCCAGGGTGAGTAATGGAGGGGAGGAGGTGGAGGAGGGATGAAAGGAGGAAGGGAGGGGAGGAGGAAGGGAGGGGAGGATGGGCAGAGAGGGGAGAGGGAGGAGGAATGGGGCATGCAGGGCGTGGATGGAGAAAGTGAAAATTAAATGGAGTGCTGGATCAACCAAGTTAGTAGGACATAGCATTTGGTTGAGGAGAATCATGAACTTTCATCACTCCTTCCATCTTGTACTTCATACCTTATAGGGATGCTCTGATGTTGTGGTCACATGGCTCAAAAGCAGTCTCGGTGGTGTAACTGCTGTGGCCATAGTGTTTGCATTAATGCAGGTGTGTAGATTGAGGCTCTCTCCTCTATAAACACATCTTGAAGCAGTAAACGTGTGTGTGTGTGTGTGTGCGCATGTGGTCACATTTGGACACGTATAGTATATCATTCACTCATATACATGTGCATGAGTATTCCACATGTATATGCATAAGATGCACATGTGTGTGTTGTGCCTGGTGCAAATAAACCAGTTGACGTGGTTGTTCTCTGCTGCAGGTGTTTGGCATAGCCATGTCGTGCTTTGTGGCCATATACAAAGGCACACAGAACAGGTACCAAGTGGTCTAGACATCTCTCCCACACTGGAGGTGACTTTGTTGGGTTTCTTGTTCACTGTATATATATATTGTATTGCAGGTTGTGTATGTACATCTGTATTTATCATATTGTGTACCAGTTCTACGCAAACATGTATCGAAAATGTGTGTGTGTGTGTGTGTGTGTGGCAGCTGCCAGTACTGTGGGTGCAGTGCTGTGTTTCCATGGAAAGTAGTAATCTAATTACACACTTATAGATTTACAGGTGTATTATTTTCTGGATGGAATTGTGTGCACACGTAACCTAGTCCTATGTCGGGCCATTCATTAAGGATGAAATGGTAAGTACTGCTTTCATGCCAATTAACCTGAAGCTGTTGGCCCTCACATTAGGAGGGGGAGGGGATTTAGAATGCACCCAGCAAACATGAGCTCTTCCCTGTGGGGTAAGTCACCCACCAAACGATCCTTCTAAGACACAGCACATTAATAACAGCCACACATAAATATTCCCCGCTTAGTAGTTATTTTCAAACATAGTAAAACAAGAGTATAAATGACTTCTTCTGTTTGACAATACAAAGGAAAGTTAGGCCATGTAGAAAATGGAACTATTATATAAGATCAGTACACATGATTGTTCAAAGATGGAAGTATCACGGTTCAGTGGAGGAGGTGTGCTGTAGCTTGGAGCCGTCCCCACCACATGAGGTCTGCTGAAGTTGTACAAGTGCTGGTACACCTTCACCACTAATGATGTCATCTTCACTCCTAACCACACCCACTGTAGCACCAGTACTGCCTGGAGAGCTTCCATCAGTGGTCTGTGTCCCCTCACCAGCAGTGGTGGTGTGTGTCCCCTCACCAGCAGTGGTGGTGTGTGTCCCCTCACCAGCAGTGGTGGTGTGTGTCCCCTCACCAGCAGTGGTGGTGTGTGTCCCCTCACCAGCAGTGGTGGTGTGTGTTCCCTCACCAGCAGTGGTGGTGTGTGTCCCCTCACCAGCAGTGGTGGTGTGTGTTCCCTCACCAGCAGTGGTGGTGTGTGTGCCCTCACCAGCAGTGGTGGTCTGTGTCCCCTCACCAGCAGTGGTGGTGTGTGTCCCCTCACCAGCTGCACTGTCAGCAGGGGCTGTGCTGCATTCCTCATCTGGCTCCATGACAACATGAAGGTTGTACTTCCTGAAGGTCATGAAGTCCTTCACAACACTCAGACAGCAAAGGTTCTACGGACAGAATGTGTACAATACCATCACATGCGTACACACCATCACATGTGTACAGACCATCACATGTGTACAGACCATCACATGTGTACAGACCATCACATGTGAACAGACCATCACATGTGTACAGACCATCACATGCGTACAGACCATCACATGTGCACAGACCATCACATGTGTACAGACCATCACATGTGTACAGACCATCACATGTGTACAGACCATCACATGTGTACAGACCATCACATGTGTACAGACCATCATATGTGTACAGACCATCACATGTGTACAGACTATCACATGTGTACAGACCATCACATGTGTACAGACCATCACATGTGCACAGACCATCACATGTGTACAGACCATCACATGTGTACAGCCCATCACATGTGTGCAGACCATCACATGTGTACAGACCATCACATGTGTACAGACCATCACATGTGTACAGACCATCACATGTGTACAGACTATCACATGTGTACAGACCATCACATGTGTACAGACCATCACATGTGCACAGACCATCACATGTGTACAGACCATCACATGTGTACAGACCATCACATGTGTACAGACCATCACATGTGTACAGACCATCACATGTGTACAGACCATCACATGTGTACAGACCATCACATGTGTACAGACTATCACATGTGTACAGACCATCACATGTGTACAGACCATCACATGTGCACAGACCATCACATGTGTACAGACCATCACATGTGTACAGACCATCACATGTGCACAGACCATCACATGTGCACAGACCATCACATGTGCACAGACCATCACATGTGCACAGACCATCACATGTGCACAGACCATCACATGTGTACAGACCATCACATACGTATAGACCATCACATGTGTACAGACCATCACATGTGTACAGACCATCACATGTGCACAGACCATCACATGTGTACAGACCATCACATGCGTATAGACCATCACATGTGTACAGACCATCACATGTGTACAGAACATCACATGTGTACAGACCATCACATGTGTACAGACCATCACATGTGTACAGACCATCACATGTGTACAGACCATCACATGTGCACAGACCATCACATGTGTACAGACCATCATATGTGTACAGAACATCACATGTGCACAGACCATCACATGTGTACAGCCCATCACATGTGTGCAGACCATCACATGTGTACAGACCATCACATGTGTACAGACCATCACATGTGTACAGACCATCACATGTGTACAGACTATCACATGTGTACAGACCATCACATGTGTACAGACCATCACATGTGCACAGACCATCACATGTGTACAGACCATCACATGTGTACAGACCATCACATGTGCACAGACCATCACATGTGCACAGACCATCACATGTGCACAGACCATCACATGTGCACAGACCATCACATGGGTACAGACCATCACATACGTATAGACCATCACATGTGTACAGACCATCACATGTGTACAGAACATCACATGTGTACAGACCATCACATGTGCACAGACCATCACATGCGTATAGACCATCACATGTGTACAGACCATCACATGTGTACAGAACATCACATGTGTACAGACCATCACATGTGCACAGACCATCACATGCGTATAGACCATCACATGCGTATAGACCATCACATGTGTACAGACCATCACATGTGTACAGAACATCACATGTGTACAGACCATCACATGTGTACAGACCATCACATGTGTACAGACCATGTGTACAGACCATCACTATCATATTACACGTAGATGCACACTGTAGCTATATGCAACTTCTTTAGCATTAAGATGAATTTCCATGCACATGTACATATATGGACCAGAGGACACATCCAAGAGCATACATGTAGATGAATACATACATGTAACCACAACACCGAATGCTCGGGAATGAGCCATTTGTCAAACCACACCCACTGCCTGATAATACCCACCCAATACTATATACGTGATGATACAAGATGATTAAGCAAACATGTATGGCTGCACGATCAAGGATGTGACATGGCTCGTGGTTTCTGTTGTAAGATGGAAGACAGTATTGCATCGATGACAAGGCGATGCATTTGCAAGGGTGGAGATTGGAGTTGGAAAAAAAGCAATGCACAGATCTGACAAACATAACAGCATGCATACATGCACACTGTTTTATGCACTGACTACTTGTTTCCATCGTCTTTACCCCACTATTGCCTTGCACACTATTCATATACAACCCTATCAAGGTAAGGGTATGAACAGGGCCAGGTACTAAGGGTATGGGGAGGGCCAGGCAAGGTCCAGGTAAGGGTATGGGCAGGGCCAGGTAAGGGTGTGGGCAGGGCCAGGTAAGGGTATGGGCAGGGCCAGGTAAGGGTATGGGCAGGGCCAGGTAAGGGTATGGGCAGGGCCAGGTAAGGGTATGGGGGGGGGGGGGGGGTGTTAAAGGTGGCAGCAGTGGCTAGTGCATTGTTTTTAGAAATACATTAACTAAAGCTGGGTTGGTTGTGAATGAAGCTAAGTCAGTTTGGAACCCCACACATAGATTACAGTACTTGTCCCAAGAAAAGTGTGGAGCTTATGATCGCAGACCTTATAGGACAACATTCGATTCGAGTAGCCAGTCTTGTTGGTAAAATTATTTCCATGAGTTTAGCTCTAGGCAGTGGCCAGGTTTATGACCAGGGTGCTGTATGTAATGATTCAGTCCAGGTATGCATGGTGTGAGACAATCAGAGGATAAATGTTTGGTTAGTTACAATGGTCAACCTATATGGCATAGCCCATCTGCTGTGTGGATTAATACATTCTGATGCCAACAATACTGGTCATGGGGGCTACACTTGTTGAGCGTGGGTAGGCGCATGGGTATTGGTCATGGAGAAGGCCACACAGAGCTCAACTTGGAGGGAGCTGGTAGCTGTTGGTAGGGTACTACTTTCAAATGCTAGCTTGCTAGATAATACTAGGATTTGTTGGATTACAAAATGTAGAGCGAATTGTACAAGCTGGGAGCCCAAAACAAATGTTACAGGCTGAGGCAGTCAATACATATGCGTCTGAATGGATTTCACAGGAAGAGAATCAACTGGCTGACTACCTCAGTCACATGTGTATGTACATGTAGATCAGGACAATTGGTTCTTAGATCAGGATATGTTAAATGGACCACTTCACTTCACACTAATGCACAACTCAAGCTTTTAAATTCCCATACATGCACACCTAGGTTCGGAGGCAACAGTTGCATTTACAGTGCACTGGGGAAGTGAGAACAATTGGTGGTGCCCCTCCCCCCTCATTAGTGGTCATTGGTGGTGCCCCCCCCCCATGAGTGGTCATTGGTGGTGCCCCCCTCATTAGTGGTCATTGGTGGTGCCCCCCCCCCCCCCCCTCATTAGTGGTCATTGGTGGTGCCCCCCTCATTAGTGGTCATTGGTGGTGCCCACCTCCCTCATTAGTGGTCATTGGTGGTGCCCACCTCCCTCATTAGTGGTCAGGGTACTCGGGCACACGGAGGTACGCAAGGCACTAGGGACACTGGTAGTGCCAGGATGGCAATCAGCTGCTTACTAGACAATAATGCCCCTCTGACCTACATTCGTTGCAGGGGTCACTTCATTACTAGCTTGTGTACCCTGGTAGATCAGGAGTGGCCTTGGGTAAACACAACACTGCAATGCTTGCTCTGTTTCGCTATTTGCATGTGTACCCCAGTCGTACATGTGTACCCCAGTCGTACATGTGTACCCCAGTCGTACATGTGTACCCCAGTCATACATGTGTACCCCAGTCGTACATGTGTACCCCAGTCATACATGTGTACCCCAGTCATACATGTGTACCCCAGTCGTACATGCGTACCCCAGTCATACATGTGTACCCCAGTCATACATGTGTACCCCAGTCATACATGTGTACCCCAGTCATACATGTGTACCCCAGTCGTACATGTGTACCCCAGTCATACATGTGTACCCCAGTCGTACATGTGTACCCCAGTCATACATGTGTACCCCAGTCATACATGTGTACCCCAGTCGTACATGCGTACCCCAGTCATACATGTGTACCCCAGTCGTACATGTGTACCCCAGTCGTACATGCGTACCCCAGTCATACATGTGTACCCCAGTCATACATGTGTACCCCAGTACCCCAGTCATACATGTGTACCCCAGTCGTACATGCGTACCCCAGTCGTACATGTGTACCCCAGTCGTACAGCGTACCCCAGTCGTACATGTGTACCCCAGTCATACATGTGTACCCCAGTCGTACATGTGTACCCCAGTCATACATGTGTACCCCAGTCATACATGTGTACCCCAGTCATACATGTGTACCCCAGTCATACATGTGTACCCCAGTCGTACATGTGTACCCCAGTCATACATGTGTACCCCAGTCATACATGTGTACCCCAGTCGTACATGCGTACCCCAGTCATACATGTGTACCCCAGTCGTACATGTGTACCCCAGTCATACATGTGTACCCCAGTCATACATGTGTACCCCAGTCATACATGTGTACCCCAGTCATACATGTGTACCCCAGTCATACATGTGTACCCCAGTCGTACATGTGTACCCCAGTCATACATGTGTACCCCAGTCATACATGTGTACCCCAGTCGTACATGTGTACCCCAGTCATACATGTGTACCCCAGTCATACATGTGTACCCCAGTCGTACATGCGTACCCCAGTCATACATGTGTACCCCAGTCGTACATGTGTACCCCAGTCATACATGTGTACCCCAGTCATACATGTGTACCCCAGTCATACATGTGTACCCCAGTCATACATGTGTACCCCAGTCGTACATGTGTACCCCAGTCGTACATGCGTACCCCAGTCATACATGTGTACCCCAGTCATACATGTGTACCCCAGTCGTACATGTGTACCCCAGTCGTACATGTGTACCCCAGTCGTACATGTGTACCCCAGTCATACATGTGTACCCCAGTCATACATGTGTACCCCAGTCGTACATGTGTACCCCAGTCATACATGTGTACCCCAGTCATACATGTGTACCCCAGTCGTACATGCGTACCCCAGTCATACATGTGTACCCCAGTCGTACATGCGTACCCCAGTCATACATGTGTACCCCAGTCGTACATGTGTACCCCAGTCGTACATGCGTACCCCAGTCATACATGTGTACCCCAGTCGTACATGCGTACCCCAGTCATACATGTGTACCCCAGTCGTACATGCGTACCCCAGTCATACATGTGTACCCCAGTCATACATGTGTACCCCAGTCATACATGTGTACCCCAGTCGTACATGCGTACCCCAGTCATACATGTGTACCCCAGTCATACATGTGTACCCCAGTCGTACATGTGTACCCCAGTCATACATGTGTACCCCAGTCATACATGTGTACCCCAGTCGTACATGTGTACCCCAGTCATACATGTGTACCCCAGTCATACATGTGTACCCCAGTCGTACATGCGTACCCCAGTCATACATGTGTACCCCAGTCGTACATGCGTACCCCAGTCATACATGTGTACCCCAGTCGTACATGTGTACCCCAGTCGTACATGCGTACCCCAGTCATACATGTGTACCCCAGTCGTACATGCGTACCCCAGTCATACATGTGTACCCCAGTCGTACATGCGTACCCCAGTCATACATGTGTACCCCAGTCGTACATGTGTACCCCAGTCGTACATGCGTACCCCAGTCATACATGTGTACCCCAGTCATACATGTGTACCCCAGTCGTACATGCGTACCCCAGTCGTACATGTGTACCCCAGTCATACATGTGTACCCCAGTCATACATGTGTACCCCAGTCGTACATGCGTACCCCAGTCATACATGTGTACCCCAGTCATACATGTGTACCCCAGTCATACATGTGTACCCCAGTCATACATGTGTACCCCAGTCGTACATGTGTACCCCAGTCGTACATGCGTACCCCAGTCATACATGTGTACCCCAGTCATACATGTGTACCCCAGTCGTACATGCGTACCCCAGTCGTACATGTGTACCCCAGTCATACATGTGTACCCCAGTCATACATGTGTACCCCAGTCGTACATGTGTACCCCAGTCGTACATGTGTACCCCAGTCATACATGTGTACCCCAGTCATACATGTGTACCCCAGTCATACATGTGTACCCCAGTCATACATGCGTACCCCAGTCGTACATGTGTACCCCAGTCATACATGCGTACCCCAGTCGTACATGTGTACCCCAGTCATACATGTGTACCCCAGTCGTACATGTGTACCCCAGTCATACATGTGTACCCCTGTCATACATGTGTACCCCAGTCGTACATGCGTACCCCAGTCATACATGTGTACCCCAGTCATACATGTGTACCCCAGTCATACATGTGTACCCCAGTCATACATGCGTACCCCAGTCATACATGTGTACCCCAGTGGTACATGTGTACCCCAGTGGTACATGTGTACCCCAGTCATACATGAGTACCCCAGTCATACATGTGTACCCCAGTCGTACATGTGTACCCCAGTCGTACATGTGTACCCCAGTCGTACATGCAAATGATCTATTGTTGATGCTATCTCGAATACCGTTGTACTTTGGCTAACTTTAGCTGATGTTGCCAACTTTGGCCTGGGTGCACTGACTACTATGTAGGGTGGGGGGTCACACATGGTAATGGAGGGGGTTGGGAGATGCAACCAGCCCCATGAGCTAGCAATTACCGTATACATACATGTAAGAGGTGGCCATTACTGGAGGCCAGGTTGTGTGTATGCTGTGCGGGTAAGGTACCTTGATAATATCGACGTTGACGACAAGGTCAGGGTTCTTGAGGTCTACAACGTGTGAGTAGCCATTGTCTTTGGTCACCAAAGATGCCACCAGGGCTATGATGGCGTCTCTATTCACTGAGCTGTTATTTCTGGCCTTATAGTTCACTGCAAACTGGGTGGGGGTGGGGTGGGGAGAGGGAGGGATGGTGAATGAGATCACTAAGCATCACATAACTGATGACCAATAACCAATAATTCACAAGGGCCATACTGGCTAGGAATGTGTAAATAACTTGTAGTATATAGATTTATTAGAATTTATTATCTTATTGTTTTTGTGCATTGTGTTATCAATCAATTCAAGTACAGTGTACACTGTACACATGTACACTGTACACTGTATCTACCACTCATCGTGCATACATACATGTCATGCATTAACATGCTTCAAAGGGATATGAGAGGGGGAGCATGGGGGGGGGGGGGGGGTGAGGAACTATGTCCATCATGGGGTAGGAGGGTAGGACAGTAAGCCTTTCAAAGGGGCGGAGGAGGGGGGACCCTGTCCATATATGGGCTTCAACACAACTCAAGTGTACATGTACATGTACACCTCATGTTCATACATGTACATGTAAACATGACTGTGCCAGCTGCACTTTTATAAAACAGAAACAGTACACCTACAACCACAACCACTCACACAACCTCACACAGTGACCACACCCATGAAACCTCATCCCAGCAGTCCATTAACCCCACAACCTCTCACTCACTAACCACACCCACCGACCATCACAGCGACATAATCCATTAACCTCAACAACTTCTCACTCCAAGTCAAGATGGAGACAGTACACGCAAAAATGTATCTTCTAAACACACTATCCATTTAACCTGTAACACTAAAAGCACAGACAATATACAGCACAAAGATTATTACCTAGAACATAGTGGCTTTCATGCCTGGCCCCCCCCCCCACATGTAGGTTAATACTGTTCTGACTCAGATAATCCTGGAGTAGCTAGTTATTCAGAGACATTAATTACTGGATTGCCTTAACCCTCTAAGACTTTCCCACTGATAACATGTACAAATCATTACCCAAGGATGCTGTTGTGACCTGATCCATTAGTACGTCTATTGTACTGCACAATTAAACATGTCCTCTGGTAGCATGACTAACTTTTCAAATCCAGGAAAGAGAGGTACATACACTCACAACAAACACCTAAACTGTAAGTACATGCACCCTGTCATCATACATGCACCCTGTCATCATACATGCACCCTGTCATCATACATGCACCCTGTCATCATACAGTGCACACAGCTACATGTAGGTACCTTTATTGTTAGGAGATCGTCCACATGGAAGTGAGGCTCCAGGACAGCAGGCACGCTCTTAGCTATGTCCTGCTCTGTGGCCCGGCACACTGCCATCACTGGTATCATCCTATGACAGAACCTGCAGTGGGAGGAGGTCATACAAATGCAGTGGTAACCATAGATGACCAGGTCATTATAACCAAATGATTATAATCCTTACAGCAACCGTACTTCATTGGTACTGGATATGGTAAATGTAATTAAAGAAATCAATTATGATGGATTAATTGATTTTAATCAAAATAATCAATTTTGATAACCTAAAATGTGATCTAGAATATGCTGCATCAAATTCCGCTTTGTGCAGCAAAGCTTTGAAGCGAGGCCTCCCAGACAGATCAAGAAGATTACCCATGGTACATGTATATACATGTATAAGGCATATCAAATAATTAGCCATCCCAGACAGATCAAGAAGATACCGTAAACTCGCAATTAGAAGCCCCGGCACCTACATGTAATTGGGACTACAAAATTTTGCATGAAAGGTTTGGATAATCACCATAAAAATATCAGCATTGCCAAAACAGTGGTCGAAGGTTGCAAAAACGCTTGGACAAACGAAGATTGCAATTTAAAAAAAATCTGGTGAGGCCAGGGTATGTCGTTACGTCAGCGCTAGGCTTTTTGTGGGAAGAATTCGTGTTTGTATTGAAGAGGATGCAATGTAGTGTCCCAGGCTGGCACCTGAAAACATGCGACTGTCTGACCCATATGTTGTGCATATGTGTGTATAAACGCTGTACCTGTTGTACCATCATTGTGTGGAACGATAATGAAGTTTGTCCAAGGTCATCGTCCGAGTTTGCAATGACATCAGGTGCTGTGTTCGTTGGAGCCACTGGACACATTCATGGAAGATCATGGGCTCTTGGTGGCATGGTCATTGTCGCAATTGTAGTCCCGATTAGAAGCCGCGGGTTTGTAACTGCGAGTTTACGATACATACATGTTTCTGTCGTTTGTACAGAGTTCAGTTAGACAGAAACTAAGCTCCCTCCTAATGCAATTGGTCGGACAGCACGTGGTGGCCATGTGGGTAGGGTATATATAGAGTGGAAGGGGTTAACAGTTCAGTCTAAGCGTATGCGCACGACTGTGAACTTGAAGCGAAACACGGCAAAATGGAGACTGTGGCGGGCACGTCATGTGGAAGTGGGTCCAGCAATGACGTCATCACACGGATACTTATGGGGTGGGAGGTCATGCTAAATGAGCTAAATAGTGTGCGTCAAGGGCAGGACGAGACGGTGCGGGAAAGCCAGATGGAGTCCGTGCATATCTTGGCCTAGGGGAAGAAGCCAGCCTTCACTTTTAGGAAGAAGGGCAATGAGATTCAGTCCGCCTTCATCGACAAGGTGACAGATCAAGTGACGTCTGCAGCAGCACGGATGGAAGGAGTGGAGGCAGCGGATGATATCGGGGCAGCCAAGCTGGCAAAGGCAAAAGAAGACCTCCAGGAAGGTATTAAACTTCTCACCCGCAGGCAGAAATTGATTAAGTTTGCCGACCAGTCGGACTCCGGTTGGGCTGCGGTGGAGGAGTACGAGGATGATGAATTGGCATCCAACTCAGAGGACGAGCGGAAGACGGATAAGGCAGAGAGGGCGGCCGAGAGGAAAATGGCAAAGAAGCGGAAGCTAAAGGAGAGTAAGAATAGGGAGGAGGTTCTCAAGAAGGGTGCGTTGCAGCCTAGCATGGAGCCAGCGACGGCATTTGCTCTGGCAAAAGTCCCCATGGTTCTGAAGCCGATGGGAAGCATGGTGCCGAGGACCCCTGGAACGTGCTTCCACTGTGGAGAGCCGGGACATTCTCGGAGGGAGTGCCCTAAGGCATTGGCCAGTAGTGTGCCGTATCCTTTGCCCAATGTTAGTGAGCACATGGCTGGTGAGAGCATGTGTGGTAGGGGTGAGGTAATTGGGACTATGACACATAGCGGTGGGGAATGTGAAAAAGAATTAACACCTGGCATTGTTGCTGGTGAGGCTGAGGTAGGGTGTGGCAGGTGTTGGGAGGTGCAAGAGGGGGAGGCAGGTACATTTTCTGTTAGGGGAAGACTGTGTAATTGTGTGGAGTATTAGGACCAGGTGCTGCGTGCACCTCCATGGGTATTAGATATGGTTAGAAATGGTTATATAATCCCCTTTTATTCGCTGCCTAAACCATATTCCCGGCCTAACCAGCATACAGCACTACTGGAAAGGTAATTTGTTAATGGGGCAGTGTGGGAGTTACAAAAAGGAGGATATATAGAAGTGGCTAAGGAAACCCCCTGTAGTGTGCAGCCCCCTATCAGTAGTCACAAATGGGGTAGGAAAGAGGCGACTAGTGGTGAATCTGAGACATGTTAATGGATTCCTGTGGAAACAAAAGTTCAAATATGAAGATCTGCATGTGGCAATGGCAATGTTTGAGAAAGGTGAGTGGGTGTTTTCATTTGATCTCAAGTCGGGATATCACCATGTTGATGTAGCCCAGCATCATCGTAAGTACCTTGGATTTGAATGGGGCGGGGTTACGTACACATTTGTGGTGTTACCATTTGGCTTGTCGTCTGCTCCATATGGGTTCACTAAGATGATGCGTCCTTTAGTCCGCTTATGGCAAAGTAAGATCAGACAAAGAAGAGCCATTCAACTAAAGAAAGCAGAGACCAAGAAGAAGCGCTGTCACATCCTGTGATGTCATTATCTGTTGACTTTTCCTTCTGTATAATTTTTTTAATTTCGTTTGATTCCTCAAGTTAAATTCATGTATATATTGCAGATAACACAATGCACAAAAACAATAAGATAATAAGTTCTAATAAATCTATATACTACAAGTTATTTACACATTCCTAGCCAGTATGGCCCTTGCTATGGCTCTCACCAGGGTGATATTTAGCCTTCCAAACATGTCACTGATCACCCTGGCTTTACGAAATGAGGAAGAGCCAAAGGCCAAGCGTGTGGCCAGTAGAGTGAAGGTTCTTCTTGCTTCCTCACCCCAATTTGCAGTAAGTTTCTACTGCTAGAGGCACACACACCTCCAGCCTAGTTCAGCACATTTGGGGTCATTGGCTGTGTGCTTTCTGTTTTCTGCAAAAATTAAAGTGCGACAAAGTCCACTTTTTGAGCTTAGCTGTTAGCTGTTTAGCTTAGCTTCAATATTTAGCAGCTGGTTGCAATACGCATCTGTCGTACCATCTCCTATGGGAGGCGGGGCTTCTCAATTGCAGCCAGACGGCAAAACCACGTTCGGCGAACCTTTTTAGAGCTTAGCTTTTAGCTGTGTTAGCTTTAGTCCGCTTATGGCAAAGTAAGGGCATTAAAGCAATTGTGTATCTAGATGATGGTATTTTTTCCTCTCGGAATGAGAGCAGTGCAAAAGCATCTAGTGAATGGGTAAGGAACACTTTAGATAAGGCAGGTTGGTTTGTAACGAGTCCAAGTCAGTATGGGTGCCGACTCACGAGCTTGTTTAGCTAGGGTTCAATTTGAACTTGAGTGAAGGGAGTATTTCTGTCCCAGAAAGAACAGTGAAAGCATTGCAATATAGCCTTAAGGTAGCAATTGGTACATCTAGCCTGGTAGCTAAGACAGTGGCTAGCCTGATAGGCAACATTGTATCCATGAGTCTGGCATTAGGCCCAGTAGCCAGGTTAGGACGCGTGCACTGTATGCCCTGTTAGAATCTAGACAGGCATGGTGTGATGTGTTACTCGTCACGCAGAATGCAGGGGAAGAGTTGAGGTTTTGATCAGTTTAATTCACAACCTATATGGCATAGCCTAGCAGCGGTGAGATGTGTGTACTCTGATGCTAGTGACATTAGATATGGCGGGTACACCGTAGAGCATGGTATACCTGGGCTTTGTAGGAATGGTGCACTTCTGACCTCTTGTTTCCATTTGTTCTTCAACACAGGTGTGTTCTCAGCAGAAGCTTGGCCATTACTGGGCAATCTGGAAGATCCCAAGCTGAAGAGACTGGCACAAGCCCTACCAGCAACAGTGCTTAGAAGCAGGGCAGATACCACCAAAAAGTACCTTGGAGCATACCAGCGTTGGAAGACATGGGCGGATGCAAGACAAGGAGTGCCAAGTTTTCCAGTACAGGAGCTTCACCTGGTGCTGTACATGCAGCACCTCAGTGAGTCCACAGAGAGTAAAGCTGCAGTAGAGGAGGCAGTGCATGCATTATCATGGTTGCATGGTCTAGCCAAGCTTCAACCATTAGGAGGGTCACCCTTAGTAAAAACTACATTAGAGGGGTTACGACGCATATTGGCGAAGCCTAAGGTTTGGAAGGAACCAGTGACGGCTGATATGTTGAAGGCCATGGTGGAGGCTGCTGTCCACCCCTGACGGAGGTCAGGCTGTTGGCAGTGTGTTTGGTGGCGTACGCAGGGTTCATGCGGTATGATGAGCTTGTGAAGCTCAAAGGCTCCGATGTCACCTTTAATGCCAAGGGCATGGTGGTTAAGATCGAGTCTAGTAAGACAGACCAGTACAGGAAGGGACAATCCCTAGTTATTGCACGCACTGGGCAGGTGACATGCCTGGTTGCCATGGTGGAACGATATTGTCGCATGGGTGAGATAGACCACACATCCCAGGCAAAGTTGTTTCGTGGGATAGTGAACACGAAAGGGGGGGGGGGGGGGGGGGGAGCGTCTGCGAAAGAATGGTGGCCTCAGTTACACCAGATTAAGGGAGCTTTTGTTAGATAAATTGGCTCAGTTGGGTTTTGATCCATCCTTATTTGGTATGCACAGTTTGCGGGCAGGGGGTGCTACGGCAGCAGCCAATGCCGGTGTGGAAGATAGACATTTCAAGAGGCATGACTGTTGGAAGTCTGAATCAGCCAAAGATGGTTATGTAAAAGAGCGCCGGTTGAAAGTATCTAAAGGTCTGGGTATTTAACCGTGTCCCGTTCTTTGGTGCTCTATGTGACTGTGGGTGTTGGCAGGTGTGCACAACAATGCTAAACCAAAGCAATGTCATGGGAGGGGGAGGCGAGGGTGGCAGGGGTGCTGTGGACAATGGATGGGAGGGAGATACACGTTTCTGTCGTTTGTACGGAGTTAAATTAGATAGAAACTAAGCTCCCTCCCAATGCAATTGGTTGGACAGCACGTGGTGGCCATGTCGGTAGGGTACATATAGAGTGGAAGGGGTTAACAGTTCAGTCTAAGCGTATGTGCACGACTGTGAACTTTCCCCAGGAGTGTGTATGTTTCACATAATGCAGGCAAGAAGCTTGAAAAGACGCTCCTTAACCAGAGAACAGAAGTCTCTTCACTGAGGAGGGTGGCGGCAGAACTTTGTGTTGTTTCTGTTGTTTGTGAGCGGTCTTTTCCCTACTGTGTGAATTTTTCCCACAGAGGTTTTTCCATGCAGGTGTGTGGGCCCACCCTGCAAAATTAACTATGTGTTTGGCCCCCACTCTGTGTGTGTATGTGTGTCGTTAGGTGTGGAAGTTCGTGGATGGGGTTGGAATGTGTTGAGTTGGATGTTACAGGCTATTTGACTGTGGGCAGGCGTGCACAACGATGCTAAACCAAAGTAATGTCATGGGAGGGGGAGGCGAGGGTGGCAGGGGTGCTGTGGACAATGGATGGGAGGGAGGGTAAATGTACTTAAAGAAATCAATTATGATGGATTAATTGATACTAATTCAAAATAATCAATTTTGATAATCTAAAATGTGTCCTAGAATATGCTGCATCAATTACCGCTTTGTGCAGAGCTTTGAAGTGAGGCCTCCCAGATTCGAATCACTCAACTCTTTTGAAGCTATCTGCTGCCGCCACTGTTCCCCTGTGCCTTGAAGAAATTGAAAAGAAATGCCTCGAACAAAGAACACAGAAAAAGTGTACGAGCTCGGAAGCGGGCCTGTCAAATATTCGGGATACCCTATCGACAAACTCTCCAACCGAGAAACGACTAGAGATAGCCCTGGCGAAAATGGTGGAGAAATCCCCGCCAGCCACCACAATGACAGAGAGGGAGAAATCCCCTGTCAGCAGAAATGCTGTAATACCGGAGAGGGTGAAATCCCCCGGTTTGGTCGTACTCGACCCTGGTCACGCCTTGCAGGAAGAGGTCTCCCTAAAGGGAGCTGCTTCAAGAGCCGAGGTGATGGAAACATCCCTATCCTCAGCACCCACCGGTGCAACAGCAGGGAAGGAAGTAGAACTCGAACAATCCTGCGGAATGCCGGGCACATCAGCAGGAAGTAGTCTTGCCCCAAGCTTGCTCGTCTTTGGTTTGGGGCCTACTTGAGTCCCTTCGTAGGGACACCAACCCTAACCCATAACCCACTACCTCACAGAAGGCCTGGCACACCTTACCGACCTGAACACGTACCACAGAATCGACCACGACCCTACATCTATCCTGGCGGCAGAAGTCATTCGTTTTAGCAGTGAACTGCTGAGAGTGGGTCTCATTGACGAAACGGCAGCTAAATTTATCCAACCCCCAACACCCTGTCGCACGCCGATTTTCTACCACCTGTGGAAAACACATAAGAACCCGCTAGCCATCCGCCCCATCGTCTCCGGGTGTTCGGGTCCCACCGCCAACTTAGCAACCTTTTTGGATTTCTTCTTAAAGCGCAAATTGAAAGAAATCCCTTCCCACCTGGTTGACACGGACCACCTAATTGAATCGCTCAGCTCGCTACCCCCCCTCCCCCACGATGCCATTCTCGTAACTGCGGATGTCAAGAACTTATACACCACCATACCCCAGGACGAAGGTATAGAAGTCCTCCTTAAGAGCTGCGAGAACCAACTGCCCTTCCCCCCACAGGTCACCAGACGAGCCCTTGACCTGGTCTTCAAGAGGAACTGCTTCGTTTTTGCCGGCTCCATTTACCACCAAGCTACGGGTGTAGCCATGGGCTCCCCTCTGTCCCCTACTTTCGCAATCATCTTTATGGACTGGATAGAAAGAACTTTCTTGGCCTCTCAAACACTTTCTCCAACCCTGTACCGCAGGTACATTGACGATATCTTCTTTATTTGGACCCATGGTGAGGCCTCTCTCCTCCGCTTCCTCGACGACAATAACTCTTCCCACCCGTCCATCAAGTTCACTTGGAAATTTTCCACTCGAGCAGTGGACTTTCTTGATATTACCATCTTCAAACCGAGAAACTCTCCCGAGCGTTTCGCCTTTAGACCGTACTCTAAACCAACCAACCGACATCTGTACGTTGAGAGCTCCTCCCACCATCCCCCTGCCACTAAAAGGGGCATCATTAAAGGAGAAGCCCTTAGACTCATGAAAAGGTGCTCGGAACCGAGATATTTCTTGACGGCACTCCTCAGTCTAAAACTTCTCTTCAGACAGAGAGGATATAACAACCACACTATAGCCAGAAGCGTTGCCTCCGTCAATTTTGTACACCCGGCCGACCGTACCCGTTCAACAGCTAGGACTGGCAGCAGTAGAACATTTTTCTTCAAAACAACCTTCGACGAAAGACGCCCGCCCATCAAACCTATCGTCACTATGAGTTGGCCCGATCTTGAGGACGATCTCAATACGGAGGCTGTCTTTGGCGGTAAGAGAGTGGTCATGTGCTTTCGCAATCTACCTAACATTAAAAAACTCATGACTAGATCGGCGCTTAGAGGAGACGTTAGACTTAACAAACCAGCCCCGCCCTCCACCCTCCGCCCGTATAGAATTCTTTGCACGGCCTCTAAATGCGGCCGTCCCGAATGCCTCACATGTCCAATTTTCTCGGAGAGAGTAGCCATCACGTCCTCTGCCACGGGAATGACGCACCCCATCACCTCCAGACTCACCTGTGCTTCGGAATTTTTGGTGTACGTCATAACCTGTACTACCTGCAATAAGCAGTACGTGGGCAAGATGGAAAAAAGGCTGAACATCAGGATGACACACCATCGAGAGAAATTTAACAACACCCAGGGCCAGGTAGGACGATACCTTCTCTATCGACACTTTGACCTACACGGGTGGGCTGCGGCCACAGTCACACCGTTTAGAGCAAGTCCGCGAGGGGACCGCGCGGCTCTCCTGGAAATGGAGAAGGTAACCATACTGGAACTTAGAACGTATATTCCTCTGGGTCTCAACTCCCTTTTCCACAATGGCTCCAGACTGCAAATACCTTCTACCTCCGGACCTCCCCCCCGCCGCTACAGCCAGCCACATCCCTGTTCTGGAATTACCTCCCTCTTAATAATTTGACATGTATGCGAATTCGTCAACCGTCACCCTATTCAAAATCAATGAAGGACCTACGCCCCTCTTTTAAATCTGCGGGGGACCTCAGCCCCTCCCCCGACGGTTTGAATAGTCTCACTAAAACCGGGACCTCTCTTCCTTCAGAACTTCTAGATGTAGCTATTGTACTGGCCCTCCCCAACACTGAACCTAACCTCAGCCCCTCCCCCGACGGTTTGAATAGTCTCACTAAAACCGGGACCTCTCTTCCTTAGATGCAGCTATTGTACTGGCCCTCCCCAACACTGAACCTAACCTAGCCGCTAAAACGAGAACATCCGTTGGGGAGTGGACCAGTACCGGCGGAGAATGAAACATACATTAGTGTAGGCATTGGTTACGTTAGAGTTTGGTAACTGTAGGTGCCAATAATGGACCTTTAGACATCCGCAACCATGACTACTAAGGTCGTAGTAAGTCTCGATGTAATTACTCAGCTCGATACATCAAGCCCCGCCCCCAACCAACCCACCAGTAGCTGAGGAAACTCTTGGATAATCATCTGGAGCAGTTTTTGTGCGGATACCTGGTCCCCGTACTATCCCCACCCCACAGGTACTCTGTCTCCACCCCACAGATGCAGCTGTGTGCCCCCTTATCCACAAACTCCTCCTCTTCTGCCGAAACATTTAATTTAGAGCGACGTGTGAACGGTGGCTCGCACCTTACCACGCATGTGCCTTCTTGAACTTTTTGAATTTCAAAGGAACTGTCTGAAGAAGGCTGACATACAGCCGAAACGCGTCACAGTTTAAACAGAACCTATTCTTTGTATTTGTGAGTTCGTTTTTGTATACCCTCCTCTTTTCTATTTCTCCTTACTACTCTCTTTTTGTATTTTTGTGCCTCGTTCTGTCCTTCGTCTATTTCCCTCTTTTATCTGAATATCCCTCAGCCATCTCTCAATATTTGTGCTATTTCGCCGCTATTTCGCTGCATGTTGCATGGAAGATTGCATGGCCGATAGCATGACGGATGGGAATTGTGTTCAGTGCATGGGTTCGCTGGGGCCGTGCCTGATGTGCGAGTGGGTGAGGCGTGAGTCGATTGGGTTGCATGAACGGGACGGGGGGGAGACGTTCAACGTTGAACGCGCTACAGATGATGGAACGGACCACATCCCGGTCAATTCGGCACTGCGTGACGTTATTGACGGCAGCCCATTAAATGACGTCACTGACGTTAATGACGCCACTACCGCCAAAGCCCCGACACCGTACAGGGCAAAACTTAGATCCTTTGCGACCAATAAGACACCGATTGAACAATATGCCACTGCAGGGACAGCTCCCCGTGATGTTACTCCACCGTGTGCGCCCTCCGTAACCGAGTCCGACCGCTTGGGCGTCGCACTTCCCTCTATATCCTTGCCGCTTCCCTCTTTTATAAACACTTTATTCCAACCTCTCTCTTTTTCAATCTTACCGACTCCCGGCTCTTCTATTGACTCTAACTCCTCATCTCTAATTGTTGACGTAACGGGGACCTCGTCCCCAGACCGAGATACACCCTCCTACTCAAATTTACATCTCCTCTCCTCGGCAGACTCTCCTGTCTCTTCCCCCCTCACCACTTGTCACGAACCTTCAGTCACTACCCTGCATGTTCCTATCGCATACCCATCCCCAGACCTGGATACTCTTGTCTCTTCTACGGAGCACCCTAAAAATGTACTCGGGGGGCACGACGTTAGGGACGGTGGGCACTCTCCCGTGCCCCAAACCCCAACCCCAACCCATAACCCATAACCCTAACCCTAACCCTAACCCTAACTGGTGTCCTAAACAATGATCTCTCATATTTAAGCCGAGATCTTATCGAGCTGCCTGCTCACTTGGTTGAAAATACCTATTCAGTTGCGAGTGTTTCTGGAGAGAAAATTTCTGCTGATGAAATCCTTGAAGTCTCAAAAAGTCATTTTGACACCTAAAACCACAAATGCTACTGATTTAAACTACCAAGTTTTGGGCCTTCTTGAAAGCGACACTCAAGAGTACCGCAGAGTTGATAGCATTGTTACAGAGGACATAAATAATACAATTGACTTTCCAGTCGAGTTCCTAAATGAGCTATGTCCTTATTACCACCTCACATTTTAATACTAAGGGTTGGGGCATTTATCATGTTGTTGAGAAATCTGGATCCCAAAAATGGCTTATTGAATGTTACAAGACTTGTGGTACAACAAAACTTCATAGATGCAGAGATTATTACTGGAAGTAAAAAGGGTGAGAGAGTATTCATTCCGAGACTTAGCTTAGAGCCCAGTGAGTCAAGCCTACCATTCAAAATGCGAAGGCGTCAGTTTCCGGTAATTTTGGCATTCGTCAACAAAGCTCAAGGACAATCTTTTGAACAAGTAGGTGTTTACATACCCGAACCAGTTTTTGGACAATGTAGACGTCAGAGCACACTAAGGTTCATATCAGAGACAATCCAGAACAAGGACAAATTTCGCCAAACGATACACAGAAATATTGTACGAAAAATGTGGTAATCAAACAACTGTTGCCATAAATTCATATTTTTTGTAATGTTCTATAATATGCATGTACATGAAATAAAATTAACTCTAATCTGCCTGTGATTTCACGGGTGCACGCTAGTCTAATATAAATTTTACAGGTGGGTAAGCCCAAAAGTTACGGGTGGGTAGCGGAAGGGTAAAGGTGGGTCAGACAAATCCCTGCATTAGCAGCTGGAAAGTACAATGTGCAGCCATGAAAATGCACAAAAGGATCACAGAAGGGGACTTCCCACTGGTCAAAATAAATAAATCTTGTGTTGTCATAACATTGAACATTGATTAATTCAGTTGCTCGATTGTGCCTATCAGCAAGATGTTCATCTGTGACAGGTCGACATTCCTATTTAAATGCAGGTATCTATGTGATCCCTGTGAAGAACCTCGCCTCTCCAAGTATAAATCGGATGATAAGAATTCCCTATGATAAATATTAATACTTGTGTCTACTATAAAGACTGAAATGCTTCACAATCCATCAAATGAAGTCCCTACCAATCACTGATTGGTAGCATGTGAAGGTGTGCTCGGCCTTTTTGGACCTCCTTATGGTAGTGAAAAGACTGGGGACTATCGAAGTTTCGATGATATGTCCTGTGGAACATCTTTTTGGTATGTGGCTACTCCCCAATCCCCTTCACCTCCCCCAAGAATCCTTCCCTCCCCATGATACCATCTCTGTACTCCTCTATCACTATGGAGATGTTTATGCATTTCATTTGGAGGGCATCTTTGATGGAGAAGTATTCAGCACAACTGCAATACTTATGTTGATGAGTGCATTGGAGGGTATCACAGCCGAATTGCTCATCAACAACTCCTTGAAGAATGAAAAATAAACTACACCAACACATGGGTCGACAAACCAAAAAGTTTGCAATCTAATTGCACACGCAACAAGTGAAATTCATTAAGCCGCAATGATTCAGTTGTGAGTTGATTCAGTAAAAGCAAAAGGCAAATCTACTGCCATGGTATCACCTATTGCTGCATGCTTTTCAATGTTTGATGACGAGACACGCGCAAAAATTAAGCCCAATTACATCAGAAAGTGTTATGTTGTGCATGTCCAACCATATTTATTGATGTCCTACCGAGTGTGGTCTGACATTTGTCCTAACGCTTGAGAAAAATTATAACGACCCCTGCCTTGTATGCTAATTGCACCTACATGTACCACCTGGAACCACACGTAACCAATCTATTGGGGGTTACAGTTTGGGTGGCACTACTTCTGAGCAAATGATATATAAGATATGTGTAAGAAGCACAGTGTTTTTCTCTCCCACCTTAGACCTAAAGCCTACAAACTTGAGGACGCTGGTGGCACCAACAGCCTCTAATAGAGTATTTATGGCTGTATGCCTAGTTCGAGATGGGCCTGATAGGTTCAGCTTTTAGGGATGGTAGGGTCCAAGTCGCAGTTCAAGTTTAGCATAGGGACTGCAAAGTACACTATTACCACACACACATGTCCTGTGCACGTGCTGGTTAATTAATTTTTTCTCAAGACTCCCGAATTTCTTTTCGACGATCGCGTGTCAGCATGTGCACGAAAATGGACCATCTACAAACGCGAAATCTCACAAAAAGCTGCGAATGCAAGTTGGAATAAAATTTCAGAATCTGCAGAAATACACATGTACCAGAAACACATCCTATAACGTCGAACTCAAAAGCAGATATTTCTATCGAGACAAATCTGGCGTCTCAAGTGTTGTAATCGAAAGTCAAGGTGAAGTCAGAATGCAATTTATGGGTGAAAGATGTCAAACTCCATTCCATTATGAGGGCAACAGCAATATCAGTAATGAAAGACAAGATGTAGTATGACCAGACAAAGATGACGGCGATATCAGTCAAGGTGATGAGTCTTGTGACGATGATGGCAATATCAGTGAGGACGATTCGCGTAATGGCGATCCTGACTGTACCATCTTTCGAAACTCAGCATGTATGACACCAGGCTGTAAGGGAAAACTAATTTGCACTGCTCTCAAGAGTTCTGGGTTGGGTGGTGCAATTGATATGTCCTTTACATGTGCTGGTTGTGGTAACAGAAAAACAACATTTCAGAGTTCAACTAGGTACAAACCTCCTTCAGGCTGATCAAACCAAAGTACTGTAGGGTTCGTGTTACAAGTTGAATTCTTAGTAGCTGGTTGCCCATATGCAAAATATCTTCGTGTTTTGAAATACGGATTGGGTTTGTTTTATTCAAGCAAACAAACATTCAGTCACACCATATGTAAGCTGTCTCCTAGTGTAACGGTAATATGTGCACAGGAAAATGAGAAAGCTATTTTGGAAGTTGAAATCATGAAAAAGGAGAAAAAGTTGAAGGAAGTTTGAAGTAAAAAAATTAATAGTAACAAGGTGCTCCTATTGCCCATGCCACTCAAATCCCAACTAGGTGAAACAAGTGGCAACTCACATGGCCTCCAACCAATTAAGCATGATATGAAGGAAGGGAGGTTGTTTGAAGAAAGTTGTTTGAGGGAGAATGGGGAGGTACTAGGAACAGTGGACGTTGTAGAAGGACCAACTTACTTGCTGTGGAGGAGGGAACCAACCAAAAAAAGGCTAAGGAAATCCAGCTGGAAGTAAAACGGCTCAGATAGGAAAACAGGGAGGTGTGCAATTGGGAAATAGTGGAAGTGGCCAAAGTGGGGGAGATGGGAAATATGGTAATGGTGACTTCACTCAGAGTAAAAAGACTTAATTAATGCAGGGACAGTTTGCTCCTGATTTAGAGATATCACAGCAGGGACATTCATATGTACTGTACATTTCATGAAATAGTTGTGGTGAATGTAAAGACAGGTAGAATCTTTTGTTGATGGGAAAGAATACCATAGTAAGTATATGTATTGCATTACCCATATCATGCTAAGGCATTTGAAATGGAATGTCTAGACCGTGCTAGGCAGTCTAAAATGTGATTCATCCTACGATGGGAAAGGTTCACACCAATCATCTTGAATCATCTCAGTTCTTTGATCCAGTTTAGATCCAAAGATATAGCATCGAAAAAAGATCATTATATCCTTTCAACAAATTTGGGGTTATTGCATGCTAACATGAGCTACATGTATGGGAAGACTCCTGGGTACAATTGGACTATAGAATTGTACCTGAATGCTAATTTGCCATAATTTCCGCATTTAATAACTTCCTGTACTGAGTATTCTCATAGCACAGCAAGCATTAGTCCAAAAACGTAGTAAACAAATAAAAAAGCACAGAGTGTCCGAACAAGATCAGCGGCAGAAATATATGGTTCAGCAAAAATAACTTAGCGGGATTGTACATGATTACAGTAGGGATCAGTGTGAAAGCAAAATAGTTTCAGGCGCAAAAAGAATCAAAAAAATTCTTAGACATAAAATCAGCTAAGCAAAAAACTGTTCAAAACAAGCATGTTCACATGTCCAAATTTGCTAAGCTGAATACTGTTCACAAAAAGCATGTAGGCTCTTCCAAATTGATTAAGCAGAATACTCTTCAACAGACCGAGAATAAAAGCCATTTTGACTAGTCCAATGATCTATCTGGCTACTGCAGTTGTGAATCATACTGGTCATCATTTGTAAGTACATCCTTCGAATAAGGAAAAACAATCCCGATTTGTGTCTAGTGGTCATGACACTTTTGAGCAAAATGGGGTTGCTGAAATTGGGTATGCTTGCAGCTGTCAGATGAGCCATTTCCGAGAAGGACCTGACAAGCAACTACGACAAGAAGGATGGACTGCTATTTCATAGAGCGAGCAAATACTCAACAGTGGAATAGCTAGAGCTACCCAAACAATGCCATATGACACACAGTATCCCCACAGCTGGTACACAATATCCCCACAGCTGGCCATCTTGGAAAGCGGAAAATGACAGACTGCATATTACAAAAGTTCTATAGGCTTGAAGTACACCGCGATGTGGCAAGCTACGGCGCAAAATGCCAGAAGCTGTCCAGAGGGAGAGCCTGCAGGGTCCAACAGATCCCACTTGTTGTCCAGGGAGAGCCTGCAGGGTGCCACTGGTCACACTTGTTGTCCAGAGAGAACCTGCAGGGTGGCACTGGTCCCACTTGTATAGGGAGAGCCTGCAGGCTCCCACTGGTCCCACTTGTTGTATATTCACACAAGCCCACATACCACCCGCAGACAGACTGTCTTTCTGCTACAGCTGTCCTAAAGGGCAAAGCCTTTACCGTACATACATTTGGCATACCGCGAGGTACCACAGAGCTCAATGGGATTCTCATCCTTCGAACTGTTGTATGCACACGGGCAGTGGGGGCCACTAGAAGTGCCGAAGGAGACGCGGGAAGGAAAGGAGAAGGGATTGAAGTGTGTTGTGTCGCACATCCTGACAATGCTGGACAGAATGGGTGTGATGAAAGGAACTTTCTCCACACCATTAGGGTTGTACCAGTGCAGCTTGGACTTCGAGGGGCACCCAGCCACAATTCTGAGGTTGATGGACCACATGATTTGGGAAATGGATAATTTTGCTGGTGCCTACCTGGTGACCACAGACAACTGATATGGCTAAAAAGAAAGCAGCTCAGCTGACCTGATGGAGTGTGGTCCTTCAACCTTTCAACTACTCAGGGGTGCATAGAGCTGGCCTCAGCGATGGAAATGCTGATGCACTTCCCTGAGTCAACATGGTACCAGAACACAATGTGGCAACAAACGCATTTGCTGAAGGAGGGTGGAGTACAAGGCTGACAAGAAAATGTAATGTTGCTACAGCAGGACAGAGAGGAAACGGGGAAGGTGATCCTACCCAATGGAACACCTGGGATTATGAACCAATGGCAGACGTTATCCAAATTTATGAAATGTGCACGTTGTATGCAGTGCGCATGCAGTGTGAAAAAGATTATTTAACCGCATTTTGTGGTCAAACTCCGACAGCGGCTTATCCCGGGTGCACATGTGGAAATCCTTCACATACATCAATTGTACATTTACATGTGTGTGTATGTGTGTGTGCCCATTTTTGCAGGCGTTCACAATGACACTATACCTACATGTATGTGTTGGTTTGGATACAGATATCTGTACATTTGTTCAAGATTCGGTGAATGAGTTATCAAGTACGTGCCTTTGAAGGGTGGAGCAGGTTATGAGACTAAAGGCTCTGCAAGTGATTTTTGTTGTCAGTTTTACTAGCACCTTTCTTGTGCTCATTTGCAAGCATGCACAGGCGATACTGCACCAACGTCAGTCAATAGGTGGGGGACGTGGTATATCAGGAGGGAAATATACTTACATTTTTTGTTGCATGTGTGGACGTCTGGTGGTGGTGCTTTGCCATTCCAACTGATGCATTGAGCAGTGCTTAAAGGTGTGGCCTGATAGCACCTGGTACACTGCTTACTTGTCCTAGTTACGATTGGTTGCACCCGCTACCCCTCCTCCCACCTTATACACACATAGATTTAGCCATTCGGTCACGAATACATGCGCATCATACACATACATGTACTAATAATGACTACAATCATTCTCAGGTACATGTACACCAATACAAGAACATGTGCTCACAAACATACACCACACACACATACTGATAGATGTAGAAATACATACGTTCACACACACACACAAACACACACACTACAACACAATACACACACACACAGCACAGACCTGGACTTCTGCTTTCCTTCCTCCATTATTTCCCTGAAGAGGTGGTGGAGCAGCTGGCATGGGTCCACTGGGTCCCTGCACTGTATGAACACCACATTCTTCACACCCGTGTTGGTGGCCTGGAACCTCCTCTCCTGGCTGCCCCTCTTCAGGTTCTTCAGACCTTCCATCTCCCTGGCAATGGCGTCCTCAATGTCTTCATCCTCACTATCACTGGCTACATCAGCACAGCTTTCTGGTCCATACAGCGTATCTCCATACTACAGACACATGACACATGTACACATCTGCACTACACATGTACATAATTGCACTACCTAAGAGTCATGTACAAATCAGCACACAAACACAGGTACATGAACACGTCGACATGCACACACAATAGTACAGCAACTGACGACAACAAACAATACAGCACTCATGTAAATGCACACATTGTACACGCACAAACCACATGCGCCTGGCTAACCACCCCACACATAGAGCCGTAGGTCACTGAGCAAACACAGATGACCCACATCATAGATGGCTCCATGACTAAGACTACCCTGGCAGTTAGAATTGGGGGGGGGGGGGGGGGGGGGGGGGGGCCAAAGCTAAACTCCGATATTCAAACCCATACCACAAAGAATAGGTGAAGGATTTGATTTCATGCCACACATATATACAGCCCTTACAGTGATAGCTCCAGATATTACACTGATAGATTGCTAGCTTTCCTCGACCCTGGTGTGAATACACACAAGTGTACTGGGCACGTGTGGGCCGCTCAACATCAAAGGTGAACATACCTCAGACATACAATTTGTTGGAACAACGTCATTAACATATCCATAATACTATGCAACTGGTCATACCGCTAACACAAGTTTTTTAAAGACGGATTTTATTCGTATGAATGTAATCCCCCCCCCCCCACCCCGACCACGTGGAGTACGCTAATCTAAGCGCACTCTAAGCGCATAACCACCGTACCTCATTCAGTAGCTGATAGGCCTCCAAGACGCATCGCTTCTCCGGCACATTAGTGGTTATGATGATTCCTTTCATTCCCGGACTAAGGTCCGCCTCTGGAAGGCCCAGACGCTGCAAAGGAAGCAACACTTAACAGATTTCATATGGGGCCAATGCAACGTACCCTTTTCTTTGGAGGACGCACCCCATAGTAAGCCTTTGAACGCTTTTTCTTCTGCGCCACAGACATGCATATAGTTCGCTCAACTACATGTATATTAACGCATTTTAATATTACATATATACGTAATTCACTTAACGGCTAAATAGGTACACGTAGCACAATTTTATCTAATACTATAACTTCCATCGTACGTACGTACGTCCGTACGTACGAACGTACGTCCGTACGTACGTACGTACGTACGTCCGCGTAACTCATTTATATACTCGGCCTAGCGCCTATTGGTTGCTAGGTATGTACGCGTACCTAGCTACCAATAGGAACGACCACCTCCCACACAAAAGGCGGTCGCAATGACAGCTGGTTTCCACTTCACATTTAATATCTAAATTTTTTCAATATTCTTGAATTCAAAGTGGGGGGGAGGGGGGGGAACTGCATACGCTATTGTGGTTCACTCTCAAGTCTCATCGTACAGGCCGAGAACATGTAGTTACTACCTGAAATTGCGCGGGCATGTTATAGAGGTTAAGTTGCGTAGTAACCGTATGTTAGAACAGGTGATAGATTATATATGCAAAATTTGGTAAAACAGCCGGTAAAAAATAGAGGAGCTAGGAGGTGGACCAACTGTTCATCTGGCAAATGAATAGCGAGACGAATAACAGCGAGACGAATAGTCAACCCGTGATTTTTCACGGGGACACGCTAGTTTTAAAATAATTTAGATCGATAACTATAACCACTCAAATATAAATCAAAGCGAATACGTATAGATTCATGTGCATTTTCCCGCACAGCATGAGCTACAATACAATTATGTTTGCGTTGTAAGACCCAACAGAAGAGTGATCGGGAAGTCGCGCAAAATGGTATACTCTAACAGTTCCGCTGGTAAAAGGAGATTGAAGAAATGCCTACAGTAACTATCCCTTCTTTTTTGGCACACTGTGTTTCAAATGATAAAATGTATGTTGTCTCGTTGTTACTAGAATGTGTGTGAAAATACTCAAGTATCCATTGACGTTTGGCAGACTTAGGCAGTTTCAGGGGCGGATTCAGGGTGAGGGGGTCTTTGGGGTGTAATGACCCCCCTTGGCCCCAAGTAATGAATAATTAATTACATGCGTGGTTAATAAAATCAGTTATCTTACCGCGAAATGTAGATGGCCGAGCTGTTCTACAGGATGTAAGCGCGTCGTCACCAACGTCACGTGCGCAATGTCATGTGACTTAGTCCTTAGCAACCGTTGCTATTGGGGGCAACTTAGTAGTGCGCTTCAATGGAATGCAGAGAATTTCTGAATATACTCAGAGTTTGAGTGTGGTTTCTCGGGCCAGGTATGAATCTAAAGTTACATCTACAGGGCTAAACACCGATCCTTACGCGATCGATGATTCACAATGGGCTATTCCATTATTTAATTATACACCCCTACAGATGACCATAAATGGTGTCACGTGTCCAGGGGGGTATAGGGAATATGTCTCGGGGGTGGTCATTTAAATGCCTGTTCCAGGGGGTTAGAAGGCATAATAGAAGCTTGTCCAGGGGGGAGGGGAACAATATAGAAGCTTGTCCAGGGGGGTGGAACAAAACAGAAGCTTGTCCAGGGGGCATTTACAAGTCTGTCCCGGGGAGGGGGAGGTATAATATAAGCTTGTCCAGGGGTGCTGTTATATATTGTCCCGGGGGGGGGTATGCTTGCAATTATTGTCATCTGTAGGGGTGAACGGTTAAATAATGGAATAGCCCAATGGTCGACGAGCCCAGAAGCAGTACCTGACCTAACGTGGAGTGACATGGTGCTGTACATGATATCCACGCCTAGTCCTTATACCAAGGAGGAGATAAAGGCAAGTGATTCCACTACAGTTATTATTCTTATATACCATTCAAATTTAGGCCTGGAAGGGGATGTTAGATGGAAATAATTTTCTCCAGGCGGGTTGGATAAACAGTTTGAAACACCACGTGTTTGGCGCCCCAGATCAACCGAAGTTTGTCGTCATGGGCAATGTGAGAATATATTTTAACTCATTTTCCAATCTATGTTATTAATTCATATTGCAGGTGAAACATTCTCAAAGAATGTCAGATACTCCCCTTAATCCATGGGCAATACTTGGCATGAAGGGTGAGATTTTGGCTGCTCACTGTACTTGCATGGCTGGGTAAGAGAATGTGTGAAGGAGTTCCTACTTACCATTTCTTTTTATGACTAGCCTTGGAGAAGCTTGTTGCCATATTGCTGCAATTCTCTCAGGATTAGTTAATGCTACAGAGGTGCGTAGGAACTCTGGTTCAGATGCATGCACTTCTAGAAAGTGTGTTTGGCTTCCTGCAACACAAGATGTAAGTCAGTACTAAATTTGTCACTAGAAATTTTTGAAACTTGGCTTCCAGGTAACACCATCATACGTTAAAGATATTACATTCATTAGTCCTGCTAATGCCAGAAAGAGACTATCTCAATCCATCAATGAAATTCAACAACCCCCAAGTCCTACCACTGATAAGCCTTCAATGTTGGAAGTGAACAAGTTTTTTGAGGAAATCAGTAAAGCCAAAAATAAACCCTCTATTTTGAAGATTACCACACCCATATTCAGAGCAATTTGTTCCTTCATCCATGCAGTATTTCGACTTTTCCTAAACCAATCACAGAACTTTACAATCCTAATGCTTTGAGCTGGGAGTACATTGATATAGTAAAAGAATGTGAACGAGTGTTTTCAACTTTACAGGTAAGAAAAAATCCAGTTTGCATTTACTTCACTACACATACAGATGACCTCTGCTGAAGCTGAGGAACTAGAGAAGGCAACAAGGACACAGTCTGCCAGTAAAATCTGGATGAAACACCGAGCAGGCCGCATAACATCTTCGACATTTAAGGATGCAGCAGTCACTGATCCAGATATGCCATCACAGAGTTTAATTAAAAGACTCTGCTATCCTGAAGCTTTTAGCATTAGCACTGAAGCCACTAATTAAGCTATTATCTGAACCATTTAGCCTGATATGCATATTAATATTACTGTAGGTGGGGTAGCAGTAACGAAAAGAAAGCTATTGAAGCTTATTGTCAAATTGCAACAATAAGGCACCAGAAATTATCCGTAGCTGACTGTGGCTTGTACGTTAGCACAGAATGGCCATACCTTGGGGCTTCACCTGATGCCACTGTTACTTGTGAATGCTGTGACAATTAACCGTGCTTCCAATCCATCTCTAAACTATCTATGCTGAAACCATAGGTATTATCCGCCATTTTTTTTTATATTTCCTGCATGGATGGAACCTGTTGATTGGTGTTAAAGACTTCCGTTTCCAATCCCTTCCGTATAATATCTATGATATAATGAAAAAGCGTTGGCGGCTGGGGCTCCGCCCCAGACCCCCTCCCACACTTTCATGAATATTAATTAACAACCCCCCCTTTTCTGAAATCCTGGATCGGCCCCTGCAATGGATCTCTTTTTCTCATGCAGGAAACAGGTAGATCTAAGTACTAGTAAATTTTTGTCTGCTCACCGTATAATGTTAAACGCTCGATACATGGATTTGGTCAGCTGTGGTCACAGTGAGGTTTCCGGTGTATACAATGGCGTTACTGAGTAGGGTAAAGAGATTATTGTGGATTTGCGTCATTTGCCCAATAAAGAATACTCATGTCGGAGTCAGTCACAGCAAAAAAAGACCGCGAATCAATGTTTTGATTTCACAAATGATTTTAAAATCACTTGTAAAATCATCGCATGATTGAATACAGGTGTGCTCAATCATCTGTAAAATCAAAAATTGATTTGACGCGTTTTTTCCCTGTGAGTGTCTTACCGGCGAAAGGGATCTTATCATTCACGTCTTCTTTGAAAGTACCCGAAGGGGCGCTTCATCGGGTAGTTGCCACCGGTAATCCTGCTGAGGCTTCGGGTGCACACAATGGCGTTGTGTTAATCATTGAGCAGCAGGAACCACAGCAGTGTGAAGAGCAAAACACCAACTCCATCGGTCAAATACCCCTGTAGTTAATGCTAGCCAATATTTATACCGACGAACATTAACTATTCCAATTAATGCTGGTCTATTTTATTACTGAGCTTGACAATCGTTTTGAAGGAGCAGCCGGCATTATTGGATAGTTAGCTGAATTCTGTTCAGCTTAATCCAAGTCATTTCAAAGAGGTTTTATATGGATGACCTTCCATCAGCTAAGGCATTTATACATATACTGAGCTGGATTTATGGCGAACGAAACGGAAAAGTGAAACTGTCAAAGCAAAACAGCTTGATCGATACGCCTACAAAGGTTCTAAGTTTTGTTGACAAAGATCGTTTATGTAATCCTTCAGCGTGTCATATCGCGGCTACTCTGGTAGTAATTAGTTGTGAGCCGTGTGTAATGTCAATTAGCGTGCATGGCAATCCACAGCAAAAAAAAAAAAGACGCAAATCATATTTTGATTCCACAAGTGATTAGTTTTTTGATATTTGTATCTAACCTGCATGGGTACAGATATGAAAAAATTAAAAAAAAAAAAGATCACTTTTGAAATCAAAATATGATTCGCGCTTTTTTTGCTGTGAAAATCATCACTTCGAAGACCTTTGGGTAATGACAGATTAAATGGTTTGGCATTGATGCTGATTCATAGAGATGTGGAGTTGAATCCAGAATTCCAGATGTGGTGGTACCGTTTGAAGAGTTTTCTCGTCGTTACCCACGCAGGCTTTTGTTAATAAACCCTTTTTTCAGAGTAGCAATACCAAAGGTTATATACTTGATGCCGTCAGTATTAATTTGTTTAGGAACATGCAGTATCATTGTAAAAAGTGCCTTAATTTCATGCCAAATAAATGGAAAACTAAAAAAGCGGCTGGCTGTGCTCCCAGACCCCGCCACGGGTAGGGCGCGCCCCCTAGCTCCCCTTCGTGAATTTAATCTTAGACCCCCCCCCCCCCCCCCTTTGCGGAATTCCTGGATCCGCCCCTGAGCTTTGTGAAGTAATAGTAGTAGCTTAAAACTTTAACTGCTTGCAAGTGATGTACTGTCTCTCCACAATTATCTGCACAACCATTGAACTTCATCACATCGAATACGTTCCACTGCAGCGCGTAACCTGCATGGAATAATTACATCCATCAGCAGAACATTAGAACTTAAAACTGGTAATAAATCACGAGCTGATTCATTATCCGGTAGCAAATTTGAGGCAAAATATATATATATGCTTTAATTGTGGCGGTTGCCGCGAATTCGCGGCAGCTGAAATACATACGTTACTATTCGAGGCACCATTTGCCGATGTAGAAAACAAACCGAAGACAAGTTCAACAGGCTTGAGGCTTTCGTGCAAACCGCAGTTTTAAAGCTGTTGTCGAGGTTAACAGTGGAACAAAGGTCTGCCACTCCCCCCTAAATTATTGTTTTCAAATTTCACAAATGATCATGATAATGGCTAAACGGCAATGGTCTTTCACTACCGATGAGGTGGTAGACATGCTAGACGACTCTTGAGTTGTCCAGTGATGAGGAGGTTGAAGAGCCAAATATGCCTGGCAGTGACAGGGAATGGAGCTGTGATGAACTGGATATGGGTAGGAGAGAAACAAATGACATATTCAATGCTAGAATCCAGACACTGACATAGTTCAAAAGCAACTCTCATTTCTTATGATATATAGATGCACACAAGGTACAGTACAATCTACAGTATGATAACATGACTTAGCAGAGGATGTGGACACTGATGACGAGAGCTACTCAGTAGAGGATAGTTATGATTTTCTAACAACTAATCTTTAGACCTACACTAGAAAATGCATGTAACACACACACACACATCAGGAATGCATGCACCGAGACTGAACACATGCACATACACACACACAAACACACAACATAGAATGCATACGCTACACATCAGAGAATGCAAGTGACATATACACAACTCATCAGAGTGTGAAATTAATCACACATAAAATAATACCAATGTCTGCTACAAGAGAATGTAAGAGGCATACACACACAAACACACACATACACAGCAGAGAATGCAAGTAGCACACAAAAACCACACACACCAGGAATGAAAAACACACACACACACACACACACACACACACACACACACACACACACACACACACCCAGCAAAGAATGCAACCAGGGTTGAATTTTTGGCGTAATAACGTGTTACGTGTATTAATGCGTGTTTATACGATGATAGCACAGCAATTCGACTGTCCGCACGCAAGTGAGTGCAAAATCCGCAGTCACGCATCCGTGCAGACAACAAAAAGTGTGCTTACAGCTATCGAGATCATTAAAAATTTGAAACTTCACCGTCCAATTTAGTACAAGAATTCTCAGCCTTATTATTTTTTAAAAAGACCGTCAATTTATTTGCCAAACCTTCGAATACTCTTACACACGCTGTCAGTAGTGTCACTGTGAGTCTACTACGCTGGTTATATGAAAGGTATGTAATCATGCATGTCATTTGACTAGTGTGTGTAACCTTTTTTTATAAATCAAAATTGATTATTTCGACTATGAAAAAAATGTCCAATCGATTTTTCAGCAACTTGCAAATCGGTTATTAGAAACATTAAATCGATTTTGGTGATTAATGCACTATTAATTTGCCAACGATTACCTAGGTTTTTCCAGGCTTGTCCTTTTTTTTTAAATAATGGCACGATAAATCACAGTTTCTCAAGTCTAATACAAGTATAGCAAGTTTTATTGCTTATCAGTTGCTTACGCCAACTTTAAATCATAGATAGTACCCACAGGGACTGGGAACGATGTGCATGCCAATGTTACGCCAAATCCATGATTCAATGGCGGCGGATTGTGGCCCAAGCTTTTTTTTCCACTGAATAACACGTGGCTATTTGTTCGCCCGCTACCAACGCACTAGCTCAGTACTAAGAATGGGAAAAGTAAGGTTTTAGTTTACTGAGGTAAAAACAAAAATGAATAGTTTGTCCACCCCGCAGCCAGCGCTCTATTCTGGTACAAAATGTCTTAAACACATTCATGCATGTATCATTCCCATCCGCCACAATTGGCAGTTATACATGCAAGCCAACAATATACAATTCAATAAGTACTGAGCAGTACCAGCTAGAAGCCTCATGGTGGAACACCGCTTCACACATATGACAAAGCCACACGTACGATAATCAGAACGCTATGGCCGAAAGTCTGGAAATGAACCAGTGTACCGAAGTATTTGGACACCTGTCACCTGTGCACAAGAATACGTAGCGCATTTGATTAATGCACATCTACAATACTGCAGAGAAACTGCGAGCGTATTAAAATTGCCGTGCCCACTGCGCGTATTTTAAGGGAGGGCACTGATGGTTACCTTCAGCCAGGTCCCCAGACGTGCGCCTAAGTGTTGATTACATCACAAAATTCTTTTTACATATTAATTAACCCGTTAGTATGTTTGAAGGGCATAAACTGATAAGGGGTAATCGATTTGCTACCGATTTCTGCATATGAAGGAAACGAATATCAACTAATCGCGACAACGAAATACAGAATCGGTTATTTCGACTAAAGGAAATTCTGAAATCGGTAATCTGCTATTCTACTAAGTGCATAGTCGACCAAATAGGTAATTGCGAAAAACCGATTAACCTAAAAAACCTGAAAATCGGTTACACACCCTACATTTGACTACAAACTCGGCTAGGTTTTTATGCCAGAATTATGAGCATGGATTGTAACTGCTTGCAATGGCGGATCCAAGAATTCAGCAAGGGGCCGGGTGTAACGTTAACGTGACTAATTAATGAGGGGGAGTTTCCGTGTCGAACTGGGAAGATGTACATGCAGCATTCAAGGTAGTGCGAAAGTGCTGAACTTTTTAGAATTCGGAATACCGATATAGTGCATATAAATAAAAAATTACATCCTTAATCCTTATTCACGGGGGACCCCCTTGCTGTGCTCGTAAAGCACATGCTCATTGCAACTGCCATACATGCAAGGGATACATAAAACATGGCTCAAATATGGTTAGCCTGTCACAGTACGTGTATAATCTATCAAATTGCAGAAATGATCTGAAGCACATGCGCTATATTCATATAGAACTCAAATGCTGCATGCGTGTGAATAGGCTTAGATTTCTGTTCCAAGTGAATACTTCTTTTCCAGGATCTGTACGTGTATACAATGAGTGGCAAATGACGTTTATGCCATCATTTTGGTGAATACGTATGTAAATACACTTACTTTGAGCATCAGAATATTGCAAAATATGACATTGATCCATGCACTGTGAGATACACGACAAAAAACAATGCTGAGGATGGTAAATCCACTATCAATTCATTTATACGTAGCCATAAGCAACTTTTATTGCACAGACTTAATATGTGGACAGAAGAGCGTAGATGATATGTATGAGCCCAACACCTCTGATTCGTCATCAATTGAAGAATCTTTACACAGTGAGGACTCCATAATTATGAACAGCACCAGCTGTAGTGAATCTTCAGAATCTGAGGTATAATTATTGCTTGCTATTATCTGGTACATGCAGATAAAATTGTGCTGCAAAAATAACGTAAGCATGTATAGGGTTTCATTATTTACATGCATATCATCACGATGTACATCATCTCTATTAATTCAAAAAGATATTGACCCTTTTATTTGTGACTGTATTAATATTGCATATGCATACAATAGCAAACAAAGCAGCATAACCAACACTAAGCAAATCGTTTTTTGACACTACTTGTTTTTAAAGTTAAAAGTTCTAATTCATATTACTATTGAACATGCATGAGTTGGTCAACCTTACCAAAACAACAAAATGTATTATAATATATCACACATGGTTCTATGCTATATTATATGGAAAATACAGTCAGTTCATTGCATACGTATGACTAATCACATAGACGATCATTTAATTACAGGTGGATCCAAAGGTTGCGTAAAATGATACAACTCCAGAGCTAAACGTTATTCAAACTGAGCAGTAACTTTTAATTTCTAGTAATTAATAACTCCATTTTAATCATTGGTATGTTGCTTGGTATAAAAAATATAAAATTTCAATGCTCAGTTCTGGAGTTATACCACTTCTACACTTCTACCAATTCAAAGGTTTTGGTCTCTTTTAATGGTTTCCTCTATTAAGGAGGAAAATAGTTCTTGAACGGCACCCTGGCAATGGGAATAGGGGAAGCGGCTCAACCGAGTAACATTACTCGGGGCAATGGAGGGCCCGTGGTCTCCTACCGATTGTAGTTTCTTCTCCTTTTTGGGTGTTTGGCCTGGAGTAGGGAGAGGCTTCTTGCCAGTTCCCTTTCCACTTCTTTCGCTTGAACCATTTCATCTATGGATATAGAGATGGTATAATCAGTTATCTGATTGGATTTAGTAGTTGTCTTACCGATTTTTCTCTTTTGAGGGCTTATTGCTCTCATCATCTTCAGAGATTGATAGCCCTTTGCCTTCAGCTGTTTTGAGACTCCATCAACTTAAATGGATGTGGACAAATGCAAATTTGTAAATGCTCTGACTTCATCATGGGCACCCCCAGCATTTCTGGAAGGGGGGGGGGGGGGGGCCAGAATAGGGCAAAGGGGCGCCATTTGACAGCCGCGAATACGTTGTCCGCTTTCAGCAGATTCAACCAGTGGGGGGGTGCTGTCCGCTTTCGGCCAATTCAACCAGTGGACGGGGGTGCTGATGTCAGCTTTCGGCCGATTCAATCAATGAGGTGTCTACGCTTTCGGCAGATTAAACAGTAGGGGGTAGTCAGCTTTCGGCCGATTCAATCAATGAGGTGTCCACGCTTTCGGCAGATTGAACCAGTGGGCGGTGGGTGCAGTCCGCTTTCAACCCATTCAGCCAGTGGGGGTGCGCATGCATGCAAACTTTTTTTACAAGGGGGGGGGGCGTCATTCATTCCCGAAGGGGGCGGCAATGGCCTCTCCTGCCCCCGCCCCTGGGAACGCCCATGTTAATAGCCATTATATTGAACCCTATGCATTTCATGGGGCTATGCACCTCGCTACTCATCAGGGGTTTTGCATTCTTTTGCATATTATTATGCGTTTTGACAGCACTCGCCTATACAGACCTAGCACTTGTTATCGAGTATAAGCTGGTAAGCTTAATAGCTTGGTTTCACCCTCTACTTATTACCACAATGCATGGGTAATGATTTGAGGGTCTATACCACTATGGGTATATATTATGGTCCTTATGGATCATTTTCCGCTTGGTAGGGTCTGGGGTTGTGACTTGCACTTCTCTTCGGAACCAAAAATGACTTTTGGATATTGTACTAAATTTAAAAAATAAAGTCCTTTGCATAGGATGAGTCAAATTCGGACAGTAGAACAAGAGGAAAGCTAAGTTCTGAAGTCGCAAAGTCTCCCCTTCGCAAATTGCTAGTGTTCATTTCAGTATGGCAGCTGAGGTTTGTGATATCATATGCAGCTATTCCTGTTCTTTTGGCATTACTGCAGTACTTTATCAATTTAGTCACATCGTGCACAGTACACATATCTTTCAGTTTATTGGGATGTCCAAACAACTCAAAAAACTGCTCAGAAAATAATTGGTTTCACATGTACATCATTTCAACGTTATGTAGCATGTCCGAAATGTAATTGAATATATAATTTAGAAGATTGCATCATTGTCCAGCCAGGTGGTAAAGTTATGTCTGCCACATGTAAGCATTTGGAGTACCAAAACCATCCACAAACCCATTATAGGAAACCATGTGGATTTGAACTATTAAGAGATGTTAAACAGCCCAAATCAAAGGCATCATTAGAAGCTAAAACGCAATATTGTTATCAGCATCTCAATGATGCTATTGGGTTGCTAATAAATCGATCTGATTTTTGTCAAAGTTTGAGCAATGGCGAAACACATACAAAAACCTGACTTATAAACTGACATAATGATGGGAGAATTTGGGAAGAACTTCAGACATTGGATGGAAAGGGGTTCTTGTCGCTTCCAAACAATCTTGCATTGGGTTTGGGATGTGATTGGTTCCAGCCCTATAAGCATGTAACCTATTCCATTGGTGTACTATTTTTAGTTATTTTCAACTTGCCGAGGAAGGAGAAATTTAAGATGTTTAATTCCTGGCCCTTCTGAGTCAAAAAATGAACTCTTACCTAGGCCCTTTTGTTCAAGACCTACTTGAATTTTGGGAAGGTATCATGATCTGGAGCAACATCTCACAGGCATTTGTTAAAATACGCTTTGCATTGATTTGTGTTATGTGCAAAATTCCTGCAACAAGAAAAGTATGTGGTACACATGGCTGCACATGGATGTTCTAAATGCTTAAAAGAGTTTAAGTTTTGTATATGTGACAACAAATTGGATTACTCTGGACTCATGGGAACTCTGTAGACAACAAATTGGATTACTCTGGACTCATGGGAACTCCGTACGAAGGATAACTACAATTCTTGTTAGAGCAGTATTTAAAGCCACCAACAAAGACAATGAAACAGGTTGTGCCAGATCATGGTGTGTGATATTCCATTCTCACGCAACTACCATACGTTAACATTGTACGAATGCATGTGATTGACCCGATGCATAACGTTCTGTTGGGAACACCAAAGCACATTATGAACATATGGATAGAGCAGAATATTCTGTCAAAAGCACAATTGAACAAAACATCAAGTATGTCACCTAAATTAAATGTACCAAAAAGCATTGGTAGGCGTCCATCATCAAACTTTTCTGGCTTTACTGCTGACCAGTTGGAAGAAATGGGTTACTGTGTATTCTGCTGTATGTCTTAAGGACCAACTACCAAAACATCACTTTCAATGCTGGCTCTTATTTGTTCGTGCTTGTTCCATTCTAGTTAAACACACTATTTTAAAACACTGTAAATCATTTCAAAATTTATATGGTGCTCAACATTGCACTATAAACTTGCATTTACATCTGCAGTTATTTTGGATTATGGCCAAGTTTATGGATTTTGGTGCTTTTCCGTTGAACGCTCTTGGTGACTATTTCACAAATAATAGCAATATAAAAATGCAGTTCATGAAGAAAATTTAGGTGCATCAGCATTCTAGTAGTCTTCATCTATCAAATGAATACTTGGTAAAGTGTAGACTCCAATGCAAGAGTTTACAGTGTTTTCCGATGCCCCCTAATGGTGCAGCCCTCCCCGCACTGTCCTCGGTCGGCCATAAAGGTTTGCCCCCCCCCCCACCCCCGCATACACCTTAACCTTCTTATGCCGCTAACAATGCATTGCAATTAGAATATTAAAAATCCTTTTTAAAATTAATTTACTTCCGTAAATTGAAATACACTAGAAGCACGGTTTATTTGTGCACATGCGTAAAGATGGCAATAGAAGTCCACAGATTCTATGGACAGCCGAAGCATATCCCACAGTACTCAAAATCGGAAATAGATATCACATTGGAAAGGCTCACTGAGGCAGTGCAAGCGTATGCAGATTCTATCAAAGGAGTTGTGCAACAGATGGAAGTGATGTCTAAGGATATAAGTAAAACAAAAAAAGTGCCATCACCAGCAACACCTTGCCCTGCTACTACCCCTGGTTTGCCAAGAAATAGGATTCCATCAGTCCTAAGTGAGAGTTGAAACAATATATATTTAAATATGTATAACGTATAAAAATGATGCTACTTGGCACTGAACTGTCATTGTCTGCCTGTCTTTTAGATGGCAGTCAAGTCTATCTATGCAAGCCTCTCTGATAAACAGCGGTTTAAAGTTGATGAAAGTATTGCGTATCTTCAGTTACATCATGGGTTATAATTAATACATTGTGAGAGCTATTATTAATAGATACAGAAGCAGTCATAATCAGCAAGTAATGGACTGGTTATTGGTCCAATTGACAAAATCGGATAAGTATATAGAATTGCACACAAGTAATGACTATGAAGTTCATGTTGGCTTAGTCATGTGTTTAACATCGCTGCAGGAGCAGTATATCACTACTTGCCATCAATTTATTGATTCACATCAGAAGAAAAAGCTGCAGCAAACCAGAAGAATAGTACAAAACGGCGTTCTCAAAAGAAGGTTATTGATTATGGCTTACTTGCACATACACAATGTATTCCATTAATGAGCTTTATCTGAAAGGACAAACAGTTCTGATGAATGAACAGGAAAGGAAAAAGTGGGCTGAAATAGATCCAAGTTACATGACAGATGAGAGGGATTATGAAAAGAACTTGAAGAAAGTTAAAGTCAAACCACAAACCTGTGTGGTGATCAAATTGTAAGTACATGTTGGGATTGAGTACATTTGCTACTACGTAACTTTGCATCTGATTCTAAAGTGTTAAACAGATTGGTCCATAAGTTGGACATGCATTTAGCAGCTAAAAAAGAAACCGTGGAGTACACAGGATTTAAACAGAAAGAGAGAGTCGCATGTTAACCGACACGCTGCCACACGCGCGCCACTCGCATGTTTACTTATGTTTATGGGTTACGCGAGATCCCTGTGTTGGAGTCCCACATGGTGGCCATAATCTACGTCGAAGCTTCTGTATTTCGCTGTCATGGTTACGTGATCAGGTATTATACGTTCATTGAAATTCACTAACATTTTAACTGTGTGTTAATCAGCTAGTATCGTGAGATTAAAAGCAATATGCAATACGTGTCTATACGTTATTGGTACTAGTATTGCTGCTAATGAACATTGCTTCGTCCATGCTCTTTCCTCCAAATGCATTCAACAGATATGTAGGGAAGAGCTCTTTAGACGTCCCATGCATCCGTTTGTATTTGGATGTAACGTGGGCCCAGGAGCTTTCAATAGTCCAGGTGAAAGCACCAGATGTAGGATCCACAAAGTTCGTGGAATGGTTGACAGTTTGATGGACGTACTCAAGTGTTGGTAGCCGCACGTATGTTGCCCATTCACCCGTTTGAATAATGGAACCTGCAGTGACGTTCCTTTGTATCAATGGGAATAGAATAGCAGCATCTCTCGCAGTGACAACTTCCATGAATATTTTCTTTATTCCACGTTCTATGCCCCCGATTACACAGCGGCCATCTCTGTAGCGGCCGCAATTGTATTTTCTTTTTCCAAATTTGGCCTCGTCAATTTCTACAATCTTTCCGGGGGCCACCAATTACAGTTCGATTTCATATATTCGGCGATGCATGGCGACAAAAATTGTACCAATCAATTACTGTTTATTCACTGACTCCACTCCACCTCACTGTGGTATGGACTAGAAACTCTTCACTCAAGAGATACATGTACGAGCTCTAGAATCGTAGCAAGGCTCAAATGACTTTGTGAAAACCACGAATTTTGTCGCATGGATGCACTCTTTCTGCAATCATGTTTTGAACATCGCCATCTACGTGCAAAAAATTTGGTTATAGATGATGAAGCGACCTCAAAATTTATGTATTTATACGAAGCATGAAAAATGTAGTAAACTAACCTGGAGCCGTCAATCCCATCATTTCGTTGCACAAACAGCATTTGTTCATTACACGCAAGACAAACGTTATGGTTCAAAAGTAAACCATATTTCTTGCACGGTAGTCTCATGGTCCACAAGAACCTTTTCAAGAAGATGCTTGTATAACCAAAACTCCAAAGGAAAACATATGGACCGAAACTTATTGAACCAAAAGTAAGTAACGTTGAACAAACTCGCTGCAATAGACAAGTAAACATTTTTTGTTGGAATTTTATATCTCATACCCGAACAATCTTGCGGGAACCAAATGACCAATCAACATTCAGTGTGTCTTCTGTTAGGAAGCCAGATCCTATCATCCTATGCATTATGGCGCAAACGATTTAATCACCAAGCCTATTGCGGTGTCTATGTTAGCACATTTCCACCAATCAGCACGCAGCCCACCGTGTATGCGTCCCTCATCAATCCTCTTACATGAAGCCTCCTGATCCAAATGCGTTAAAATAGTTACAAATTTTAAAAGTAATGCACTTGTATAATTTTGATCACGTGAGCATGGCATGAAAAAATTAAGTAGCTTCTTTGTAGATTATAGCCACCGCACTTTGTATGTGGGACTCCAACACAGGGATCTCGTGTAATCCATAAACATAGGTAAACATGCCAGTGGCGTGCGTGAGGCAGCGTGTCTGTTAACATGCAGGAACAGGAGATTGTATGCCGTTGGATGGATTTTGCACGCATGTGCGTTCGCTGGTTGCCACTTCGTGCCTCATGCTATGATAATCCGTGGTAATTAATGGAGCTTGGGTACGTGTTATACATTGTGGAGCATGGTGTGGTGGCACCGAATGTTTTCCGGGCTGGTGGTGTGTTTTAGCGGTCAAGGCGCTGAGGCCGGGAAGGTAGGGAACACCCAGAAAAGGTGCGTGATATAAATACATTCATAATGCTGATCACGGATGAGTGAAGCTGTGGAGAAGCTTATCAACTTATGAAATCATTAAAAATATGAATAATCATGGGACCCTAATCTTCAGGAATGCACTGTCTGATAATACCCGACTTGTCAAAGTGTCGAGATTCGTCCAACACGTAGCCAGTTACACAAACAACTTTAGAAAAACGGAAGAGTATACAGCAGCACTTCGCAAAACAAGAAATGACATACCTTTTTCTACCGCGCTCCGTTGTGCCAGTTTTGGTTTCTCAACGGGAACGCTTGGGACATGCCAAAATGGTGCAAAGAGGGAGAGGTGATTAGCAACAATTTTTCTGTGTGTGTGATGTGTACTTGCGTGATGAATGGGGGAGAATGGGCCAGTGTATGTGTTAGGAAATGATTATGAGTGAGGGAGTTAGTGAATGTTGAAGGAGTGAGCATGTGTGAGTAAGTGAGCGAGTAGTGAGAGAGTGAGTGAATGAGTATATGAGGAGCAAAAAGGATGTGAGTTTGTAACTAATTGAGCAAGTCAGTAAGAGAGATAGAGAGAATGACAGTATTGAGCATTTGAGTGTTAGTGAGTGTGTCAGTGAGTGAATGTAAGTATAGTATATGAGAGTGTGTGTGAGGGAGTGTTGTGTAAGTGTGTAAGGGAGGGTGTGATTGTGTGAGGAAATCAGAATCTGTGTGATGTGTTAGGTGTGGAATATGTGAGTGTGTGATAGTGTGTTCAGGGTGGGAGTGTGTTATAGTGCACGTAGTAGGATTTCGGCCAGACCTTACAGTTTCTTTTTGTTTGTCTATAGTTATACCAATCATTGATTGTATTTGACAATAAACTTAGTACCAGACTAGATACTGTAATGCAATACATGCCATGTCCATGCAGCACTTCGCTGAAGTCTTTTCTATTCAGAAGGCTGCATTTATATGAATAGTCCCCAAATATAACAGGTGTATCTACTTCCAAGCTCATGCACGCGTCAAAAGATGCAGACATGTGCACTACATGTGAGTTTGGATTTATAATATATTTACTCTAATCAAATGTGGTACAAATGTGTTAGTAAATATGGTTATCTGACATCAACACAACAGTAAATATAAAGGATTCATTTACTATCTAGTGGAAATGTTACATACATGTACACAATATTTATACACACTTGCACCCCATTTGATCAGTAGTAATTCCAAATTATCAAGCAGTGAGGGCTGTGCCTATTTGAGTGAGACATTGTCTTGTAATACAGCAGCAGCATGTGATCTATACATGATTAGTTATAAGTTTAATGTTAAAAATGCTATATTACACATCGGAATTCCTCGCTCATGTTAGGAGTACCAAAGAAGATCATCACCAACACATTGAATCATAGCATGCCTGTTACCATGAAAGGAAGCGATGGCACCTCGATGAGATTACTGGACAACCCGAAATCATATCTACTAGCCTAAGGATCTGACATACTTCTAATCCTATAGTTTATTTGTATAAATGCAATATGCTGCTGTATACATAATTTAGTATACAGGTAACATGCAATCAAGTACATATATACTCACGCTCGCAAATTGCTGTGGTAACAAATTTGATAGGGGATAGCTTCGAGTAACCAGTACATGGAGTGCTCCATTCGTCGACCGATAGTGGCTAGAGCTTGACTTTTGTTCGCTAAAAGGATGTTAAAATGACCATGTCAGCATCTGTAACAAGTATGATTATTACGTTTTTAACCGGACCACTTATTCCCCGAGGGGGAAAAATCAGTTATCTTTGGGACACCCTGTGCACTTCTCCTTGTCTTATACACCTGTCCGACTTGTTTCTTTTCATTCTGCACACATTCATCTACATGAATGAAATCACTGCACCGATATACATGCATTTGCATGACTTCTATTAATTGAGGTAGATGCAAAAAACCAGGCATAGTGATATACAGAATAGCAGATTGTGCAACACTTTAATAGCAAATGAAGTATAAAATGTAATATAATACACATAGTGATATAGCCGAATCCATCAAGGATTTTAATGAACTTGTCTCCTCTGATTTAGTGTTGGATAATCTTGATTGTTGATGCACCAAAGATCTCTGTCTGGCAAAAATTGAAGATCATGATTGAAGTGTGTTACTTGATAAGGTCTCCTAGCCTGACAAAGCACGTCTGCTTTCCATTTCTTCGCCACATGCAGCTGCTTGGCTCTCTGTGATTCCTTCCCTCAGGCTCAATCTCCAATTGAGGTTCAGATTGCTGTAAAATGGTGGTTGGGCATTGCTGTTACTGATACTCCTGTTTGCTCCTTTTGCCCATCTCATGCTTTGGACCCTTTAGGCCACCATGCCTTAACATGCAAGCACGAAGGAGATGTGGTGTCGCAGCACAATAGGCTCAGCGATGTCCTCTTAGAATCTCGCCGACGGGTCTGTTTGGGTCATCAAAAAGTGGTTTGGGGCATGAAGGACATAGAACACGACCAGCAGACATCCTTATCCCTCATTGGGAGTTGGGCAAACCAGCAGCTCTAGATCTGACTGTCACATCTACGCTAAATTCAAGTACGTTATTGGAAGCGGGTGTGACAAGTGGATCTGCAGCTCTGGCAGCTGAGGTGCGCAAGAACAATGCTAATGATGCGAAGTGCTCAGAGCTAGGCTGGACATATATCCCCATAGCAGAGTGGAGACTTATGGGTGCTGGGGTGCAGAAGCCATGCAGTCTTTATCACGCCTTGCCTCTCGCCTAGCCACCAGGGGAAATTGCTCTAAGTCCCATGCTACCTGTCAATTTCAGAATGGCAGGCTTAGCTTGACTTTGATGCGAGCCAACATCCTGTCTCGAGCAGGATCATCTATGGTAGATCTGTAGAACTAAATTGTATATTAGTCCTTATGTTTGTATTAATAGATGTATAAATAAAAATCTAATATATAATAAATTATATTATACATAATACATATGGAAGAACTTAAAAATATACAAATAAACATTTCAACACATGCACACACATAATAGCACATACAAATTCTACTCATAACTGATGTTGGTAGTCCAGCCCCATCATCTATGTGTATAGCACTCCTCCATTTCACTCTGCTTCCTCTTATACATAGATGTCTCCTCTCAACATCGTCCAGCTGCGTGGTTATAGTAGGTAGCCGAGGCGGCCAAGAGTAATAATATACAGTTCTTTCCCGAATTCTTACAAATGTCTAAAAGGATAATCAGTATTTTGTAGTTCAAATCCATCCATGGTACCCTCCTGCAAAACAACTATTGCCTGACAATTTCGACTCGTCAGATAACGATTTTTCAAAACCTTTTGAACGAGTTGGATCGACTTCTAATTTCGGACAAACGTGGCAGAATAAAGTGAAACCTAAACTGTCTGCGGACGGAAAATACCGTATTTCATCGAAAGGTACGTAGAATAGTATAATGATCATTAACTCATAGTTAATATCTTCAATTTTCGCTGTTTAGTTCCGAGATCAAGTCCATCCAACCCGGAAACATCTAATGTGAAGATGAATGTATGCAAACTATAAGCTATTTTGCTACTCGTTATTAATTGCCTTTCTCTTTGGAACAGGTGCATCATCAGCGTTGCAACCAAAGCGGAGGAAAGGTAACATGGAAGAAGTTGATTTACCTGAACATTTTGACAAAATACTTGAATACTGCTTTCTTGGTACGTTCATGTGTTGTATACTTACGTTCGAGTACATTTTAAATGCGCATCATTTGGTGCTGTCCTGCACATGTTTGTATGTGTACTCAACATGAATGGAAACAACAAAACTTGACCGCATTCATAGACAAGTTTGAATGCCCTATATAAATTTATTGTTTTCAGGAAACTTTGCAATACCAATTAGCTGCCTGCTTCCTCCGAGAAATGAGTGCAGCATACAGGATCCGGATGATTACTTTATTGGCAACTTAAAGCTGGAAATGTTGAAGAACAGAACTAGTCACGTTGCTCCTATAATTGCGATTGCTAAGCTAAGGGATGACGAACAGTTCGATTCTAAGCATCCTGAAGCATTTACATATGAAACAATAGGAGGTAATCATTCTAGAATAGCCTTGCGGCAACTGGCACAAGAAAATGAAGACTTAAGATGAGACCCTCAATTCTCCTCATGACGAGTGAGTGTTTATTCACACATGACTGATGAGCAAGCACAGCACCTAGCCCTTCGGCATAATTGTGCAACTGATTTCACCTGCAAAATGACAACACAGGACAAAGTAAAATGTTTGAATTTCATTCCTCTTAGTACTTATGTTTTTTTTTCTCCTCTAAGGTTCACCTTTGTCGATTGCGACTCTACTCAATGGCAAAGAAGTCATTAACAGAAGAGCCTCCAGACAAAAGCAGTGAATGGAAAATTCTTGTGCTAGCACACTAATGATGACTAAGTTATGTATAATAGTCAAGATTAAAATGTGTCCATACTTATATTTATCTGATAGAAAAAGCAGTTGGAAGACAACATGATATTCATGCTCTCTTCATTGAGCAACAATAACTACACACTGTACAGAGATATTGTAACAAAGTAAGAAAAGATCAAAGTCAAAGGAATTGTAGCAGCAAAAATAGACTGCAAAGGAAGCAACTTTCGTCATCTGTGAGGGCTCAGTGAGATAGAAATCATAGAAATGTGCGTGAGAAAACACTCTCAGAAGTCTCCATTCAACTAGTCTCAACAAAAAAGAAGAAAATAGTAGAATCCTTTGCATCTTTAGTAGGTACAAAGGACTGGAATGAGGCACAAAAAAAGATATCCAAATTTGCCAATGAAAAACAGTTAGCTGACCTTTTTCTGAAATGCAACTATAGTCCAATACCTGCTGCATTCAGTGATTACTGCTCGAGGGCTGTTAGGTATGTGCATGTTTTACAAACCATGAAATGAATACAAACTATGCAAATGAATAGAATAATTGCATAATGTGCACTGTATCATTCACTTCTGATCCAAAACAATGGATATTGATGTACAATCACTTATTGTTTGGTCAGATCACAAGAAGCACTCCACCATTCTTGTACCAAAATGTTTATCTTCATTTTCATACGAAGAAGTAAAGTCAGTGATCCCAGGTTTTGCTGGCTTTAGTGTCTTATTTGTTGCTTTAGAGAAAAAACAGTGTTCTCCCTAGCCTGTTTTTGCAAGGCGCAGCGCAGCGCCTTGCCCTTTTTCTCAGTGCCTTGCCTTTTTTCTAAGGGCCTTGCCCTTTTTTCTATGTGCCTTGCCCTTTTCTAAGCGCCTTGCCTTGCCTTTTGTCAGCGCCTGACGGTGCAATTCCATTAAAGGCTTTGTATGAATATGATAACTGATTACACGGAAACCACAAACTTCATGAATAGGCTAAACTATAAAATGGGGCCTCAGTGAGAAACCTAGAAGATGTGAGCTGCGGGGTTGTGGAGTGTGCCCCTACCTCTACACAAAAATACTTTAACCTGCACCACAACTAAAGCAAGAATCCCTATACAACACAGTATGACGTGTGACACCCAGATGGTCATTTATGTGTTAGAATGTAACACATGTAGAACGCAATATGTTGGCATGACTACCAGAAACATTAATGAGAGAATGAGAAGACGAGGCGAGTTTGCAAACCACAATCCCAGAAGTAGAAGTCCCCTGTATAGACACACAGACATACATGGAAGTTTTGATTTCACAGTAATATTAATGGAGAAAAGTACCATAGATGAAATAAAAAGGGAGACTTACTGGATTTGTAGACTGAAAACACTCATTCCAAAGGGCCTGAATGTGAGAAGATGAACCCCTATGGCCCATCCCCATTTCCTCTCCCACCTGATGTTGAAGACCTCATCTAAGAGACTGTACTCAGGAAATATACCCATACCTGGGAAACCAACGGATGCAAAAAGATTTTCTTTCCCCCTACTTAGAGGTCCAGTTCCCAGGAAACCAATCGATGCAAAACGATTTTTTCCCCTCCTAGTTAGAAGTCCCATACAAGGGAAACCAGCGGATGCAAAAGATTTTTAGTTATCCCAATAAGAAGCCCAACCAGGGAAACTGCTAAGAACAAAAAAAATTTTTTTTCTTTACATACGAACCCTAATATGGGGTCCCACAGAAGTGAAAAAAAGAAGAAAAATTAGGACCACACAACAAGAATGAACTCGGAATTCCTGACATGTATATATATTTTATCTTTTTATTTTTCATTACTTTATTTTCTTTCTTGTCTTAGTCCTTTCCCTTCTTATTGTTCTTTATCTTTAGTTTTATGTTTCCATATTTTCCTTCTTATTCAACTAAAAGTTTATGTCTATATGATCATGTCTGTGTGTATGTGTTAACTCCAATTGAACATTTATGGTATTCTGATGTACAATTTATTTTCCTTTTTTTCCCTATATATACCCCTATATCTCATTTCGTGTTCATTATTTGTCCTGAAGAAGGGAGCCTTGTCTCCCGAAATGCATTAACAAGTTTTGAACACAACTGACGTTCTTAAAGTGAGCGCTGCTATACCATTGTAAGTCAGGGTGGGGCCAGACCTCACGGATACAAAGGAGACAACCTATAGCTACCAACAAGAAGGTGAAGGTACGAAGTAGTTGAAGGTTCTAGTGTACCCGTAACGAGTGAAGTGATATCTAGCCGCACGTGTTATAGATTGGGAGTGTGAATAGTATTGACGGGAAACAGCGGATAGCGTGAATACAATTTGACGTAAGACTAATTGACCACCAATTACGCTATACATGGGTTGAGCGTAAAGTGACCATTCTGGAGATAAGGGATAGGAGAAAACTATATAGATGGACCCCATAAGTAGAGGGAAGCCTACCCAACCCAAAACCAACTCTAATAAGAGTGCACCATCGAGAAAAAAATGCCCCCTATAGCCCCTCTTATGAACAATTTGTTCGGAATCGATTAAAAGAAGATCAAGAGAGAAGAAAGAAACAGAAGATAGACCAACAAACCAGAAAACCCCAAACGACACCAATGCAGCAGAAACCTCCCAAAGACACTACAGCCAACACACCAGCAAAAAATCTCACCACTTATGGGGCAAATAGAAATCCCACCACTCATGCAAACACAGGTCTGGACCCTGAATTCAGAGCCCATAAGTACACCCAGCATGGTAAATAGTACATTGATGAGTGGGAAAGAAGTACTAGAGGAGTAGGTAACACCAGGAGTAGAGGAGAGGTTAACCCCTATAACATTAGGAAGGTTGGAATGTAGTGATGTAGAGGAAAATGCTAGTAAAAAACAACCCTAGCAGAACCAGAGAAGAACAATGAAATAGAAGGAAATAGTAGCAGACAACAAACACACGTAGCAGAACCTGGGATGAAAGGAAAGGGATAGGATAGGACAGAAGGGACCAAACAGAATAATAATGTATTAAAGGCTAATGCAAACAGTGAAGGCAATGGTGAGGGAGAAGGGAGGTATACAAATGTAGAAGTGAGAACAGAAGAAAATGTTGTTGTAGAAAGGGAAATAGATGTTAATGTAGAAGTGAGAGTAGATAAGAACATTGTGGTGGAGGTGAGAGCAGAAGAAAAACAATGTAGTAGAAGTGAGAGCAGAAGAAAATGGTGTGATAGAAAGGGAGAAAGACGTAGATACAGCTATAAGAGAGAATCCAACAGTAAGAGGAAAAACGAACAACATAACAGAAGATGTGACCCCTGATGTAGGAAACCTGATCCAACAACTCAGTGAAGCATTATGTAGCAGGACAATACTAGAACACCATCTAGCATTTGCCAATGACTGTGTAAGTCACAGTATTTATCCCTAGGCCTAAAAACCTTCGTTCCGTGCGTAGCCCATAGAGCCAACGATGCACTAAAACAGAAATGGTAACGAGTATTGAATAATACATCGTCAGAACTGCTGGCACTGTGTAGATCCACTATTCGACCCTACTAGAAAAAACCAAAGAGGAGATAGACCAACTAGGAAGGCAAATAGAAGACAGTAGAGATGAGGAAGGTATTTGTACATGGGCGGAGAGAAGAATGGGCTTAGAAGTAGAAATTATAAAAAAGGACAACGAGATGAAGGCTGTAAGAACCAAAAAACTTAAACATGCTATGAAGATATATAAAGAGGGAAGGATATTCGTGGAAAGCTGATTGAGAGAAAGAGGTGAAACCCAGGAAGGAAGGGAATGACGCAAACCCAAAGCCAATACACCAATAAAAACAAAAACACCCGTGATGAAGATACCTCGAAAAGAGATAAGGAGGATGGTGTAGGAACGATAAATAAGAAAACAAGAAAACAAATGGGGCCTCAAAAAAATGATAAAGAAGAGGGTGTAGTAGTGGAAAAAGAGAAAGCAAGTGTAACCACAAAAGGGGATGTCCAGAGATGAGGAAGCAAAAGGGAGAAAGGGGAAAAGTAGTTATATCCCATATGGTTGGCACTCGATGGGGCAATGGTGGAAGAATGGTAGATGAGAACCCCCATAATAGATGGGGAGCAGGTTGGGACCAAGGTGGGAGCCAAAGTAGATGGCAACAGGATGGTAGGATGACGAACTGGAACCAGGGAGGATGGCAACAAGGAGGATGGCAGCAAAGGGATGGTGGAGGATATAGAGGTGGCGGAACATGGGATGGAAGGGGTAGTGGGAATAGACCAAGCTGGAATCAAAGATGGGGTGTAGGGTTTTTAAAAAAGCCCTCTATGCCTGTAGAGATTATAATACAGGCATAGAGGGCAACACGCATGGTAGTGATCTACCCTTGCACAAATATAACCCTCATGTACTGTATCACTGATAAAGGCATAAAGCCGAAAACGCTTTGATTAAACTTTCTCAAGTTTCAATTGTCATTTCTCCCTTTCTCCTCTCCCTCTCTTACACTTGGTTACCTCTTAGGGTTAGGGTTAAGGTTAGGATTAGGGTTACCCTAACTTTTTAGGTGTATACTTGTACTTGAAAAAGGCTGTGAGCCGAAACGTTGTGTTTGATCAAGTTTCACACAATCCTTGTTTAAGGTGGGAAGGGATTTTGTGCGCAAAATGCCCGTCAATCGAACGCCAGTCAAGAACAAGATGGACACCCAGAAAACCACAAAGGTGGGCACCAATAAGAACGTAGTTGATGTTGAAGTAGATGGGAGTGGAGACGAAGTAGAGGGGGGTGCAATGCTAATGGCAATAGTGAGGATTGTAGAGGAGTGAGCCACAGGGGCAGAACACGGAGGCAAAATGGAAACTGGGGTTGCGCAGGTGCCCACGCAGGCGCAAGCGTGGGACACTACATTGCACACACATGCACACACCGTCACACACTGCTGGAATTAAAAGAAGATACAATGACAATCACAGCAATCACAATACAGCGTTACAAATATATATATACGATCAGTCATTCCATACACTTGTACTTTTGTGTGCGCAAGCGCACAATTTAACTCATTACACATGTATATGAGATGTGTCTTGCTTTGCTCATGTTCGCCTACATAAATGCCAACACGGACTTTGTTGTCCCACTTCTTACGTTGATCTTTAGGTGTGTTCACATATGCACGACTGCCAAATTTTCTCAATGTAGCCAAATTAGGCTTGTAGGCATAAACACATTCGAATGGCGTCGTGCCTGAGAGTGCTGAACTGGGACTTACATTTCTTAGCATTGTTGCATGCTTCACAACTAAACCCCAGTACGATTTGGGAAGTTTTGCTGAGTGCAGCATTGTGCGAGCTGCATCAACTATGGTGTTCCAGAAACGTTCAGCTACACCATTCTGAGCTTGTGTGTTGCTGAGAAACGCTGATCTATCCCTAAAGAGTCACAGAAATTGCTGAAGTGCTTGTCACGATAGACTGTGTCATTGTCACTTTGAAGTGTTGAACCCGTGCCTACTGTGACTTGCCAAACCCGCATATAATCAATGTATTGCTTGAAACAGTCTAAAACTTCAAAGTTGGCTTTCATGAGGTATATAACACTGTACCTTGTTGCATCATCAATGAAGCACACCATGTAACGCATTCCTTTCAGCGAAGCAACTTCCATAGGGCCATTGATGTCCGTGTGTATCAACTGCCCAGGCTTAGTGTGACGCTCTCTTGCTTTCCAATTTACTGGTTGCCTCTTGCTCTTTGAAACTGTGCAGGAATCACAAAATGACAATTTACTATCAGTCATTTTAACTCCAAGTGTACAGTTTGGCAGTTTCAGTAGATCCTGTCTGTTCAGATGACCTAATCTCTCATGCAGCAGCTGCATGTCAACTGCGACTGTTTTATCTGTACTCATTGCGTTGAATGAGTGAAATATTTCAGGTACAAGCCACAACAACCCAAATTGACGCTTCAGGGGAATGACGGTGACAGAATGCGCATGCTTCAATCTAATTGACGAGTATGCACCATGAATAAAGACGTTTCCAGTTGGCTTTCCACTTACGTCCCTTGTTAGCTTCTCTGTGGACAGCAAATTGACTGAAGCATTCGGAATAAACAAAACATCCTTGAGAGTTATGTCATGCAGCTTTCCACAATGATTGCGAACTGAAATTTGTATTTCACCTATTCCTGCAGCTGATACAAACTCCTTGTTTGCAACTTTCACCACTGGTTTCTTCTCTTTCTCTGTAAACATCTTCAATAAGGAAAACAGTTCTTTGGTTGCACAGATATGCCTTGTACACCCACTGTCTACACAAAAGTGATGCTTTTCAATATCAAATTTGATGTCTGAATCATTAAATGCAACTGCTGGTGTTTGTTGCCAACTGTTGAACATAATGAATGCATTATTCCCAACGTCTTGTTGTGCATTTCCTTCAGGAGCATTCTTTGGACAGGTATGGCTCATGTGCCCCTTTTGACCGCAAGAATAGCAATTTCCTCTAAAGACACGTTGAGACGGATTTGACCCATAACTACCATAACGTTGACCATTGTGATTACCTTTGCCTTTCACAACATAAGAAGCCTCAGCAGAACCACTAGATGAACCCTTTTCATCAGATTTCGTGCTCATTTCAAATAGACGCAAATGCTCAAAGAACTCATGGATGGAGTCAGCCTTGGTATCTGAAAATTGCTTTACAATGATTGGTCCATACTTTGCTGGCAATTGTTTGCAAATGTGTGCAATCACCAATGACTCAGAAGGAATGCAATCACTACCAGTAGCAACCAATTTGTCATACCTCCCAGAAATAGCTTCGTAAAAACTATCTAAATTCCCATACGCCTCCCACTGCAGAGACAAAACTTCCACACTAAGTGCAGCCACTCGTTCTTCTCTCTTACTTGTAAAGCGATTCTTGAGGGCAAGCCAAGCCGCTCTGCCATTTCCTCTTGGAACACGACGCCCTTCTCGAAGCGCTTTTCCAGTACAAGAAACGGCTAATTTAGCAAACACCTTTGCTGAATTTTCTACACTAGGCTTACTCACTCCTTCACGTAGGTCCAGAACGCTTTCCAGTCCATCCAAGGTAAAAAGGTTCTCCATTTGAAAACTCCACTGCTCATACTTGTCACCCGTTTCATCTTCTCCGTCGAACTCAAAAGTTGCTATCTTCATTAGTTGATCCATGATACGCATTACCTAACGAAGCTCTGGGCCCATAACCTGTTAACGCTACACAGCCGACAAGGCAACTACTGATAACTCTAAGCAACAGCGAAATGAATCAACCAACAACACAACTACAACGTACAAAACAATTCCAATAAGAGTGCACGTACATAGAATAATGCTAATAAACTGATGTCACTTAACATCAACCACTTTTACAAGCAGTTAGTCCCAAAGGTCAAATTGTACCTTTAGAACTCCCAGCAGCTAGTAGAAATGCTGAACACAATGGCAATGCCAGATACGGAAGCATGAGATATTTCTAGTCTCAATGGACGTGAAATCAATGTATACGATGATCCCACAGGATGAAGGGATTAATTCACTACTTAAAAAATAGGACATTACAGGACTGCCAAAACACATTCTGAGGGAATTGATGAACTTGGTTTTTAAGAACAACACATTCTCATTTAATGGTGCAATGTAGGTAGTTGGGCCCGCCCGACTATGTACAGCACGGATCTGCACAAAACCATTCACTTCACATGTAAAGCATTCATGGTGACTCAACTATGTGTACACTGTACAGTAGTGTCTATTGCTTTAATCTGATAAGGCTTCCTTATCCGAAGCCTTGTCTAGCCATGTCTATGTATGTTGCAACTGTATGAATATAATTGCAGTTAATCTTTTAGACGAAGAAATCGATGCGTTTGCACAAAAAATTCGGACGGTGGTTTTAGTATATTGAGAACAATTTTGGGCAAGCAGAAAACCTCTGGGAAATTGGTCACGCTACTGGATGGCCTCAAGGAAGTGTGTCCCCCCCACCTCTCGTTAACATGCTTTTAAGTACTCTTGCATCCTTGACCTTGTTGTACGTACATGCTTTCGAGAACGAAGATAAGGTCGATGAGGTGAGTAATGAAATAATTACTAAGCGCTTGGCTAAAACAACAAATCAAGCAACAATTTTACTTAACCTTGGATTTTGAACGATGAGATGGATTTCATTTTTAAAACTAAGCTACAAATGATAAAAAATGGGAAAGCTGTATTGAGAAAATAACACTTGTCGGAAATGATGAAAGGAATGTAAACGTTTCTGAAAGAATCCCTTCAGCTGGTATATGAATGTTAATCATATATGTATTCATTCTCTTAAGGTTTACTTTTTATTTTTATTCCTCAGGGTTTGAAAGCATTCTAGCATTTCTGACACTTTACTATATAACTGTTAGCAATGAAAGTAAAAAATGTTTGCACATTATACATGAGGTAAGCATTCCCGAAAGTTTTGAACAATGTATTGATAAAAATTTCCACCTACCTAGAAAAAGTACAAACTAGAAAAAAATTTTAAAAAGGATCGGTACATTGCATCCTTTTCTACTCTTCAGTACAGAAGATGATTTCTGCTACTTGGTGGCAGAGAATTATGTAATTTGTAGAGTTATGCCAAACGAAGCCATACCAAGCTTGGTAGCTACTTTTTATACATTGAATATGGTATATCCGAAAGAATGCGAAAGTATATTAGGACTTTTGGAGATTATATTTGGATTTCCATCGACAACTGTAAAAATTGTCAACGTATTCTGTCCCGTATAGTGTAATTTTTTGTTGATTCTGTTTTTAAAAATGTTTATTGAAACTAAGAACTAGTAAACATTTATGACAATGTGTATATACATTACAATTAAGGCATGAATACCACATTGAATGATATAGTCACCTATGCGTAGGCGCGTTAACCTACATGTAGGTGTTGAAAATCGCTTTATTCCAAACAATATACTAACAGCCAACACTTGAAATAATAAGGACCAATATAATAAAGAGGGCTACTTGCAAGCTGGCGGTAGAAAACAACGCCAGCGTGCTGCTAGTGCTCAGTTAGCTGGAGTTTTTCCGATTTGCATAAAACTTACTAGAAGCATTCTTCGTTTTATTGGTAGATATAATTTCAACTCTTTTTGCCAAATAAACACGATTTCCAACTTTTATACTCCCTTTCATTGAGATCGTAGGCAATTGTTGTACACTCCACCATCTCGATCGTGTATCTAAATAATAAAGAGCCGATGGTTGAATGAGCTCCAAAGCAAATTAAAAACGAAGCCTTATGCTTAAGTGGTACTTTATTCAAGTTCAAAGTTTTATACAGCATTGAATGCAAGGACCATACGTTTCAATAGAATGCTTACACGTAGGCTAAAACAGCACTTTCAGCCTACATGTAGGCGTTTGTTTGATCTATCATTTAAGAAGAACTACAATAGTCTCAATAAGCATGCAGTCATGAAAAGTATGTAATTTAATGCTCCAGATATTTTGATTTTGAAGATGACTTGAGACATTCCTTTCTAGGATAGCTCCACAAAATACAGAACTTGAAATTGCACCCTAAAATAGTTACCCTTCCAACATTACGGTTCGTCCCCAAGAAATCAAGACCTTCATTTGCTCGGGTTCTCTCAGCCACATTGAGACAGGTTGTACTGGAGAACTCAGAACTAGCTTGGCTCAAACTTCTCATGCTTCCAAAATGTGTTCTACCCTCAAGTAAAAGCAGAGGACACCATGATGTGCTCACTTCAGTGAACTTTCTATGTGACTTGTGGTCCAAATCTGATTTTGGAACTCTTTGGAATCTTGCCACAGGCATAACTATCAGCCACATGACCAGGCAGCTAGAGACAACCAAGACCTGGTGGCGTATGCTGTGTCATTGCAGGAACAATTATAACGGCCGGACACCGGACATTTGTCCTGCTAATTTAGTCTATTGTCCGGCGGTCAATTAACCATCCGGACAAAATGGCCGGACAAAAACACGCAAGTGATTTTGATACTGGAAGCAGTGAAAGCCCTGGTCCTAGTTGTAAAAAAAAACACCTAAGCGAAAAGTAACGAAAGCAACCTTCGATAGATGGCAACGAGATAATGATTGCGATCACCAAACGCTCGTCTGGCTTCGCTGTGAACTGGAACGCAATACCAGTAAGGTTCTCTTGCAGCGTTACCCCCCCCTCCCCTCCATTAACCAATTAACACATCATTTACCTAATTAACAAATTAATTAACAACCTTTGATGTAACCAACAGCATCCCATGAGCGTCTTTCATTTCTCTCAACACTAGTCAAAATTTGGCGGTATAACTTGCATATAAAAGCGCACAGTACTATGCATTTTACAATAGTACTGCAGTCGAAATGGCTCAAGCGCTACTACCAAACTGGTTGGTCGGCCCTATAACATATCGCAATCTGTGTCTAGAACTTGGGGATTCTACAACTACTGTGTACTGGTGCCAGCGACACAAGCTGCTCTCAGACAGCAAGAACTGTGCAAGATGTGGAGCAGGCATGAATCTTGTAAAGCAAAAGGATGTTTCATGTGGTTTGGGATGGAGGTGCACAAGGAAAAGATGTAGAAAGGAGCTAGCGCTGCGTTCAGGAACCTTGTTTGAAGGTCAGCAGGACATGATAAATTTGTGATTCCATGTTTTGACACTGTGTACTTATACAGGAAGCAATAAAGCTATGGAACAATATATTACATCTGTGGTCGACGAAGACACCTCTCGGAAAAATGATGTTGGAAGTAGAAGTAAGTCTGCGGAATAAATGATCTGTTTACCTGCATTATTTAAAACCTCTGCCTCTCACAGGTCGCTACTCATACAGCTATTGACTGGTACAATTTTATACGAGATGTCTGTACCCAGTACAGGGTTTCCGATAACGTTCTGACACATACCATTTTCCGATCATAATTAACTATGTTCGGACAAAATGTCAGGACAAAAAAAGCGTGCGCTTGCTCGGGAGCAAGGTGAGGACGACGTTGAGGATGGTGTCTTAGCACCAAAAAAGCGGTCAGTGACGATTAAAGTGGGTGACGGAGAAAACCAAGGAATTCGACACGTCGCTTTGGCTTAAGTACGAGAAGGATGGACGATACACGGTTGGGTTACTGAAATGCGCAGTTTGTGTAGAGCTTGAAGCTAAGCTCGATGGAATGCGCAACTTCTGTAGTACATTCATTGAAGGTACACGGAATCTGCGTATTACCAGTTTCAAAGATCATGCAAAAAGTGAGATGCACACGCGTGCAATGATGCTTTTTAAAAAGAAGCAAGCGGGGCCGAGTAATGCCAGCAACTGTCCAACGATTATACAGATGATCCAAAATCTTGATGCCGAAACTGAGGCATATGTTTCAGTTGTTCATGTCTGAACAACTAAACCATATGTCTGGTCAATTTTGTTCATGTTCTGACATATTGTCAGAACACTTCTTGCTCCTTATCGGAAACCCTGCAGTACTTCCTTGACCACTCTTCCGTGATTGGAGGACCGGGTGTGGAGGTGGAGAGAGATGAGAGTAAATTTGGAAAAAGGAAGTATCATCGAGGGAGGCAGGTGGAAGGTCATTGGGTGTTTGGAGGTGTGGAGCGGATTACTGGGGAATGTTTCATGGTGGAGGTGGAACGCAGGAATGCTGCTACTCTTATACCAATCATCCAGCAGTACATCCGCCCTGGAAGCATCATATTCAGCGATGAGTGGGCAGCTTATAACCAAATAACTGCTGCTACTGGAATGGCAACAGGTGTCCACACACAGGGAGTGGAATCAATGTGGAGCTGTTGTAAGCGCCTGATGAGAGAGGAAAGAACCATGCATTCTAAACTATTTGACATGTACCTCCCAGAATTTATGTGGCGACGACGGTTTGGTGGACCAGAAGCATTTTCCAATATTCTCAAACATATAGCAGAACAGTACCCTGTTTAATTTATAGTAACAAGTGTATGAAATTGTTGTGCTTTATGAATTACATGTATTTAGATATTGCTTTAAGAATTACATGTATTTAGATGTAGAATTTACTGTTGATTACATAAAAGGTTGTTAATTAAATTGTTAATTAGGTAAATGATTTGTTAATTGGTTAAAGGAGGGGGGGAGGGGGGGGTAACGCTGCAAGAGAACCAACTTCCAGATGACTTGGATTACTGGTACTATTAATTAAAAAATTTGTGTCTACGTACTAAAATAAAAATGACCGGCCATTTTTGAAACATGTCTGGGCGAACACATCTACCCCTTGACATTTGTCTGGCCATCCCAAAAAAGTTATAATTGTCCCTGTCATTGGGGAGAGCTGGCTTATTTGGTAAAGCATGCAAAGCCTCTAGAGTCAAAGGGGTTACCCAATAATGATGCCACCTGGAAATTGATGCAGTCTAAGCCCCCAAGCTGTCGTCCACCTGCAGTGCCTTTTTAACTCTTTTGCGGGTGGAAACCACATTGGATTTGGATTTACGCGTTCAATTATTATCAGGGGACGGGGTGGTCACTTCAATTGACTTTTACCGTACATAAACACGTGCTAGAACACTACTTTTTTCGTTGCCTATTGTGATAATAAGTTAGAGGATGGGTTTAGTAGGTCAATGAAACATGCAAAATGCTATTACAGACATATATTGCAAAGGCACCAAAAATCGTAGTTCCAGCTGCTGGCACGAAATTGCGCTTCCGCCCACGGGCATGGATACTTTACTGCGCAATATTGCTCCGCTGCCTGTGAAAGAGTTTAAGTGCTCAACCTATTTCTATTGGATCAGATTATGATATCTTATCCATACTACGCTCTTTCCCAAAAGGCACTGCAGCAGGTCCCTCTGGTCTACGCATACAACATTTGCTGGACGCTGCTCTCATCCCACTCCCAACATCTATTTGTGCTACACTCAAGGATACCATAAATCTGGCTGCAGTCAAAGCACCTCCCTTGGTGTCAGGCTTTTTGGCTGGAGGCAGGTTATTGTATCAAACAAGCTGAAAGATGGAAGCCTCCCAGACATTAGACACATAGCAGTGGGAGAATCTCTAAGAAGGCTCATTGGAAAGTGTATCTGTGCTCTGGTCAAGAACACAGCTTCTGATCTATTCCAGCCTCTTCAACTGGGGGTATCCTGCAGCTCAGGCTCTGAAAAGATTGTCCATGGCTTGAGAATGAGCATTGAGAAACATTGGATGGAAGAGCAGTTCGTGGTCTTCAAAATAGATATGCAAAATGCTTTTTACACTGTCAGCTTTAGGTTCGGCGCTTAAACGGATGAAGTTTAGTATGAGAATGTATATTACTTTGTTTTATACATATGTGGACTATAGCTTCACCGCAAAACCGCTGTCAAAACATTGATTTTTCATTCGGTAAACCGTACGCTAGTGTTACGATTTTATCGAATGAAGCTTACGTTTGTCACCAACCTAACTACAGTGTACGTAAAAGTTGTAGGGAATTCTTCAACCTTCTTGGAAATGTATAGATGCCGTTGTAATCTTTTGTATGGAGTGAATAAAGACCTTTGTTTGAACATGCATATTATTCCAATTAGTGCACGGCTGGTAATTTTTACTTTCTATACGAGTGTTTATGAGCGCAATTACCTGGATGCCTCTTGTATCTGTATATTAGCCCCTAATTTCGACATATTTGTCATAAAAACACTGTCTGTTGACTAGAAATTATTTTAGTCCAACATAACCAGCTGCGCATCTTTAAACGCTTACGGCTGCCACGTAGCGTAATGATTGCGCATCTTTAGATGCTTACGGCTGGTAATCAGTTAATCTGGCTTCACGACAAGCAGTTCTAGATGAATGCGCCATTGTGATGAGCCACTATGTGACATACTAGGTAAATTCATATCAAGTTATAGGCAAATGTTGGACACAAGTATGTATTGCAATGCATGAGATGCACTATCATCGTGGTACGTACTAAAAAGGTATGCATATTGACCCCATTAAAACAAGAAATATGCACTGTACATTAAATAGTTTCATAACATTAATGGTTGAATTAACCATAATTCCTCTCCACATTGCATTGTAATTTATACCCCTTTCATACATGTAGTTTAATCAAATATTTTAAGTAAATGTGCTGAAAACATCTTTAGTTTTTATATTTTGTGTACAGGCATGTGTACAGGCTTATACCAGTGCAAACCAAATAAAATTAAGTGCATATTCCATCCCATTTAATTATGGATCTGAAATCAATAAAGGACTTCAGAAGAAAAAACTAAATGTCTCTCAACGTATGGAAACGATGAAAGAAATAGCAGACTCATTAATGAGGAATAAAGTATTTTATCCAACTGATGATCACATTAGCCAAGTTTTCAAAAAATGGCCATTTCATATGGACTATGGATGTGGTGGAGACTATTTCCATGAGGGAATAAAGCATAACTTGAGTGGCAAAGCCATCATATCATTTTTAAAATGACAAAAAATGTTGATTGCAGATTCAGGTGAACACATCTCTAAGTATGAACCAGGGGAAGACAAACACTCCCATTTAAGATATGTTACATACATACAAAAAAGATCAAAGTGTAGCACAACTACATCAGCTACTGCCACTGATAAAACCAACTTCACAACTACATCAGCTACTTGCACTGATAAAACCAACTTTATTGGAAAGGGACTTTATATTGAAAGACGCTCCGAGGGTAGAAATTCTTTTGGAAAAATATCCTGTATTGTCCTCTGCAGTTGGGGTAAGTAAAAACATGTAAGGCATGTGGTTACTATATTATTTAATTCTTTCTAGATTATTCATGTAATGGATTGCATTTTTAAAACTGAGCTGCTAATGATTAAAAAAATGGGAAAGCTGCATTGAGAACATAACACTTGCACTTGTCGGAAATGAAAGGAAAGTAAACGTTTCTGAAATAATCCCTTCAGCTGGTATATGAATGTTAATCATAAATGTATTCATTCTCTTAAGGTTTACTTTTTATTTTTAATCCTCAGGATTTAAAAGCATTCTAGCATTTCTGACACTTTGCTATATAACTGAAAGTAAAAAATGTTTGCACATTATACATGAGGTAAGCATTCCTCAAGTTTTGAACAATGTATTGATAAAATTTTCCACCTACCTAGAAAAAGTACAAACCAGAATAATTTTTATAAAGGATCGGAACATTGCATCCTTTTCTATTCTTCTGTACAGAAGATGATTTCTGCTACTTGGTGGCAGAGAATTATGTAATTTGTAGAGTTATGCCAACCGAAGCCATACCAAGCTTGGTAGCTACTTATTATACATTGAATATGGTATATCCGAAAGAATGCGAAAATATATTTGGACTTTTGGAGATTATATTTGGATTTCCATCGACTCCTGTAAAAATTGATGATGAACTTCAATGTATTCTGTCCCGTATAGTGTAATTTTTTGTTGATTCTGTTTTTAAAAATGTTTATTGAAACTAAGAACTAGTAAGAATTTATGACAATGTGTATATACATTATGATTAACCCTATAACGGTCAAATTAAAATCTACGTAATGTGACCTTCCGGCCAAATTATTTCATTAGTGTTTTGAAAGTTATGTCGTGCGCGGCAATCACTTTGGAACTCGCATATTCGTTAGTGTACTGACTGAAATTCACCGTGGATGTCTTAAAGTATGTTTTAGCAATGTATTTCCATGAATTGATCGCTGTGACCCGTTATTCTAAATAACTAATTTGTAGTACGAAATGTGTCTTTCACGTGCGCTCGTTTTGACTACCTAGTAGCAGTTGGACTACAAAAAGTGCTTCGTAGTGTTTTTCAACCTGTTACCTATCCTTTTTCTGTAGAATTACACCGTCTATTGTGCGTTTTCGTTTGTTATGATATGGATGTTGTAGTGCTCTAGCGATTCTAATAGTAGCCCACCCAATTAATGAATGATTACTTGGGTTTGTATAGGCTTTATTTGTCAGCGTGAGACATTTTCACTATATCAGAGGTGCTTGTGTGGTCTAAGTTGATCGTAGATGCTGTTTTGTGACGTTTTGTTGTCTTTTGCTTAGGTCATCGATACGGTTTGCCAATGAAATGGTGCTCAAACACAGATGGTATGACCAGACAGTACTTGTATGTTTTGTATGCTTAGATAATAATGTTATGCACCGTTTGTGCATTTGGAATATGTTATCCATGGAGTGCTGTAAGAAGCAGTCGTAAGTATTAGTTTGTTTCTGTGATCCAACTTGTCAGAAAAGACATTAGTGCCATTGATTCTTTAGGTGCAACTTAAAGTTGTTTGGAAAAGTGAATGTTCTTTCTACAGAATGGCATTGAAAACATATGTGTAAATGGAATGAAATATACATGGGAACAGGCTATTAAACTGGTTATGAAGTGTAATATGATATGCATGATGTTTACTTATCATGGTATATTAGAAAACAGTCTGTATCATCTTCACCAGTGTGGCATAGATGTACTTTGCACTCATAACAAAACCACGTTGTTTCGTCGTTCCTTTTACCCAGTGTTAGGCATCTATCACACCTTGCTGCTTTCACTTGACCCTCTTTTTTGAATTTTTTGGGGAAGTGTACCTCAGCAACTTGCACTGGCTGCAACGGTATGTGCCCAGGTCGTTTCCTAGAGTTGTAGGTGCCGATGAGACTTTTGGCCAGATTTTCCCTATAGTCCTTCAGTGCCATAATTGTAGAAGTATATTGCTTCATTAGTATATAACTGTTTGTTGATGCCAGTTCAAATAAGAACCAAAAAATATACTTGTAATATTTACGGCATTTTGTAGGTACTGAATAATACTGGCGCATCTGGTCGTTGTAATCGACACCATGCATGCATTGGGAGTATGCTGTTACGGTTGTTGGGCACCTCACGTCTGTTATACTTCCATCTGTTGCCTTTCTTTTTACAGTAGATGTTTCTCTCCTGGTTGACAGTTTGTCGCCATCATTGTCACTGGTTTGGTATCTAACAACACTGTGGACAGCAGTGGCCCCTGCTGTTGTGCTACCATGTCACCTCTGCAAAACCAAGACATAACTATAAAGCAGAGTATGTTTAAAATTTAAAAATCTAACCTGTTGATAAGCCCAAGTCTCCTTTGGGCTCGCTTTCCTTTTCCCAACATCTTTAGGTGCGCAGGAAAACCCTTGGTATTTTGACGGACCATGCCACAACCGTATATGCCATTGGCAAGGAGCTCCTCTAAGAGACGACTAGATGTGAAAAAGTTGTCGCAGTACACATGGTGGTACTTTCCTCCCAAGTGGTAAGTTAGATCCAAGACAACTTGCTCTCTCCTATGTTCCAGGCTTTTCGTTCCCCCACGGTCTTGCCTGCATATACATCCACTTTCTGAACATACCCATTGTGGCTATCAGCCAAACACCATGCCTTTATCCCCCATTTGACAGGCTTTTTTGGGAGATATTGCTTCAGGTACAGTATCGGTCAATAAAAAGTTAACGCTAGGTAGTACTCTACCTTTGTAACGTAATACCTACGTAGAAAATTGCGTTACGTTGCGGAGTAATGTTTTGCGTATTTGCGGTAGTACCTTACGGTGCGCAAGTAGAACATACTGTTCAAACAACTAAACATATGTTTCACACTTGTTTATTTCTTTCCCTGGCCTTAAAGTACCCGCGTTTTTACGACACAATGAACCAATCATTTTTAAGCGCGCCAATCGTTCACTGAGGTTCGCCTGTTCCTTCCCGAATGCGCGGTTCTTTCAACTATAAATAATAAACTGGAGTGCTACCGCGTTAACGATCGCGCCCTACTCCACTACGTGTAATACGATGTCTTTGCGAACGGCACTCATAGAGACAGGTTGGATTTTATTTTTCATCAGTATTGTTCGAGGTCATCCCGCATTCCTTAGAGCTCTACCATCTTTTGCGCTGGCAAAATGAGGACTCGGTGTCAGTTGTCCCCGATAGTGCCGTAACAATGCTGAGGGAGGGAGGCGTGGGTTGTTCAATGAAGTGGGGAACGAAGCTGTACTATGGCGATGTTGTGGCTTCAGGTACATGTAAAAAAAAAAACATTATTACCACAAATTACTCAATGATTATTATTAGGAACAAAGTGCGCTATGGAACTGGAAGAAGCGCGGTATCTAAGGCCTGTTGCAGTGACTACCGCCCCAGAACGTTAGTGCTACTCTACAATCTTCAGTTGGTAATGTAGCGCGTTTCCCGTACCCATCAGGAAATGAATTGTCAGAAGCCACAAATAAAGATGCAGCCTCTACACCTAAACGTTAGTTTGTCATTGATGATTAAATTTATTGCTGATTAGTACCTGTGGCACTTTAAAACTATCAGGGAAAAATTTGGCAGTAAAGGCAAAGACTGGAAAGGCCAGGGCAAATTCAGGAAGAGCAAAGGCTGGAAAGGCCAAGTTAAAGCCCATAGGTAGATATTGGTTAAAGAACTGCATGTTAAACAAAGCATTATTTCAGGGAGGATTCTGGACTATGGAAGTGGAGCAGATGATGATGTCACATCTGATCCTGAAAGTATGTCTTAATAGTGGAATTAATTTTCAGTGGCTGATCTAACACCAGCCACACCCCCTCCACCAGTCACCACACCTCAGCCTCCAACTACATCCCAGCCAACAGCCGCATCTCAGCCACTAGCCACCATACCCCTGCCTCCAGCCACTACACCCCTGCCTCCAGCCACCACACCCCTGCCTCCAGCCTCCACACCCCTGCCTCCAGCCACCACACCCCTGCTTCCAGCCACCACACCTCTGCTTCCAGCCACCGCACCCCTGCTTCCAGCCGCTACACCCCTGCTTCCAGCCGCTACATCCCTGCTTCCAGCCGCTACATCCCTGCCTCCAGCCACCACACCCCAGCCTCCAGCCACCACACCCCTGCTTCCAGTTACATGTACATCCCAGACAACAGCTGCATCTCAGCCACTAACCATTATATCTCAGGCAATACTTCAGCCAGAAGCAGCCACATCTGAAAGTATGCAATACCATGTTCAGTTTCCTTGATCACGTATAGTGTTCTTAATCTTTGAATAGGTCCCCTATCACAATTACCAGCATGCACCTACACACCACCGTTGCCTCAGTCAATGCTTGCCCAGTCTCACCAATGTAAGGCTTTCTATAAGTATCTGGTTGTGATTATCAACCTCACACATTTTCAGCTGAGCCACTACATGCTGTACTATGCTCACCGCATAGAGGATCTCCATCACCTCGATGGTCACTGTCACCACCACCTCTTCCATCACCATACCATCCACCTTCACCTATGTCTACATCGGACACCTCCAATGTTGTTAAAGCAGGTAACTGAATTTGGGATTTGGGGATTTTCCATCACTCTTAAACCCTCAGTGCAAAAGATGGAGGCTAGTATCGTTGATGCCATCAGGGACCTTAAAGAGGCACTTTTGGGGAAGCTGGATGAGATAGCACTGACTGGTAAACCCTCATGGCCAGCAAGGTTACATAACAGCTCCACAACACCAGTGCCCAGGCCATCTCCTTCAGCTGGCCAAGCAACACCTGCAGTTCCTCTACTCCAGCACACAGCAGTACCGCTAATGCCTCAGCCAGCACCACAACTACCACTCCCTTCAGAAGTCTTGCTATCTCCAAGCACGAGCGGGGACTCACCCAGGTGTCTTCCAATAAGAGAGGGTCATAACCATCTGCCCTCAAATGAGATGGAAAGATCCAACCTCAGGCCTCCGGAATTTACGGTTCAGTGTCACCGCAGCTTGACATCGGAGAGCAAAATTCATACACTCGCTCTGAAATTGGCAACTGAATCCTACTTTGGAACTAAAGTGATGGCTCAGTGCACTGTAATGGGGTGCACTGCATTCAAGGGATTGCCCATTAGTGAGCTAAATAGTTTAAAACAATTTTTGTTTGGTATATTAGTTAAATATTGGAGTGCACCACATGACTTCGAACCTGTATGGAGTAGGTATGTATCTAGTATAGGCCATGGGTGCACTCGAGCTAGAAACTATCCTTAAACGAGTGTTGTGTTTAGCCATTATGTATATGCACATGTTCATTGATATTATCAATCTACTCTTGGATGAAGCAGTGTCTCATACAATGCATCTTGTTGGCTTGGCTATATTCTAAATGTTGACACGTCCCAACGCGCTATCACAGTGACATTTCTCCATCCGTGCATACCATCAGCTTCATTTGTCTACCCTGTGAGACAGGATGTCATGGATGTTGATCCCTATGATCCCTATGATGTTCTAACCATTGTCAATCCAGTGACAGCCACAGGTAGAACATACACTCTGAGCAGAACGGACATGCAAGAAGCCAGCCTTGCTCTGCAAGCAAGAATACTGTAAACAGTTTAGATAGCTTACATTTAGTGTAAATTCAGTTGGTTTTCTATCACAACTTTGGTCCAAACACCTCTTAATGGCTATGAAAACACACTAAACAAACACTTGACTTAAAAGGAATGAGGGATTAAAGATGGCTGCCAGCATTTGAAGAGGTGTCCCAGCCCATTGCATGAGAATCCCACACATCTGATAAGCTAAGTACCCTATCAGTACTAGCATGCACCCACCCTAAAAGTTTGATGAAAAATGGATAATGTTATTTTTTGAAACAACAAAACTGATTACAAATTCATTACTTACTAAACCGCAATAAACCCATTCCTATAAAGTTCCTAACTACTATGTATGCCAACATAATATCCATAAATGTATACCAAAACACCCCACATAAAGACTACAATGGCCAAGCAATTGTATTCTAAACAGGTCCAAGTCGCCCCAAAATTTAATTATTCAGAAGGTTATAGTTAATAAACGGTACAACTTGGGTATGCATATATTAAGTGATTTTGTGTTTTTTATATAGGAGAATATATATGGGAAGTGGCGTTCGAATATGAGACTAAGGTGGTACAATTTAGCCAAGAATGACCCCTATGTATATAGCACACACAGATGGTGTCACTGTCTTCCAAAAGGCCTTGATCCCTCTAATAAGTTCTTCCTTGTTTTTAGGCTTCACCTCTCTCCGCATATACTCCTTCAATTCATGCCATAGGTTTTCAATAGGATTGAGGTCAGGTGATTCAGCAGGGGTCCTCCACCAGTTCACTTGCTTCTCCTTCAAAAACTGCTGTGCTAACTTCGATGTGTGCTTTGGATCGTTATCAGCCATGAAACGATGCGAGGTTGGAAAATTGCGTGCTAGGAACGGCAGCAAGGTCGTCTCCAAGATGTTAACATAGAGCGGAGAATCCATAATCCCGTCAAATATGCACAGTTTAGCTGTTCCTTTCAAGCTGATTGCCCCCCAAACGTGTACTTTGACAGGATGTTTTGGTCTGTAACAATACGTGGTTAAAATTGTATTAACCATTTACGTTCAGTAACTCATAACCTCGGCTTCGGTTTAGGTGGTTGCCCAATCTTTCGAAAGCATGTCCTTCGGTGACTTTCTAACTGAATAGAAGACTCATCTGTCCATATTACGTTGGAGAAGTTGTCCTACTGATGTTCCTGGCACCATTCAAAGCGTTTGACCTTGTTGCCTTCCCTATCGAACCGCAAGCGGTATAAGACATGTTCGATATGAACCTGTAGCTAAAGTTGTACCTGATGATTTGGCAATAAGCGCTGCCCCTGAACACCCATCCGAGGCTTCTCCACGCACGCAAAATGGTGCGAAGCGAAAGTTTATGACGAAAACTTGGACTATTATAACTCAATCGATGAATAATCCAAATAATACGCACCTTTCTGTGCCAGAAGCGCGCGAAGCTGAACAGCGGTCGTTTCATCGTCAAGCTGCATTTGTGCCTCCACGATCCTCTTCACCTCATCAGTAATCTTTGAAGGTCTACCAGATCCACGGCGGCGCGCCAAAGTTCCACATTTTTCAAACCTTTTTAGGAATTGATAAATACCTACATGGCTAACGATCAACCCTTCCCCCAACAAAAGATTCCTAATGGTTCTACTCTTACGCCCCTGTTGATGATAGAATAAAATCCTTTGCTTCACGTAGTCCGTAAACACCATCGCTACGATCCAAACAGTGGCAGTGTTGTCTGACGCAATGCGTGTGGCGGATATGTACCCGTGCTTTAGCAGCTGCCCAACCTGACAACTTGTTCTCAATATGTTTTCGTGTTACGTGTTGCCATAAGGTAACGCATTTTTCTACTGATCTACCGCAACTTTCTACATGTACCTACGTAATTCATTACCTAAATAAGGTATTGCGTTGCGAAGGTAGAGTAGTACGTAGCGTTAACTTTTTATTGACTGATACTGTATGATCGACCTTTAAATGGGATCATTGCTTCATCTACCACAAGGTCCCTTGACACATCATAGTTGTGAAGCAGAGATTTGCTGATTTCCTCGATCATTGGCCTGACTTTTCCCAGTCTGTCAAAACCAGGTTCGCCTCGATTTACTAGTGATTGATTGTCTGCAAAGTGTAGGAATCTAGATATTTCCTTGAATCTACTCCTAGATATTCTGCTAGCTATTGGTGGATAATTGAACACTGGATCCAACTTCCAATAGTCCTCCAACTCTGGCATTCTCACCAGGCCCATCAAGATCATGAAGCCAAAATATGCCCTCAGTTCTTCTGTCGTGACACTTTTCCACTTAAGGAACTTGGTAGGCTCCATTGTTTCTTGGGTATACTTGTTTGTTTGTATCACAATGTGGTCAAATAGGATATCAGTAAAGAAATGTTTGAATATCTCTCCTACATCCTCCCCCACAGTGAATGTTGGACCAACAGGATTGCTGAATGGGGTTACGGCTATTGGTGTAAAAGAGGACGACCACCTTAGAAGTACATTTGAGGCCTGTGCACCATCATGCGTAACATTGGTACCTTGAGGGAGTGTGTTCTCCAGGTGAACGCTATTGCTTTGCTCCCCCAGACCAGCAGAAGCCTCAGAAGTGGTTTGCACATTCTCCTCACCCATGTCACCGAAATAGTTTTGGTGGTGGAACTCATCTTCACTGCCACTTTGCTCCCCCTCACCTGCACAGACCTCAGATTCATAAATCAGAAGTGGTTTGCACATCCTCCTCACCCATGTCATCCAGAAGCTCATCACCACTACCCTCGCGTATCATCCCTACGGACGGCCCCTATGAATTTATAATGAGCTGACAAGCAGCAGGTATTACATAGTGCGGTTTGTTTGTACATGCGAGTCGGCAGGCGGCTGTAATCTCAGATCTGTTTATCTACATCTCCTAGAAGTGCAGGTAGGTAATATATTCATGCAACACCATAAATAAATTCATGCAACACAATAAAAACACCGCACTAATGGCTATGAGATTTAGCATTGCACAAGTGCTGGCAATGCTCGAGAATGATGACATCAATGGCAACGAAGATGTGCCAATGATGCCAGGTAGTGACGATGAGTTTGGGAGCGAGGGTGGATCATCCCCTACGGACAGCCCCTATGAATTTATAATGAGCTGAATATCATTATCTTAATCAACAACCAATTAACAGATACACTGTACTGTACTTCCCGGGACGTATGCTACATGCCGCGCTCTCAATTCTAGTCATGTAAGACTATATATACCCAAGTTTTTTATGCCACAACGCATTGCACTAAGGATGGCATTTATTGACGTTGGTCCCCTCATGTTCGGCCCTACCAGCGATGTCATTCAGTTCTTCAGAACCCAGAATTAGTGAATACTTTGGTAACCCCTAAGTCTACCGTTACGTACTTTTTTTGACGAAAGTACCATTAGGAACAAATGCAAACCTCTGTACTACGTGTTTGTATAGCAATAAGCACGATCAGCAACGCGTTGTCTTGGCCACGTTTCATATAGTCCTTAATATTGACGTGCGTAAAAATACGTTTACGGCCGTGCCGTTACCTAATGTTTAAGCGCATAAATACGCTTATGACCGTTATAGGATTAAGGTATGAATACCACATATTGAATGATAGATTGTCACCTACTCGTAGGCGCGTTAACCTACATGTAGGTGTTGATAATCGCTTAATTCCAAACAATCTACAAACAGCCAAGATAATAAGAACCAGTATAAAGAGGGCTACTTGCAAGCTGGCGGCAGAAAACAATGCCAGCGTGCAGCTAGTGCTCATTTAGCTGGAGTTGTTCCGATGTGCAAAAAACTTACTAGAAGCATTCTTCGTTTTATTGGCAGATATAATTTTAACCCTTTAAGCCAAAAAACACGATTTCCAACTTTTATACTCACTTTCATCGAGATCGTAGGCAATTTTTGTACACTCCTCCATCTCGATCGTATATCTAAATAATAAAGAGCCGATGGTTGAATGAGTTCCAAAGCAAATTAAAAACGAAGCCCTATGCTTAAGTGTTACTTCATTCAAGTTCAAAGTTTTATACGTTGCGAGGACCATACGTAATAGAATGCCTACACGTAGGCTAAAATAGCACTTTTCGCATACATGTAGGCGTTTGTTCGATCTATCATTTAAGAAGAACTAACACGCATGCAGTCATGAAAAGTATGTAATTTAATGCTCCAGATATTTTGATTTTGAAGATGAATCTCCACTTGAGACATTCCTTTCTAGGATAGCTCCACAAAATACAGAACTTGAAATTCCACCCTAAAATAGTAACCCTTCCAACATTATGGTTCGTCCCCAAGAATCAAGACCTTCATTTGCTCGGGTTCTCTCAGCCACATTGAGACAGGTTGTACTGGACAACTCAGAACTAGCTTGGCTTAAACTTTTCATGCTCCCAAAATGTGTTCTACCCTCACGTAAACGCAGAGGACACCATGATGTGCCCACTTCAGTGTGACTTGTGGTCCAAAAATGATAACTCCGGGCATAACCATCAGCCACATGTCCAGGCAGCTAGAGACAACCAAAACCTGGTGGCGTATGCTGTGTCATTGGGGCGAGCTGGCTTATTTGGTAAAGCATGCAAAGCCTCTAGAGTCAAAGGGGTTAGACCCCAATAATGATGCCACCTGGCAATTGCTGCAGTCTAAGCACCCAAGCTGTCCCCCACCTGCAGCGCCTTCTTAAAGTGCTCAACCTATTTCTATTGGACCAGATTTTGATATCTAATCATACTACGCTCTTTTCCAAAAGGCACTGCAGCAGGTCCCTCTGGTCTACGCTACAACATTTGCTGGAGGCTGCTCTCATCCCACTCCCAACATCTATTTGTGCTACACTCAAGGATACCATAAATCTGGCTGCAGTCAAAGCACCTCCCTTGGTGTCAGGGTTTTTGGCTGGAGGCAGGTTATTGCATTAAACAAGCTGAAAGATGGAAGCCTCCCAGACATTAGACCCATAGCAGTGGGAGAATCTCTAAGAACGCTCATTGGAAAGTGTATCTGTGCTCTGGTCAAGAACACAGCTTCTGATCTATTCCAGCCTCTTCAACTGGGGGTATCCTGCAGCTCAGGCTCTGAAAAGATTGTCCATGGCTTGAGAATGAGCATTGAGAAACATTGGATGGAAGAGCAGTTCGTGGTCTTCAAAATAGATATGCAAAATGCTTTAATCTGGTTTCACGACAAGCAGTTCTAGATGAATGCGCCATATTCTTTCCTGAACTTTTGCCTTGGGTTACATGGTGCTATGGTACACACCCTCTGCTGTGGCACCAACGTGGTCATCTTTCATCTGAGACCGGAGTGCAGCAAGGCGACCCCCTATCCATTGCTTATTTTATTGGTACTCCATAAGCTGATATCAAGCATAGATGCTGATGATGATGACTACTTGCAAGTGTTCTTTCAGGCAAGGTATCTTGATGATGGGGTCCTCACTGGAAGCCGCTCAGCTGTGTTACGGTCACTGCCTCTGATTGAGGAGCTAGGTCATTTTTTGGGCATCCACATAAACTTCGTAAAATGTGAGCTCTTTAGCCACAATGGGAATTCCATGTTTCCATCTACAGTCAAGTTTTCACAGCACCATAACCTTGAGATTCATGGTGCCCCAATAGGTGACTGACTACCTGTTTTGTTCTAAGTTCATCTCTAGAAAGTGTGCTGATGCCAAGTAATGTCTCTCATCTTTGGTTGAAGTAGCAGCAATAATCCACATGTATATCCTACGTTTGTGTGGCAGCTTTTGCAGATTGGTCCACGTGGCAAGGGCCACCCCACCAAGTCTGGCAGGTTCTTTAAAGCTGTTTCATAACAACAGACCCTTCCTGGCTACAAGCCTAACATAGCACAGGTTTGGGAGGTCTTAGTCTGCGCTCCCTTTCCCACTACTCGAGTATGTGCAGCTTTTATAGCTTCTTTATCTGCATCTGGCTATAGCAGTGCTGATAAACTACATCTAAATCATGCAATCAATCATTTCAATGACCAGGTTTCTCCATCAGATGTAATCACATTGGGATTGGTTAGAGATGTACTGGTGCAGCAGCAAGGGAGATCAGGTGCTTGTCTGCCAGGCAGCACTAAGTTCTGGCATTGAGGATATGCTTCTAGGCAACACCTAAAACACCACACAAGAAAATAAGCAAAATCCTAAGCTCTAAAAAACTTAGAAACGAAAAAGTACCCAAACAACTATCACATACATTAACTCTTTGAGCGTCAATACGGATGATGTAGGTAATTGATTATTTGCTTTTAAAGCTACCCGTTTCTTAGTAGTCATCATTCTTGAAGAATCTCGCGGTATGCTTACTTAAGATATTAACTGTGGGAGCTTTTGCAGACACGTTCTCCTTGCTAGAAACACTCCACCTTTCATAGTCAATGAGGCCTTTGCCCTGTTTGATGATAGTGTGCAGCATTGCTTTTCAGAATGTACCGCGGTGGATGCTTCTGCTGCCACCTTGCAACAGGTACAACTCAGCTTGAAAAGGGGGGGGGGTAAGGTTTCAACCCTCCATGTTGACGTCACCTAACAAATTTTGAAACCAGAACTATTTCAGACAAGAATGGACGCATAAATAAAGAACCAATCAAAAATGCGGGATTTCTCAAATTAAACTTCAGCTGCATAGACTTCACTTATTTCCATCTGCCTGAAGAAGGAGTAAAGTACTCCGAAACCGGTCGCAATACGGAAGAGATTTTTTGACTGGAAACTGTGTATGTGATGGATACCAGGATGGAAAGCCCAAACCACATTGTATGTTGGTTATCATTTTGTGATTCATGTATTTGTGCAAGCGTATGGTACCTAACCGCAAAAGGTTGTAAACAAATATATTATCTAAACTACTCTTAGCCTACGAAGCCAAAAAAGTACATATACATGTACAAAACAAACTCACTAAACTTATATTTCAGAAAACCATATAATTTACCTCCAATGGATGATGAAAACAAAGAGCTCTCCCCGTTTGCGCTTGTGCGCAATATTGAAACAATACAAAAACAAATGATACACAAATGGGAAAATAGTAAACAACATGATGGACTGGGAGTAGACTGTGTAACAGCTTTCGTATTTCCTCCGCTACCTAAACCAATTCCAGAACATGAGACAGTTCTGATAAGTAGAAGCAACGCTAGAAACAAAGCGTGTCAAACGTATGAAAAATATGATGCCGTTTGGCCAGAAAAACATATGGATCCCACAGACTATTTTATTGTTTCAAATATAAAACATAAGAAACATGGGAGAAACACACTGAGAGAGCTTTCTACAATTCTTAAAAATGAAAAAGAAACACAAATTTGGGTTATATACAATAATACCTTAGTCCATTGGAGGCATATTTCAATGATCGAAGTCATATTTGACCCAGATGACATAACAATACATGCCTGCTCTTCCATACAGCTTGACTACTCCACAGATGAGGACGGAAAACCTTCCGTCTCTCATAATGATGGAGGTGAGGGCATCTCCTTGGAGGAGGAGAAATCAAGGATGGTCCTGTTATTGGGCTCTTTGAACAAGGAGCTTAAGTTTCCAATTCTCCTGCAGCCTACATAGCATAATTATTGTCCTCAGGCCTTTCTCCATCATCAGGTAGGTATATATCCTCGTCATTGCACCTTTACAACAGTCTAGTGGACTCCCAGGATTCCCTCACCCTTGAGTCTGTAGGCGATTCTCCTCTTTCACAGAAGGTTTGGTCTTCTAAGATAGAAGACCAACAGTTCAATAATCTTTTTCATAATGCATCACTCCCTCCCCACGACTCAACCTCCACTTGGAGCCTGCTGAGTTTCAAGTAGCACTTAAGTGGTGGTTGGGTATTCCAGTGGTCCAAGGCCAAAGTTGCCCTCACTGTCCTTCCTGTGTGTTAGATGACTTTGGCCATCAGTCCCTCACTTGCAAACATGGAGGGGATGTGGTTTCGCGACACAATAAGCTCAGGGATGTGTTTTATGACTTCTGCCAACGTGCTTGCTTGGGTCCACGTCTGGAAATGGGTTGTGGGGCGGGATCCGATTCTCAATCCTGCCTGCAGATGTTCTTGTTCCTAACTGGGACCTTGGCAAATCGGCTGCCTTTGACTTGTCTGTCACATCTACGCTACAATCAAGTGCTCTGCTAGAAGAGAGCATGACGGCTGGTTTGGCAGCCCTGTTAGCTGAGAACAGAAAACAACAGCGACAAAAAGTGTGACGAATTGGGGTGGGCCTGCATCCCACTGGTGGTTGAGACCTACGGGTGTTGGGGAGCTGAAGCAGTGGCAGCATTATCAAAGCTTGCAGGTTGTCTCCCCATCAGGAATAATGAACTAAAGTCCAAGACCATTTTTAGCCTGTACAGCATCCTAGGGTTGACATTAGTAAGGGCGAACTGTAGAGCTATCCTATCTAGGTTAACTTGACTGTTATAGGACTTATATTAGTGTATTTAATAATAATAATAATGTGCATTTATTCGATTCATGTAAAAAATTAAATAATTTCATATATTGTAAATTAACTGATAAGAATTATTATGACGTTTGATTTGATATATGTGGTGTAATATCTTGAAAAAGAACGGTTGCAAAGAACACTTGACATAGGCGGAGCCAAGCGGGCAGGGATTTGAAGCCGTACATCGATAATACTATGAAACAGATGATGAAAATGCGATAGTGGGTGTTATTTCCAACGTCCAGGTTCAAAAAGGCTTCGCTCTCCCATGTTTTAGTAGAACAAGCGGGTGCTTATTGTAAGGTGTTGAAGGAGATAGACGCAATTGCGTGAACACATGCAGTTGTTAGCTCACGTGTTTCTTTCACTTAAATACTAACACACCTGTCAAAGCTCTATGCCCCTGACACTTTATTGTGAACAAAATTCTTAGTAGCTAGTTGCCCATATGCAAAAAATCTTCATGTTGTTGAAATACGGATTGGGCTTGTTTTGTTCAAGAAAACAAACATTCAGTCACACCATACGTAAGCTATCTCCTAGTGTAACGTCTCTTCTGAATATCATAGCAAAAAATGATATAAAAGCCCTATCATGTCATGAAGCTAATAGTTGGGAAAAGCAAATTACATGTGCTGATGGAGCATCGTTAACTAAGATAGTACAAATGGCAGTGCAAGAGACAGAAATTACAAGAACAATTCCTTATTGTATTAAACACACAAGTGTCAAAATGGGTTTCCTAATGACATCTCAAAAGATTCTCTGATCGCTGACTATGACCAATTTGTCCGCAAGATTAGGTGCAGATACATATTCCGGGGTAAGCCTAAAGAGAAATCCGAATTTAGGCTTAAGGTTTGTACCAATTACCATGAATCATCTCATCTTCCTTACATGGCCCCATGGGATAGAAACAGTCTTCACAGCCATGAATATACAAAAAGACAGGATCAAGTACACAAAGACCATGTCCAAAAAGGAAATAAACTTCTTAGACATCACTTTATACAAGCGAGACAGATTCCTCTCCAGTCACCTAGATACTAAGCCATTTTTCAAATACACCAACCAAATGAATTACCTTCACTATACATCATCACACCCCCCTCTGTATTTAAGGGCATAGTTCTGGAGGAATGCACTAGATTGGGATATGATGATTAAAACCCCCTGAAAGATGGAATGAATAAAACTAAAGAAGAGAGGAAGGCCATAAAAACCCTGAAAAACAAAACAAGACACAATTGTCATCAAAAAAGCAGACAAAGGGTCAACCATTACCGTGGTGAATACTGAGACATATGTTTGAGATGGAGAAACCCATTTATCAGATGTAAGGGCATATAAGAGGCGTGATAGAGACAGAACAAGTGAAATAATGCCACTTTTCATGGAGATGCACAGTGTGGGTTACATAGACCAAATCAAATTAAAACTCCTGATGCCACCAGACCCAGTAAGAACTCAGTTCATGTACTTCCCCTAAAAGATCCACAAAAACACTAAGCAATAAGACCAATAGTCTCGGGAAACAACAGGGCAGCCACACAGGTATCTAAGTACCTCGACCACTTTACAAGCAATTAGTCCCAAAGGTCAAATTATACCTTTAGAACTCCCAGCAGCTGGTAGAAATGCTGAACACGATAGTAATGCCAGATACGGAGGCATGAGATATTTCTAGTCTCAATGGACGTGAAATCAATGTATACAATGATCCCACAGGATGAAGGGATTAATTCACTACTGACAAAATTGGACATTACAGGGCTGCCAAAACACATTCTGAGGGAATTGATGAACTTGGTTTTTAAGAACAACACATTCTCATTTAATGGTGCAATGTACGAACAGGTGACGGAGTAGTGATGGGTACCTCCCTTGCACCTACCTTTGCAATCCTCTTTATGTCAGATCTCAAGGAAGCATTTTCTAGACACACAAGAATTTTTACCATATTTTTATAGAAGATTATATAGTGTATTTAGTTGCATGGAAAAGAAAAATTGGATTTATTTTTTCACAAATTTAAAATTTTCATCAAGATATAAAGTTTTATATGGAAGCGAAGTGCACAACTCCGTTTACACCTGTTTTATACTAATGCACACGGTTAAAAAAACGATCACGCTGCGTAGATTGCTGAAAGGATTGAGCAATGGAATTCTAACGTATCATATAAAACTGAAGAAGTGCGTTTGTTTGGAAGAACCGTTTTACTAAATACCTTTAAGTAATTATGCCTCCGCCCCTACACTAAAAATCGCTCGCTTCAACCGCTACATACACTTCTTCTATACGTCTCCTCTTTGAGTTCCCAAAATCACCCCTCCCTTTGAAGGGATAAGTGGATGATGTCATATAACAGATGAGTCCGCTTTTAATTTTAGCCACACTTAATCGAACAGAGCGCTGTTGCGGAACGTCCATCCAAGCAATGTTCTACAACTAATCAAGCGATGCAAACGTTTTGTTAACATTTCAAAAACGTGTCTAAACCGCTAGCGATTAACAACTTTTGTGTGAAAAATAGCTACAATGCCAAAACAAAATGAAACAAGAAGCCATATCTTAGTGCTACGATCGTAGCACTAAAATAGAACGTGACTTTTATTATGACCGGTACTGTACGTCTCACCACCCATTCGCAGTAAGAAAATCTGTTCTGTGTTCAGAAATATTAAGGTATAAAAGGCAGTGTTCTGAAGCAGCCGAGCTTAAAAAGATAAAAGATATACTTATAAAGAACGTTTTGGAAAGATACCCTAATGACTTAATTAAAGAAGCTATAGTAGGATGCCAGAATAAAGTAACACAGAAGCCCAAGTCAGATAAAGAGATGCTACCACTGATTATTGATTATGATGGAAGGGTTCCAAAGGTGAGATCTGTCTTGAAAAGCAAACATCACATGATAACAGAAAATTCAAGTCTCCAGTATCTGGATGTGGAAAACAGACTTATTACAGCGTTCAGAAATAAGCCCCACATCCAGCAGCGCATTACAAAATCAGCACTCAAACGAGACCAAATCAAAACTGCAGTCCCCAATATAATTCTAAAGTGGGGGTTTAGTATAAACCCTAGACAATGTGAGGTGCGAGGATGCGATGTCTGCCCCTACCTTCACATAAAAAACAAATGAGAATACTAATACAGGATTTTATGACATGTGATACACAGTTTGCTATATATGTGCTGGAATGTAACATCTGCAAGATACAATATGTTGGTATGACGGTTAGAAATATCGAAGAAAGGATGAGACATAGAGGCAAGTTTGCGAGCCATAGCTCTGCATTGAGGCCCCTTGCATACATGTAGGCATGCATACTCACATGGCGGTTTTGATTCAAAGTCATCCTGCTTGCAAAAAAGCACTGTGGAAGATATTAAAAGACTATTGGATATGCAGGTTAAAAACTATCAGTCGTGGTGGCTTGAATGTAAGTAGATAACACTGCACCCTGTATGACCTCGCCTGGGATTTGACCTTGCCTGGGATTCCAGAGAAGAAAAAATTCTTTTTCTATTACCCTAATTACTATGCGGGGACCCAACCCGAGACGCTGGGAAAGTAAAAACTGTTTTACTTTTTCCTATGTTGAAGACTATACCCGGGAAACTGACGAAGAGACAAAAATTTTTATTTTGGTTTTTCTAAAAAGATGATCTTGACGACCTAAATGCGAAGGATAAGAATGAACCTTTTCATTTTTTCTTACTTTTCTTTCCCTACCCTCTATGTTGATGAGGAAGGCCCCAACCCAGGATCCTGGTAAAGGAAGATTTGTTTTCACCTACAGTTATGCTGTAAGACCTAACCTGGGAAATGAGAGATGCACAAAAATTATTATTATTTTATTTTCATATTTTTGTTAGAATTGTATGTGAGTCTATATTCCTTTTTTTCTTTTTTCCTCTGATATCTCTCATATACTCCGATTTTCTTTATATAGTTACTCATTGGTTTGTATGTTGTAACTCTTAGTGAAAATTTGCTTTAGAATAGGGATGTCATTTTTGTTGTAAAAAATTATTTCCTTTCTTTTTTCCCCTATATATATATACCCCAATCCCCTACTTATGTGTAACAATATGGTTCTGAAGAAGGGATTTATAAATGCATTGACACCAATTTGTAACAAATGTGAACACAACTGAAGTTCTCTAACGTGAGCGTTATTGACGGGAGTAAGTTTAGGAAGGTTTGGGTCGTATGTGTACGAAGGGCAGAGCCGTGAGGTGTAAACAGGAACAGGAAGTCAGGTGGACACAACAGACACGCTAGTCAAACAGGAGGAAAAGACCGTTAAAGGTAGATTAGCTAACTTGATTTATATAAATTAAATAGGACACGGAACATACAGAAGACGTTGTCAGGAGCCCATTATCACCACAGCCCACCTATCCTGTTTCAGCTTGGAAATCCAAAAGAAGTGATTGACACTGTTAGCATCCATATGCTTTCCAAACAGTGTTTTCCTTGGTGTACAAAGGCGAAAATAAGAACAATTCAGTGAAGTAGAAGAAAAGACAAGGAGGTATGGTGCACTTATTTAATGAAAATGGATGGTGATGTTTTTGAATGGTACTTACATAGTTGTTAATTTAATGTGTTACGTGTTTTTTATAACGTAGAAATAATATGCATCAATAAATAAATAATGCGTGGAAACCAATATAAGCATACAATTTAGCTGTTAAAAAATGGTTATGCATTTACTTATGCATAAAAGTAGCTTCAAAAGAAGAAGTCTTGGAATCTGCCAAACATGCATTAGTGGAAATCTGCCGAGCATGCATTAGTGGATTGTAAAGGCATTTTGTACATCACAGCTGAAAGAACAGTGATTAGTGAAGTCCGCATACATGAAGCTATACCAGCTCTTGTAGCTACATTTTATATATACAACATGAAATACAATGTTGTGAAAATGTATTCCTTATTTTAGAAAGGATATTTGGTATCTCAACTGTTTCTCTGGATCCAGATATGAGTTATTGCGTCAGAAGCTTTTCTCTGACATTATGTGTAAAATTGCCAATCATGATTCTCGGTTATATCCTAGCTCTAAAGAGCTTGGCGTTCATCTGCAGCCATTAGAGTTTTGGGTAGCCGTCAAGTATTGGTTGGGCCTTGGCACCTCTAGCGGTGCCAAGGCCCATCAAGGCTCAAGGGAGTGTGGTGACAACCATGCTCTGCAAGCGGGGTGGTGATGTTTTCTCCTGCCATAATAAACTCTGAGACACCCTGTCACAGGATGCACTTCAGTATTAACCGATTACCTGCCAAATAGATTATTACGTAAAACCGATTCCGGCCGAATTAATTTCATCCTTTTCTGAATTTAGACGCTATGCAGTAAACTGTTAACAGCAGCTGAACGGAAGGAGATTTGTATAGGCAAGTTGATTTTTTCTTGATCAGTGGTCCATATTCTATCATATATTTGTTAGATCGCCGTGCTATTATATGTTTCTACATCCAGCATACGGTAGGCTATAGTTTGCATAGCGCCGTATGTGGAGGATGAGATGTATCTAATGTAGTTAGGTTTTGAGTAGTGTATTCTTGCAAGGCATCCTTTTAGCTTCAGGATTATATATATCTACACCGCTGCAATATATTCTGTGATATGAAAATCATGGTAAGTTCATATATGTATTTTATTCTAATTAGCGCTCTACTTGTATTTTACCCTTGTTTTACCTGAGGAACCAGTTGGATGCCGTTTGGAGGATTTATTTGTGCCACTGGATTGTTGTGAGTTATTACATCATTTTGGATTGAAACTCATGCTTTTTCCTCCCCAGGTTACTGTGTGTACTGTGTGAAATTTATACCATGTAAGCGCACTCACTATCTCCTCCCACCTCCTGGTCAGCACAGTCACCATCTCCTTCCCAGGTCTCTGTGTGTACAAGCATACCTCCTGGTCAGCACACTCTCTATCTCCTTCCCAGGTCTCTGTGCATACAAGCATACCTCCTGGTCAGTGCACTCACTATCTCCTTCCCAGGTCTCTGTGCATACAAGCATACCTCCTGGTCAGCACACTCACTATCTCCTTCCTAGGTCTCTGTGCGTACAAGCATACCTCCTGGTCAGTGCACTCACTATCTCCTTCCCAGGTCTCTGTGCATACAAGCATACCTCCTGGTCAGCACACTCACTATCTCCTTCCTAGGTCTCTGTGCGTACAAGCATACCTCCTGGTCAGTGCACTCACTATCTCCTTCCTAGGTCTCTGTGCGTACAAGCATACCTCCTGGTCAGCACACTCACTATCTCCTTCCCAGGTCTCTGTACGTACAAGCATACCTCCTGGTCAGTGCACTCACTATCTCCTTCCCAGGTCTCTGTACGTACAAGCATACCTCCTGGTCAGTGCACTCACTATCTCCTTCCTAGGTCTCTGTGCGTACAAGCATACCTCCTGGTCAGCACACTCACTATCTCCTTCCCAGGTCTCTGTACGTACAAGCATACTTCCTGGTCAGTGCACTCACTATCTCCTTCCCAGGTCTCTGTACGTACAAGCATACCTCCTGGTCAGTGCACTCACTATCTCCTTCCCAGGTCTCTGTGCGTACAAGCATACCTCCTGGTCAGCACACTCACTATCTCCTCCCCAGGTCTCTGTGCGTACAAGCATACCTCCTGGTCAGCGCACTCACTATCTCCTTCCCAGGTCTCTGTGCGTACAAGCATACCTCCTGGTCAGCACACTCACTATCTCCTTCCCAGGTCTCTGTACGTACAAGCATACCTCCTGGTCAGTGCACTCACTATCTCCTTCCCAGGTCTCTGTGCGTACAAGCATACCTCCTGGTCAGCACACTCACTATCTCCTTCCCAGGTCTCTGTACGTACAAGCATACCTCCTGGTCAGTGCACTCACTATCTCCTTCCCAGGTCTCTGTGCGTACAAGCATACATGTACCTCCTGGTCAGTGCACTCACTATCTCCTTCCCAGGTCTCTGTGTGTACAAGCATACCTCCTGGTCAGCACACTCACTATCTCCTTCCCAGGTCTCTGTGCGTACAAGCATACCTCCTGGTCAGCACACTCACTATCTCCTTCCCAGGTCTCTGTACGTACAAGCATACCTCCTGGTCAGTGCACTCACTATCTCCTTCCTAGGTCTCTGTACGTACAAGCATACCTCCTGGTCAGCACACTCACTATCTCCTTCCCAGGTCTCTGTACGTACAAGCATACCTCCTGGTCAGTGCACTCACTATCTCCTTCCTAGGTCTCTGTACGTACAAGCATACCTCCTGGTCAGCACACTCACTATCTCCTTCCCAGGTCTCTGTACAAACAAGCATACCTCCTGGTCAGTGCACTCACTATCTCCTCCCCAGGTCTCTGTGCGTACAAGCATACCTCCTGGTCAGCGCACTCACTATCCCCTACCCAGGTCTCTGTGCGTACAAGCATATATATGTATCACCTGACAAGTGGCATACAGCATCCAATGTTTTACACATGTGTAGAACTTCTAAAGATCTTCGTGGTGAACCATGAAGCAATCTGATCCATCCAGTTCTCCAGTATGGCACAAGTGTAATTTGCAATCAATACAATAACATGCTGTTTCCTTTCTTTTGCCAAGCTTTAGACACCTGTCACATCGTACAGCCTTCTTCTTGTTTTCTGAGTGAAACTTGGTTGCATAATGTTGTTTTGTACGCTTTGCTGGTGGTAGAGCAAGGTGAGATACTCGTCCTGGTCTTTTGCGTGACATGTAGGTGCCAATGAATTCATGGGCAAGTGTTCGCCTAAACTGTTTGACTGTGATATGAGCCATTGATGGTACATGTTGCCTCATTAGAATGAAGGTATTAGTTGTAACAAGTTCAAATAGACAACTTCACGATCTGATTATTTTGTACTCCGGATGTGATGTCACCTAGTCACTACGAAGAAGTCCGTTGTTGTCTCTTTGTTGTCTCTAGCTTTTACTGGGCCTCATATAGTTACATCGTTGTGGGGCCCAATAAAAGCTAGAGACAACAACGGACTTCTTCGTAGTGTCTAGGTGACATCACATCCGGAGTACAAAATAATCAGATCGTGAAGTTGTCTATAGGAACCAGAATATGTACTTATAATACTTTCAGCCTTTTGTTCTGACCTTATAATATTGTCTTATCTGATCGTTGTGATCTACCCCCCTCATATGTTTTGAGTATAATACGACTGCCTGAGGGCAGTCGATATCAATAGGGGAACCATCCTTCTGTTTCCTGGATATACTTTGAATATCTTCGAGTTGAGAGTTAGTTGAAAGCACTGACACCACCCTGTTATCGAGCCATGCGGTGGCAACCAATGACCCCTTTTTGCCTAGCAACCATATCCCCCCTGTGGGTAAAGTAGTTTATTTAGTTTCTTACATGTGTTATGTACTCACCTCTTTTGTAGGCCTATCTCTCTCTCTCTCTTCTTCGTCTTTAGGTTTTTAAGATCCTCAGGATATCCCTTGCAATTTGCTCTGACTGTGCCACATGCATAAATTCCATCCTCCAGTAGGGCAAGGAACAAGCGGAGCGATGTGAAGTAGTTGTCACAGTAGAGGTGGTGATATTTGCCCTTCAAGTGACTGGAAAGGTTTTTTACAACCCTAGCACCTAATCCTGAGTCATCATCACTTTCTTCCCCAGACTGTTCTGTATACATGTCAAATCTTTGCACTAGCCGTTGCTGCTATCTGCGAGGCACCAAACTTTTATTCCACGTTTAACTGGCTTCTTTGGTAGATACTGCTTCAGGCTGGAACGGCCCTGGAATGGGATCATGGCTTCATCAACAACAATCTCTTTGGAGACGTTGTAACAGTCGGTGAGTGATTTGGAAATAGCATTGATCACCGGTTGTACTTTTCCAAGCCTGTCGTATCCAGGTTGCCCCCGTTGTATGAGATCATCATTGTTTGTGAAGTGGAGATATCTTGTGATCTCCATGAAACGGTGCCTGGAGATTCTTTCCGCTATTGGAGCATAGTGGAAATATGGATCAGATGTCCAATAACCTGACAGCTCTGGTAGCGGCACAAGGCCCATGAGGATACAAAAGCCAATGTATGCCTTCAACTCCTCAAGGTTTATTTCCATCCATGCACTGTACTTTGCAGGCTCCATCGTCTCTTTGGCATACATGTTGGATTGTTCAACTACATCTTCCAAAAGTGTATCTGGAAGAAGATGGCCAAGTACTTCAGCTACTGAGGCACCTACAGGGAATGTTGGACCCACATCTTCAAGGAATTCCAAGACAGGTACCACATTAAATTCTGTTGTCCATTCATCAGCCACATCAGAAACACCTCCAGAAGGTCCTGCAACAACATCAACATAATGTTCATCTTCGGCCTCTTGTGCTGCATCCAGGTTGTCATACTCTGTTGACACTTCTACATCCATTGCTTTTTCCACCACCAGGTCTTCAAAATCTTCATCGCTACCGTACGTCATAGGTTCTGCAGCATCATCTATCATTTCCAGCACCTCATCTAGCATATAGTGCTCACCAGCCATTCTACGTATTATTATATAAAAAATGTTTTCGTGTTATATAATCTAAAAACCACGGATCAGGCTTACCTACCACCGGTTCTAACGAGGCAACCAACTCAAATGTGTACGGTAACAAAGGTCCCACCAGGCAAACGATAAAAAGCGCAACAGAGAAAGAACACCTGCTAGATGATACGTAATCCCCTTTAGCCCACCACCTCTAATTTTGACTCGCGCAAGCGTAAAATCTAACTCGCTAACCTACCTTGATCTATACATAAAACAGAAAGGCAATCCATCCTGTGTACCGTTTGTGTAGCTGAATACCCGTGTTATGGCATGCATCTTGTTTGCACCAGTAAGCGCTTGCGGTCATTAAAATACGTAACGTTTTGCGCCAGATGGCGCTATGGCAGTTAAACAGTTAAGGTGGAGACAGGAAGTAATCTCACCCTTTACCATAGCCACACCCATCCAGGCTGACATTGGGGTACCCAACTGGTCTCTGGGTAAGCTCAATTCAAACATTTTATTGGAAGCGGGACTCACAGCTGGTGTGGCCTCCTGAGCTACTGAGCTGAGGAAGCATGAGGCAAATGATGGAAAGTTCAGGTAGCTGTTTGCCGATGGTTGCATGACATGATGAATATGTCGAGTTTCAAAAGTATTGCTATTGAATGGCTCAGTACTTTCATATACATAATTGTCTATACAACTGAAGAAAATGAAATTTCCAAGTCTGCAGCCTGCTACTATATGGCTGAAAGATATTCAACCCTACAGATACTGCTTCTGTGCACCACATCAATGGGCAGAGCGCTAGAACTGCTTCACGCTATGAAAGCGGATTATTCGTAATGAAATAATCTGACGTGTATAGGCTACATTTATAAACCTCCCGTCATTCATAGTTTTCTCAATCTGAATCTAGTTATCCTGATCGTTTTGGTGCAGTAAAAACAAAGTTTGCCCTTTTTCTTTTCTTAGCACTTGTGGCAGGACTGAGAGAAAATTGGAAAAGTGATCCTGCCCAATGAAACGCCTGGGATTATGAACCAAAGGCATGCGTTATCAGAATGGAACGAGTTCAATAATTGTATTTATGAAGGAGGCTGCTCAAGGCAGAAGCAGACCAGATGAGGGAAGTGTATGAAGAGGAGGGGCTACCAAACGGTAGAGTCTGACACTTCTGTACAGCCGATCCCGAATACAGATGATGTCCTGAAGTTATTGGCAGGGGAACTTTGGGTACACCAGGAAGCGACCCGAGTCTGACACTTCTGTACAGCCGATCCCGAATACAGATGATGTCCTGGAGTTATAGGCAGGGGAACTTTGGGTACACCAGGAAGCGATCTGACGCTTGCAGCTGTCAGATGAGCCATTTCCGAGAAGGACTTGACAAGCAAGATGCTTGTCAGGTCTGCTATTTCACAGAAGGAATCCAGCTGGTAGAGTGAGCGAATATTCAACAGTGGAATAGCTAGTGCTACCCAAACAATGCCACAAGACAGTGGCACACAATATCCCCACAGCTGGCACACAATATCCTCACAGCTGGTTCACAATATCCCACAGCTGGCACACAATATCCCCACAGCTGGCATACAGTATCCACACAGCTGGCACACAATATCCACACAGCTGGCACACAATATCCACACAGCTGGCCATCTGGAAAAGCGGAAAACGACAGACCACATATTACAAAGGATCTATAGGCTTGGAGTACACCGCGATGTGGCAAGTCACGGCGCTAAATGCCAGAAGCTGTCCAGAGGGAGAACCTGCAGGGTCCAACTGGTCCCACTTGTTGTCTAGGGAGAGCCTGCAGGGTCCAACTGGTCCACTTGTTGTATATTCACTCAAACCCATACCATCCGCAGACAGACGGTCTTTCTGCTACAGCAGTCCTAGAGGGCAAAGACTGGGACTGGCCTTTACCGTACATACATTTGACATACCGCGAGGTACCACAGAGCTCGATGGGATTCTCTTTCTTCGAACTGTAGTATGCACACGGGCAGTGGGGGCCACTAGAAGTGCCGAAGGAGACGCGGGAAGGAAAGGAGAACAGTTTGGAGTGTGTTGTGTCGCACATTCTGACAATGCTGGACAGAATGGGTGTGATGAAAGGAGCTTTCTCCACACCATCAGGGTTGTACCAGTTCAAGATGATGCCATTTGGACATTCCAGAAGACCACGTGATTCGGGAAATAAATAGTTTTGCTGGTGCCTACCTGGTGACCACTGACAACTGATATGGCTAAAAAGAAAGCAGCTCAGCTGACCTGATGGAGTGTGGTCCTTCAACCTTTCAACTACTAAGGGGTGCATAGAGCTGGCCTCAGCAATGGAAATGCTGATGCACTTCCCTGAGTCAACATGGTACCAGAACACAATGTGGCAACAATCACATTTGCTGAAGGAGGGTGGAGTACAAGGCTGACAAGAAAATGTAATGTTGCTACAGCAGGACTGAGAGGAAACGGGAAAGGTGATCCTGCCCAATGGAACGCCTGGGATTATGAACCAATGGCAGGCGTTATCCAAATGTGTGAAATGTGCACATTGTATGCAGTGCGCATGCAGTGTGAAAAAAATTATTTCACCGCATTTTGTGGTCACCGACAGCGGCTTATCACGGTGCACGTTTGGAAATCATTCACATACATCTCCTGTACAACTACATGTGTGTGTATGCGTGTGTGTGGGTTCATTTTTGCAGGCGTTCACAATGACACTATACCTACATGTATGTGTTGGTTTGGATACAGATATCTGTACATTTGTTCAAGGTTCTTGGTAAATGAGTTATCTAGTACAAGTACGCGCCTTTGAAGGGTGGAGCAGATTATGAGACTAAAGGCTCTGCAAGTGATTTTTGTTGTCAGTTTTACTAGCACCTTTCTTGTGTCACTCATTTGCAAGCATGCACAGGCGATACTGCACCAACTTCAGTGAATAGGTGGGGGACGTGGTATATCAGGAGGGAAATATAATTACATTTTTTGTTGCATGTGTGGACGTCTGGTGGTGGTGGTGCTTTGCCATTCCAACTGATGCATTGAGCAGTACTAAAGGTGTGGCCTGATAGCATCTGGTACACTGCTTACTTATCCTAGTTACGATAGGTTGCATCCCCTTACCCCCCCCCCCCCCCTGCCCCCTTACACACACATAGATTTAGCCATTCGGTCATGAATACATGAGTACCATACACATACATGTACCAATACATTATTTTTATATACATGTACACCCCAATACAAGAACATGTGCTCACAATCATACACCACACACACATATATGTAGAACTACATACGTTCACACACACACAACACACTCACACAAACACACACACTACAACACAATACACACACATGGAGCACAGACCTGGACTTCTGCTTTCCTTCCTCCACTATTTCCCTGAAGAGGTGGTGGAGTAGCTGGCATGGGTCCACTGGGTCCCTGCACTGTATGAACACCACATTCTTCACATCAGTGTGGGTGGCCTGGAACCTCCTCTCCTGGCTGCCCCTCTTCAGGTTCTTCAGACCTTCCATCTCCCTGGCAATGGTGTCCTCAATGTCTTCCCCCTCACTGTCACTGGCCACATCAGCACAGCCTTCTAGTCCATACAGCGTATCTCCATACTACAGACACATGTACACATCTGCACTACACAAAGACATATGCACATACATGTATACACATCTGCACTACACATGATGTACATATGTCCACACATGCCCACAACACACGCACATAGTTGCACTACCTAAGTCATGTACAAATCAGCACACAAACACAGGTACATGAACACCTCAGCACAGTGACATGCACACACAATAGTACATCACACATCTACAACTGACGAGAACAAGCAATACAGCACTCATATTAATGCCAATTGTACATTCACAATCCCATGGGGACACTGGTACAACTTAAAACATGCACATTACACATGAGCCTGGCTAGCCACCCAACACATACAGCTGTAGGTCTCTGAGCAAACACAGATCACCCATATCCTACATGGCTCCATGACTAAGACTACCCTGGCAGTTAGACTGGGGTGGGGGGTGGGGGCGGGGGGCCAAAGCTACATGTAAGCTCTGCCAAACACAAAGCATAGTTGCCAGATTTGATTTTATGCCACACATATATACAGCCCTTACAGTTGGTAGCTCCAGATGTTACACTGATGGATTGCTAGCTTTCCTCGACCCAGGTGTGAATACACACAAGTGTACTGGGCACGTGTGGGCCGCTCATCATCAAAGGTGAACATACCCCAGACCCGGACATGTATACAATTTGTTGGAACAACGTCATTAACATATCCATAATACTATGCAACTGGTCATATCGCTAACACAAGATTTTAAAAGACGGTAATTCCCCGGGCCACGTGGAGTATGCTAATCTAAGCGCACTCTAAGCGCATAACCACCGTACCTCGTTAAGTAGCTGATAGGCCTCCAAAAGGCATCGCTTCTCCGGCACATTAGTGGTTATGATGATCCCTTTCATTCCCGGACTAAGGTCCGCCTCTGGAAGGCCCAGACGCTGCAAAGGAAGCAACACTTAAAGATTTCATATGGGTGATATGCAACATACCCTTTTATTTGGAGGACGCACGCCATAGTAAGCCTTTGAACGCTTTTTCTTCAGCGCCACAGACATGCATATAGTTCGCTCAACTACACGACCAATTTTCTACCTAAGTGACTCACGCTTGAAAAATTTTCACTTCCGCAACGTCGGTGAAATAAAAAGCGAATCATGACTTATGATATCGCCAATTTGTCTTGATTCAGCCCGCGCGATTGTGGTTTGAATCAGTAGCGACATTTAGCTCTTTTTTATTGAATCGTGTATCAGTAGTGATTCCTTGATCACTGCTGTTACAGCTGCTTATGGAACACGTCAAGTGAGGGCACGTGACTGAAATGGATGCGTTATTGCGTTATGGCGGGTTTTATTCTGCTCCTCTTCAAATGCAGATACTCATAGGAACGACACTTAAGCCGTCATAGATACCCTCTGTATGTTAATGTGGAGAACGAATCAAGTGCAACCATATTCATCAGGAATTGGCGATAAGCGTGATGCGGAACTCGTCCAAGACAGTAATCAGTAAGAGAAAGCTGAACGTACAGTACCTTCATTGGCTGTAACTAATCTCATTTTTTTGGTGAACTGAACCCTTATTTAGACGGATCTAACGACGGCTATAGCTCACAAGCTTTACCCCTGTTCGTATAGCGATGAAGAAATTTACAGAGAAGCTGAAATTTCTATCGGTAAGAGCAAATTTATTATATATATATAATATATATATACGTGTTGCTTATACAAACCGTTACCTTGCACAGCCCACGCCAAATGGTAAGTTTAAGTAGATAGCTTGTGTTATAATAGACAGTGTGGATAATTATAACTTCTGCACTTTTAGGGGCATGCCAAATAGAAATTTATTGTACACACTGTTCCAACTTTTTCACTGCTTGTCGAATATTGGCTACATGGATACTGTGCACCAAAGTATGTGTCATTTTGTCGCAGCACTTTACAAGCATAGGAATTCTTTTTTTTTATAGCTTGGGACATGATTATAAAGTCTTAGCACAGCAAGCTCTCATTACAGGGTGGTAGCCTGTTACCGTGGCTACAAACTCTATGATGGTCCCAAGGCTGAGGCCCTTGTGGTTAATTTCTACAAGCAGTATCGCGGCATCCTGACATGCAGGGTGAGTGGGTGAGGGCATGTGACTTTTGTGGGCGGGGGGAGAGGTTATGTGACCATTGTGGGGGATGAGGCCATGTGACCATTGTGGGGGTGGTGAGGCCATGGGACCACTGTGGGGATAGTCATGTTACTGTTTGGGAATAGTAAGTAGGGTCATGTGACAATTGGAAGGGGTGGGAAGTACGTTTGGAAGGAAGTAAGTTATATAATAATGCAGTCCTCATTGTGTACCTTTGCATTCATTCTGCTCCCTCCCATCTGCTCTACTACCACAGACTTTAACTGCATCCTTCACGTAAACCCTCATATTGAAAACAGAGGCCTTGCCATGGTCTTCAACCTGCCAGGCTCCACCCTCTTCTGGAACATGAGCACAACGTCTTCTTCAGCGCGCCCGACTGGTACTTCCACTACAGAACCAACACGATAGGGATATAACGAGAACCAGTTCAGCCTGTCGTGCTGGCAGGACCTCTCCATCAGCCGCCAGTCCATGTACGACGACACCTTCAACTTCATCCCCACCCAGGGGTGGATGCAGGTATTCGTGTTCGAAGTTGTATATTGTTTTGTTAGATGTGTGCAGTTCTACAGATGTGAAAGCTATAATGCTGCCATCAAACCTTGTAACATCTATGCCAACCAACATGCCCTGGCATGCCACAAGCTTTGCATTTCAAGGAAGTATATCTGGAGCCATCACTGAAGTAAGTTCTTGGTTCAACTTGGATTGTGAATGTTATTCTAGAATTGAATTTTAGATGTGGGGATAAATTTTAAATTTGGATAACTTTCTGAGAGGAGCGTCCTCATGTGGCAAACTCAAGTATCTCCATGGTGCACTCCGTAAGGTATGCAATCGTGTGTTGTACTCCAACATGTACGATGAGTGATGGATCCGGAGCAAAGTGGGGGCGCTGTGACCCAGCCAAGGGTGGTTTATTAGTTATGCATATTGCACATAGCATGATCATATTGCCAGGCTGCAATTGCTAAAACTTGCAGTCTACATTCATATTCTATCATCACATGCAATTGTAGCCAGTTAAAGTTGTAAAGTGGCTGGGCTCCATCCCTGATCCCTCCATAGCTTACAGAGCTCCCCTATGTCATCACAACTGTGTTCGAAGGTTACACCTCCCACATTGCTCCACATTACCTGTCTCCCATTTCCATATACACCACCTATTAGGTTGACAAAAGAATGATTGCTCTAGAATCAGTACAGGTTCGTCTACAGGATATCGAGGGCAACATATTCCACCAGCAGTTTGTTGTGAGTTTAATAGAAAGTCACGCAGTTCACATTGTTGCTTCACCTCATGCTTAGCTCAATAACTACTCTTTTTGTAAAGCAATGGTGAGAGCCGATGGAAGCATTGTCAATGTTGGTGACTTTGTTCACTTACAACAATGTCGGTATGTATGTGCTGTTTGCTTTGGATAAACTTTATAGACAGCAGTGGATCTTCCTAAGCTGCTTGTAATATCCTATTCCATTTTGCAGCATCTTTAACCCATCATGGCAGCCACTGAGGCAATTTGTGATGGCTCTGTTGTCACAGACAAACTCCAGATCTACGTTGTCCTTCAGTTGCCATCACTCTGTTTCTGTGGTGCACCAATGCACTCCTTCATGCTCACTACAGAACAAGGATGTTTCTATGGAACCTGAGAGGCAGAAAAGACATTGTGCTTCTCGTACGGCTGACTGCATTGTATTGTTCTAATGTTTATTTGCAAATGAAACAATTTTTTATAACGTATAACGTCATCATATATACAGTACTCGAATAAACGTAATGATTTATATGCCTGATATCAGGCTGGATTCATTTGTGGGCATTGGTGAATCATGGGTGATGATATTAGTCTTGATTCCGAATGCTGCCCAAAGTTCATGATTCACTAATGAGGTTTCAGCAATGTGTCGTTAATTATTAAGTAGATCGGCATGCATGATTCAACGTAAAAAAATTGGCCGTGTATATTAGTGCATGGATTACACAGCAAAAAAGTGGTTTTCTGAACCGGATATGTCTCATACTCGTATAATACATGATTACATCCTGTACCATATTGATTGGAACAACCTACGTTCGGCACGACATAATATGGTACAGATTGTGCGTAACATTATGGTACAGATATGTTATCATTTTCCACCAGAAAAGATATACAGAACTTATTACGTGATATTTAAAATAATCTTTTAATATTGAAATGAATCACAAAACACATTATAACAATATAAAAAATTTACTCCAATTGTGTACAAAAGTCTACTGATTACATTATTGTTATCTCTCCACAGTTCATATCGAAGCTTTCTCAGCAAGCTCACAAGTGTTGGTACATTCGTGAACAATGTTGACTGCCTTCAGAATGTTGTCACCAGGTGTGGTAAACAGCGTCTTGGTAAGCTCCAGCAATGGCCATTCAAATTCATTGAACAGCTGTTCTCCATTAATTGTCAACAGTGATAGAAAAGCAACGTGTTGCTCCTGCATCTGTCTTGTAGACAGCCATTAACAAAGCATATCTCATCTGAAATAAATATCAGACACTCATGTGCAAATAAACATGTATTTTCTACCTACCTGTTCATGTGGGAGACACAGTTCTACATAATCACCACAATTTACTAGTGTACGATTCTGAGACACAACAGCTTTGTATACTGTTAATGTTACAGTATTAGGTTGATATGAGCTCAGTGTGTAAGCGGCTTTGTAACAGAGTCACAAGATTGGTGCTACCTTGACGTCTGGTGCCAAGGTGCACTGGTAAGTGGAGCAGAATGGTTTTGCACTTTGAAGCCTGTATAAAATAGAGATATTAAAATAAATAACATAAACGTTAATATTATACCTTTCGTGCTGATCCTGGCTGGTAGATGGATCTGCTATGGTACAATTCTTGAAGTGGGACACCTGTAAGGACATGCTGCACCATATCACAAGAAAGTATTTCCTGTGCTGTTACTGCACATGTAGGAAAAACGTTGCATTGCAAACATATGGTTTCATATTGGGCATCATACCTTTTGTTTCCATTATAGCAGTTACTCTGACTGATATGCATGAGAGATTGCAACCGATTGAAATGACTGGCTATGTCCCTACATGGGGCTTGACGATTACTGAAAATATCAAACATCCACACCTTGGAGTTAAATGACTCAAACCTGTATTAAGTAAACAAGCACAATCTAGGGGGTGGTGATTTATACATTGCACTGATGCATACCTTTCTGCATTGAAAGAAGAAGTTGGACCGAACTCATCCATGCACTCCTCTAAATGCAGAACTAGTTGTGTTTCTGTTTCTGAAGAAACGTAGGCATATGTGTCTTAAAATAGTGTTACTGTTATGTAAACACAACATGCACTACTCAGGACATGTACATGTATTCAGTTACTACTGTAGATTAAATTATTGGGGCACACAGCCTAATAATTATGCACAATTAGTGAATACATGGACTGTAGTTATTCTACACAATTGTTGAACACAGTCCTATATACAAATGTACATAACTGATATTAACACAAATGATACATCTGACCAGGGTGGTGCTTAGCAACACAGTGGTATGTATGTCATTTAATACCCGGTTTGATATATGACGCTTAATAATTTGGTAATTGTTGTACAGTATTGTACAGCTGTATGTATATCAGAATCAGGGTGTTGAGATGGATATGTACATAGATGTACAATAAGTGTAATGTTGTGATGTTGACATTTAATTTTACTGATGTTTTAACTTCAAGGTTGATTGTACTGAAGACCCTTCAGTCATAAGTGCCAAAAGAACTCGAGAATCAGATCAGATGTATGTCTAATAACACATGTAGCTGATAAATTGCACTGATTACACAGCTAGTTTGAGATACCATAATATGAACTTGTGCCATTTCTTGCTCTTGTTGCCACTAGTATCATCTGAGAATAATATAAGTGGTAGAACATAAACAGGCTTTCCTGCAGGTTTTAACTTCATATGATGTGGAGCACAATATGCATCCATTTCCTGCAAGTGCAAAATGTCATACTCTAAATATTACCACTTTAGAAAATATACCTGTGGATCCAATCTAATGAAATGTGACTGTTCTACCAATTTGATTGTAAGATTTGGATGGGAAGTACAGCCATGTATTGCAGATACTAAAACAACAGTTTTCTCATAAAGTATCAGAGTGCCTGGATCTAGATGAATGACTGTAGTGTCTGACACCAAAGTTTGAAACTGAGTAAGGTTCACAAGCACATCCAGCTCCACAAATACCTCAGTTGTATCAAGCTTAATAGATAAAAGATAACTACATTGTACAATTTTTTTTTAATTTCTAACCTTGTGGAAAAATTTCACAGCAGTTCCATTGGTAATACCCTGCAACGAGTGATAAAATAACACAGTCTCTCACAAACACAATGGTTCCATCCCTCAAAACTGATATTGCTGATGAAAATCTTGCATCTGTGCACCAGCCAAATTTATGTGTACAAAGTGTGAGTGTGCTGTTTACACCAATACTCACGTGTATTTGTTCTGACCATGTACAGGATAGCGAGCCAAGGAACCTGCTATATTAGAGTTCCCCATACATTGCTGAATAATGGTAGCCAGAGGCCTAGGAATGCTGTAAAATGGCACACCATCACTACTAATGTGCTATAAAAAAGATAGTCAAATAATGCACTCCCATTACATACTGTGCCCATATATACATACTTGCACAGGTTGTCTTAAACCAGGAAACTAAAACTAAAAAGCTTTAATTTGTGCCAAAGAAGGTGTCCGTTAGTTCATCTCTTTAAGTATGTACCATACAAATGAAAGATTTTTTTCACCCTGATAAAGAAAACAAGCTTCTAATGAGTTTAAAATAATTAAATACAACAGACTTAGAAGTGGATGCAAACTGTTTACTTATAGGTAAAGAAGAGCGAAAATCCTGGACGGAAATGGGTAGTAGCTGCTGTGATAGCCAGAATCTTCGTTGTAAAACATTTCGTTTTCCTCCTCTTCATCCTGAATTTCAGATCCGCTTACACTGTCAGATTCGTCAGAGGTCTCATTGCAGAAAATGTAAGACTCATCCACAGTAAAATATGGCTCGTCAGCGGGTACAGTGTCCTAGGATCAAATAAGAGTAAACCTTATTAAAAATACGTACAAGTTACTTCATCGCTCCAGGATGGCTGAAGGTCTTCATCGTTATAGTGCAGCAGTTGAAAATTTTCAAAAAATGAAGTGTGCAAAGCGCTATGCAGTTGCCTCATATTCTTCGACTTATGCTTGTAGTTTTTGCTACATAGTGTGCAGATGGAGTCCTTCACTGAAAACAGAGGCTCGCACTCGTATAATGTACCCAGATTAACGAAAGTTTTTACCCCTAGCAGTAGCAGATGCCATCTTGAGCAAATTAAAGCAACATGCAAAACATTTGCGAGCACGTGACACATTCCATTTAACCGTGAACGCGCCAACGCAACATCTAGATATTAGGCCTAGGGTCATTCCACTATGACATTGTATGGGAGCGTGCTTCACATCTTCCGATCCTTATGCATTTACTCATATTTGTTTGTCTTTGGGTGAATGTTACTTTAACCGCTTATTAAGTTAATAACTTGAATGGTTTACGAAATATGCTGCCCTGAATAATTAATTAATTTGCAACTTTGCAGCCTCATAACCTTTTCATTTTTTGCCTGGTAGTGCCTTCTTTGGCATCAAATTGAAGCTCAATTTACGTAGAATCTGTATATATATTTAATATTAGTAGGTGGTGAAAGGGTTAAATAAAATACATCAACGTAGCGCAGTTTTCTAAATTGAGATGGTTTCCGGATCGATAAACAGAATATTTTTTTTTCAGGATTGAAGGGACTATCAATATTGTTGTTTTTATGAAATAAAATTTTTGTTTATAGACAAGCTCTAGGGACCGCATCGAGTTTTACGAGTGTCCGCCATCTTAAATGTTATGCAGTATTTTTTAGCACTAATCTAAAGTAAGTGTTTGTTTATACGCCACACGTGTGTTACATAAGTATCGAACCGCAGCTAAGAACACTGGCCACCAATTGCGCTCAGCTAATTAAAAATGAGTTTTTTTTTAAGAGTGCATCATTTAGAAAAATGGGCAGGTAAGCTAGTCTATAACGCATGAAATTAGAATGTTGAAATATAAATTGCTTCGTTCTTGTTGCAAGTAAGAAGCAACCAAGCACGGCCGAGAACTCTCTACTTCTTGAAGGCAACCCGGCAGCGACCGCATCTATGACTGATGGGACAGTCGCTATACAAGAACGGGTAGAGATCGAACCGTCCCCTTCCTATAACCCTGAAGGGCGTATGCATGCTGCTGATACCGCGGGTTTATTCCCGCACACAGCACGTCCAGTGCGTGGGAGCTCAAGGACAATGAAATCAGAGCCACCATCCCACCAATTGCATGCAAGCACCAGTAACAGTAAACAGGCCCCACCGCCATCTCCACCAATTGCAAGTACGGGTAACAGGCCTGTTACTGGTGCTTGCATTGGTGGGGATAGCGGTGGGGATGGTGGCTCTGGTTTCATTGTCCTTGAGCTCCCACGCACTAGACGTGCTGTGAGCGGGAGGTATCAATAGCCGGCCCTTTCAGGGTTACAGGAAGGGGACGGTTCGATCGCTACCCGTTCTCGTATAGCGACTGTCACAGATGCGATCACTGCCGATTCGCCATCAGTCATAGATGTGATAGCTGCCGGTCGCCTTCAAGAAGTAGAGTTCTCGGCCGTGGCTGGTTGCTTTTTACATGCAACTAGAACGAAGCAATTTATATTTCTACATTCATGCGTCATAGATTAGCTTACCTGCCCATTCTTCTAAATGATGCACTCTTTAAAAAAAAAACTCATTTTTAATTAGCTGAGCGCAATTGGTGGCCAGTATTCTTAGCTGCGGTTCGATACTTATGTAACACACGTGTGGCGTATAAACAAACACTTACTTTAGATTAGTGCTAAAATATACTGTATAACATTTAAGATGGCGGACACTCGTAAAACTCGATGCGGTCCCTAGAGCTTGTCTATAAACAAAAATTTTATTTCATAAAAACAACAATATTGATGGTCCGTTCAATCCTGAAAATTTTTTTTTCTGTTTATCGATCCGGAAACCATCTCAATTTAGAAAACTGCGCTACTTTGATAAATTTTATTTAACCCTTTCACCACCTACTAATATTAAATATATATACAGATTCTACGTAAATTGAGCTTCAATTTGATGCTAAAGAAGGCACTACCAGGCAAAAAATGAAAAGTTTATAAGCCTGCAAAGTTGCAAACTTTCTGGAAAAATTAATTATTCAGGGCAGCATATTTCATAAACCATTCAAGTTATTAACTTAATAAGTGGTTAAAGTAACATTTACCCAAAGACAAACAAATATGAGTAAATACATCAGGATCGGAAGATGTGAAGCACGCACTTACCCCACTTATAATGGAATGACCCCCTAGTCAAAGAAGCAGTTATTCAATTCCCCAACTTCTTCTAGTGGTGTTATACAGCCCCCATCTTCTGCTGCTAGCCCTCTTGCGCCATGCGATTCCCGGATAGGAAGCATTTCGATCCGCGCCAACGGAGGAAATTCAGTCAATGTTACAGTCAACTCTTCAACTGCACCAGTAACCCGAGCGAGCTCAACACCTACTCAATCAAGCAGTAATAAAGCGACTCTAGAAACAATGGATCAAAACATTGCTGCAAATATGCTTACTTTGCTAGGTATACTGACCAAAATGAGGCTTATGACAGATGCAATATCTGAGCAAACACGTCGATCATTTTCGATTGAGCACAGCAGTTACAAGGTATGTAAACACATGCATGCACTACCACACGTACACACACAGCACACAAGTGAAGATTTTAGTTGCCTTTATTTTACCTGCTTGTTAATAAGAAGTGGCACTTTGTTTGGCAACACCATACATCGCAGGCCTGCAAAATAATCTATCAAGGTCAATATATTTTTCTTTTGTACTTTTATTAACCCTCCCAAGTTTAGGCTACCGTCAATTCAGTGCTAAAGCAAGAAGTGCAATTGAAGTATAAATACGAAGCCGCTGTTTCGTATTGCACAGGCAGAATAAGTGAGCTTCGTGCTGAAGAGAGAAGACGGGTATGTAAACTTGTATGTACACATTCAAGCATAACTTGCATGTACTTCTAGATCTTAGGGCGCCACCCTTGTGAATCATTTACATCCTTGAAAAAAAAGGCAGAGGAATTTGTAATTAAACTCCTACCAGTACTACATACAGAGTACCGATCGATACCAAATTATCGGTATCATGTGGCCATATTGGTAAAGTAAGATTATTCTGTTGTATTTTGATTATGAGTCATTATCCCATAGAGAAAGTATTGTAGAACTGAAGCCTCCAGCAAGGACAACACATACAAAGGATTCCAACAGTGGCTGTCATCTATTTATGTAAATGGAAAGCCAACACCTTACCAAATGGAGGACATCTTTAAGGAGGAGGAACTACTATCACCTTCATTCACATTTCCTCCAACCGCTGACGATGAACAGCCTCTGGTTGAAGATCCAATGTTGTCTGATGCTGATGGATACAACCCTGAATTTCAGTGAACTCTAATATCACTCATTTCATCATGTTTAGTTGCCTCCATATCTAACTGGTCAATTAGCCACCATCTACCTGCTCATTTATAGCCCCATGTGTTCTCGTTTATTCATTCCTTTTGCGTGGCTTGCTGAAAAGATCATAGTTCAAATTATGTTTCAAGTTGCAATGCCCGCAGCTATGACTGTTATGCGTATTTGCGCCTACATGGTTCCTGAACTTAACGGTGAAGTACCTCACGGCCCTCATCCAAATAAACGCGTGAATTATTTAAACGATCTCTCGTACCTGTTTTCAATTTCACAAAAAGAAATGCCAGTCACACACGCGAGCCCTTTTTTTGGATGGGGGCAGAGGGGGTATTAGCGGATATGTTACAAAATGATAACAGTCGGTATCATACAATAGGTCACAGAATGATGATCATTTTTGCTACGGGTTGTAAAACATGTTGTACCAAAATGTAGTATCATTATGACATATAATGCCATCTTGGCTCTTGTACGGCGCCTGCGGGGCCACACTAATCTCCTTTACGGGAGCGGGCATGTACTCCGGTGCTGCGACAAGAGCAGCTGAGCTCAGAAAGCACGTACACTCAAAATGACTCTAAATGTGCTGAACTAAGTTGGAAATGTATTCCACTGGCCGGCAGGGACATAGCACTCATTATCGGAGTGGTCCGGCGAATTTAATTATATTCATAACAGCTAACTTCCCGTATCCGGTCGTGGCAAATTACAATTACACATGAGAGGAATCAGGAATTGGTTCAATTGTTGCAAACTGACAGCTTTCTAAATGATGTCACGGGCACTCACAAAAAAATATAAATACTTTAAATTATTTTTTATTATCATACTAATGTACATTATAGGAATACATGAATACATAATGATAACTAACCTACAAGAGAATACATGAAAGGAATATAATTACTTATCTAGTAACTCCGCCTTTTTAGATCATACAATTGATCAGCGATTCACTTGCAATGACCTGGTTGTTATACAGTAAAATGAACTGACACACATTTTTTAAAAATTAATCACAAGGGGAAAAGTGGTCTGGTGAAAGCCGGACTTGCCGGACCTATTCCTACGTCCCTGCTGGCGGTAGTGTGTTATACGGTGCATGGGGTTCAGAGGCTTTAAACACTTTAAACATGGGCGTATGCAGGGGGGGGGGGGGGTCACGATGGGTTCGAACGACCCCCCCCCCCCCCCCTCCCAGGGGCGGATACAGGAATTCTATAAACCCATGAGAAGTTAGCCCAACATTGTGTAGCCGCATATTAAACACCAATTAAGAACATCGCGCGCGTGGGCGCTGAGGCGTATAACTGTAAAATCGATAGACACGCTAGTATATAGTAAAGTACTTTACTACTAGTATGCATAAAATGTACATAGACCTACACAAAGTTAATAATAACGTACAATGAACAAAAGAAGGCCATCATTATATAACCTGCATGCCCCCAACCAAACAAACCAAAATACAGGTGAGGCTGCACTGCTGAGACATCACACACAGCCCACATGACATGATTGTGCATGTGACACGCCCTTGGTCCCTCCCCTTTTTGAACAGGAGAGGTTCAAGTGTGCATACATAGGGGAAAATGTTAAGAGTTGCATATCACCAACCAAACCAACCAAAATACAGGTGAGGCTGCACTACTGAGACATCACACACAGCCCACATGACATGCCTGTGCTAGTGGCAAGTCCATGGTAGCCTTGGCGTGATCTCATGAGTTGTTGCAAACAAGCAAGGACATAATCCTTTGGACATGATTAAGGACTGATACAATAGAATGTTACTAATATGAATGTAACTTCTGTTAACTTATTTCCCACTCCTGTTCTTATATTGAATTATTCCATGTAATATAGGCGCTGTGATTTCTGTGCGATCAACTGTTAACAATTAAGAATGGCATATTTCATTTCCGTGGATAAACCATGCAATGCATTAGACACGTGTGCTGTGCTAAGTAGAAATGCTACAATGATACCAGAGTTAGTGTAAATTCAAATCAAGATTATAATAACTCACCAGAAGTGCAAGTAAGCAATTTAATGTATTCAAAAATAGTTTAAATCATTATTTTCTTTGTAGGAAAATGCTATGATTGCCATTTACACAGCTATCATGACATCCGTATGTGTGGACATTTTGTGAACAACTCATCAGTCTCTCACATCTACCCTGCAACGAGTGATAAAATAACACAGTCTCTCACAAACACAATGGTTCCATCCCTCAAAACTGATATTGCTGATGAAAATCTTGCATCTGTGCACCAGCCAAATTTATGTGTACAAAGTGTGAGTGTGCTGTTTACACCAATACTCACGTGTATTTGTTCTGACCATGTACAGGATAGCGAGCCAAGGAACCTGCTATATTAGAGTTCCCCATACATTGCTGAATAATGGTAGCCAGAGGCCTAGGAATGCTGTAAAATGGCACACCATCACTACTAATGTGCTATAAAAAAGATAGTCAAATAATGCACTCCCATTACATACTGTGCCCATATATACATACTTGCACAGGTTGTCTTAAACCAGGAAACTAAAACTAAAAAGCTTTAATTTGTGCCAAAGAAGGTGTCCGTTAGTTCATCTCTTTAAGTATGTACCATACAAATGAAAGATTTTTTTCACCCTGATAAAGAAAACAAGCTTCTAATGAGTTTAAAATAATTAAATACAACAGACTTAGAAGTGGATGCAAACTGTTTACTTATAGGTAAAGAAGAGCGAAAATCCTGGACGGAAATGGGTAGTAGCTGCTGTGATAGCCAGAATCTTCGTTGTAAAACATTTCGTTTTCCTCCTCTTCATCCTGAATTTCAGATCCGCTTACACTGTCAGATTCGTCAGAGGTCTCATTGCAGAAAATGTAAGACTCATCCACAGTAAAATATGGCTCGTCAGCGGGTACAGTGTCCTAGGATCAAATAAGAGTAAACCTTATTAAAAATACGTACAAGTTACTTCATCGCTCCAGGATGGCTGAAGGTCTTCATCGTTATAGTGCAGCAGTTGAAAATTTTCAAAAAATGAAGTGTGCAAAGCGCTATGCAGTTGCCTCATATTCTTCGACTTATGCTTGTAGTTTTTGCTACATAGTGTGCAGATGGAGTCCTTCACTGAAAACAGAGGCTCGCACTCGTATAATGTACCCAGATTAACGAAAGTTTTTACCCCTAGCAGTAGCAGATGCCATCTTGAGCAAATTAAAGCAACATGCAAAACATTTGCGAGCACGTGACACATTCCATTTAACCGTGAACGCGCCAACGCAACATCTAGATATTAGGCCTAGGGTCATTCCACTATGACATTGTATGGGAGCGTGCTTCACATCTTCCGATCCTTATGCATTTACTCATATTTGTTTGTCTTTGGGTGAATGTTACTTTAACCGCTTATTAAGTTAATAACTTGAATGGTTTACGAAATATGCTGCCCTGAATAATTAATTAATTTGCAACTTTGCAGCCTCATAACCTTTTCATTTTTTGCCTGGTAGTGCCTTCTTTGGCATCAAATTGAAGCTCAATTTACGTAGAATCTGTATATATATTTAATATTAGTAGGTGGTGCATCGTTAAGTGTCTTGAAATTAAGGGTACAATATCAAGTGACGGTCCTGAGTATAGGATTAGAGCTCAATCCGATTTTTCCAATCCAAATTCGAATCCAAAATTCAAGTTTGAGGATCAATCCAACGTTACGGAGCAAATAAATCGGATTGATTATTAATCCAATTGTATTTCAATCCCATGGATTGAACTTATTTTGGATTGACATTTACTCTCCTGTTGTTATAGTGTTGACACATTGCCACTGCTTCTTTTCTTTCTTTCTCCTGCTTTTATCCTGGCATAGTAATTTTGAACATGTGTGACGTGAGGCAAAGTTTTTACATTACATTACATTTACATTTTGCTGGGGTCACGGAATTGTTTATCCCCCTATATTTTCATCCCCCCGGATAGTATAATTTATCCACTTGGGATAGACTATTTTGGGATAGATTATCCTACCTTGAAAAAGTACCCCCCCATCTCAAACATATATTTTAAAAACATAACCACGTGAACAGTTATTGTATGCCGCACACAAAGCATAGCAGGATGGTGAAGAATACAACTTGAGAGCATGCAGAGACGATAGGCACCTGGGTAGCCTTCCACAAGCAATCCTGCTGCCTATACAACGTGCTGAGCTAGAGGCACAGTAATGTTTTGAATACTTCTACTTACAAAACACACAAAGGCACCACAATCATGTGAATTCTTCTGCTTACTGAATTTGAAGTTTAAAAGAGTGAAGTGTTCATTTACTATGTACAACACATGTAAGCACTGTGTCATTGTGCTTCCAGTCTCATTTGAATGTTTCAAGCATATCTCATCTCATTGGCCAAATACATCCTATATGCACATACACACACAAACTGCATCTAGCATGAATGCACAGACTTACTGATCTTACCAAATTCAATCAATAGCGTCATAATTTGATTGCTGCAAAGAATCTATGCAATGGATTTCATGTACTTCGGGATAAACAACCTATAGAGGAGCGCTTATAGTACATTAAGTGAAACATAACCCATTCAACCAACCACTAGACACCAATGCTGAGGTGTATGCACAGGGAAAAGTAGACAGTTATAATCCATGATGTTTTTCACCTGTGTTAAGATGATTAGTGTTTTGAATGCATGTTTTTCAAGATCACTTTACCTTGCAATGCCTCCGCACTGCATTGTACCCTTTGGCTTTATATGCTGGCAGAAAGGTACTTGGCGGTGAACGCAGGGTGCAATAATTGCACATAAATGTGCACTTGGCAGTCAAAGAGTTAAGCTGCATGTTATGAATTTAGTTTACAATTATCTAGCATTATTAACAAGAGACACAAACCTCTGATTCCAAATGAATCTTCAAACCTGTGTACTCCTGGAATGTATATAATGTAGTTACTCACTGACCTTTGTGCATGCATGGTTTTCAAGTAACTTACAAGTTCAGTGAAAATATGGTGGAGGTATAGAAAAATTGTATTTATCAAGCACTAAAGAAATAGTACTGATGAGTTGTTCACAAAATGTCCACACATACGGATGTCATGATAGCTGTGTAAATGGCAATCATAGCATTTTCCTACAAAGAAAATAATGATTTAAACTATTTTTGAATACATTAAATTGCTTACTTGCACTTCTGGTGAGTTATTATAATCTTGATTTGAATTTACACTAACTCTGGTATCATTGTAGCATTTCTACTTAGCACAGCACACGTGTCTAATGCATTGCATGGTTTATCCACGGAAATGAAATATGCCATTCTTAATTGTTAACAGTTGATCGCACAGAAATCACAGCGCCTATATTACATGGAATAATTCAATATAAGAACAGGAGTGGGAAATAAGTTAACAGAAGTTACATTCATATTAGTAACATTCTATTGTATCAGTCCTTAATCATGTCCAAAGGATTATGTCCTTGCTTGTTTGCAACAACTCATGAGATCACGCCAAGGCTACCATGGACTTGCCACTAGCACAGGCATGTCATGTGGGCTGTGTGTGATGTCTCAGTAGTGCAGCCTCACCTGTATTTTGGTTGGTTTGGTTGGTGATATGCAACTCTTAACATTTTCCCCTATGTATGCACACTTGAACCTCTCCTGTTCAAAAAGGGGAGGGACCAAGGGCGTGTCACATGCACAATCATGTCATGTGGGCTGTGTGTGATGTCTCAGCAGTGCAGCCTCACCTGTATTTTGGTTTGTTTGGTTGGGGGCATGCAGGTTATATAATGATGGCCTTCTTTTGTTCATTGTACGTTATTATTAACTTTGTGTAGGTCTATGTACATTTTATGCATACTAGTAGTAAAGTACTTTACTATATACTAGCGTGTCTATCGATTTTACAGTTATACGCCTCAGCGCCCACGCGCGCGATGTTCTTAATTGGTGTTTAATATGCGGCTACACAATGTTGGGCTAACTTCTCATGGGTTTATAGAATTCCTGTATCCGCCCCTGGGAGGGGGGGGGGGGGGGGTCGTTCGAACCCATCGTGACCCCCCCCCCCCCCTGCATACGCCCATGTTTAAAGTGTTTAAAGCCTCTGAACCCCATGCACCGTATAACACACTACCGCCAGCAGGGACGTAGGAATAGGTCCGGCAAGTCCGGCTTTCACCAGACCACTTTTCCCCTTGTGATTAATTTTTAAAAAATGTGTGTCAGTTCATTTTACTGTATAACAACCAGGTCATTGCAAGTGAATCGCTGATCAATTGTATGATCTAAAAAGGCGGAGTTACTAGATAAGTAATTATATTCCTTTCATGTATTCTCTTGTAGGTTAGTTATCATTATGTATTCATGTATTCCTATAATGTACATTAGTATGATAATAAAAAATAATTTAAAGTATTTATATTTTTTTGTGAGTGCCCGTGACATCATTTAGAAAGCTGTCAGTTTGCAACAATTGAACCAATTCCTGATTCCTCTCATGTGTAATTGTAATTTGCCACGACCGGATACGGGAAGTTAGCTGTTATGAATATAATTAAATTCGCCGGACCACTCCGATAATGAGTGCTATGTCCCTGCCGGCCAGTGGAATACATTTCCAACTTAGTTCAGCACATTTAGAGTCATTTTGAGTGTACGTGCTTTCTGAGCTCAGCTGCTCTTGTCGCAGCACCGGAGTACATGCCCGCTCCCGTAAAGGAGATTAGTGTGGCCCCGCAGGCGCCGTACAAGAGCCAAGATGGCATTATATGTCATAATGATACTACATTTTGGTACAACATGTTTTACAACCCGTAGCAAAAATGATCATCATTCTGTGACCTATTGTATGATACCGACTGTTATCATTTTGTAACATATCCGCTAATACCCCCTCTGCCCCCATCCAAAAAAAGGGCTCGCGTGTGTGACTGGCATTTCTTTTTGTGAAATTGAAAACAGGTACGAGAGATCGTTTAAATAATTCACGCGTTTATTTGGATGAGGGCCGTGAGGTACTTCACCGTTAAGTTCAGGAACCATGTAGGCGCAAATACGCATAACAGTCATAGCTGCGGGCATTGCAACTTGAAACATAATTTGAACTATGATCTTTTCAGCAAGCCACGCAAAAGGAATGAATAAACGAGAACACATGGGGCTATAAATGAGCAGGTAGATGGTGGCTAATTGACCAGTTAGATATGGAGGCAACTAAACATGATGAAATGAGTGATATTAGAGTTCACTGAAATTCAGGGTTGTATCCATCAGCATCAGACAACATTGGATCTTCAACCAGAGGCTGTTCATCGTCAGCGGTTGGAGGAAATGTGAATGAAGGTGATAGTAGTTCCTCCTCCTTAAAGATGTCCTCCATTTGGTAAGGTGTTGGCTTTCCATTTACATAAATAGATGACAGCCACTGTTGGAATCCTTTGTATGTGTTGTCCTTGCTGGAGGCTTCAGTTCTACAATACTTTCTCTATGGGATAATGACTCATAATCAAAATACAACAGAATAATCTTACTTTACCAATATGGCCACATGATACCGATAATTTGGTATCGATCGGTACTCTGTATGTAGTACTGGTAGGAGTTTAATTACAAATTCCTCTGCCTTTTTTTTCAAGGATGTAAATGATTCACAAGGGTGGCGCCCTAAGATCTAGAAGTACATGCAAGTTATGCTTGAATGTGTACATACAAGTTTACATACCCGTCTTCTCTCTTCAGCACGAAGCTCACTTATTCTGCCTGTGCAATACGAAACAGCGGCTTCGTATTTATACTTCAATTGCACTTCTTGCTTTAGCACTGAATTGACGGTAGCCTAAACTTGGGAGGGTTAATAAAAGTACAAAAGAAAAATATATTGACCTTGATAGATTATTTTGCAGGCCTGCGATGTATGGTGTTGCCAAACAAAGTGCCACTTCTTATTAACAAGCAGGTAAAATAAAGGCAACTAAAATCTTCACTTGTGTGCTGTGTGTGTACGTGTGGTAGTGCATGCATGTGTTTACATACCTTGTAACTGCTGTGCTCAATCGAAAATGATCGACGTGTTTGCTCAGATATTGCATCTGTCATAAGCCTCATTTTGGTCAGTATACCTAGCAAAGTAAGCATATTTGCAGCAATGTTTTGATCCATTGTTTCTAGAGTCGCTTTATTACTGCTTGATTGAGTAGGTGTTGAGCTCGCTCGGGTTACTGGTGCAGTTGAAGAGTTGACTGTAACATTGACTGAATTTCCTCCGTTGGCGCGGATCGAAATGCTTCCTATCCGGGAATCGCATGGCGCAAGAGGGCTAGCAGCAGAAGATGGGGGCTGTATAACACCACTAGAAGAAGTTGGGGAATTGAATAACTGCTTCTTTGACTAGGGGGTCATTCCATTATAAGTGGGGTAAGTGCGTGCTTCACATCTTCCGATCCTGATGTATTTACTCATATTTGTTTGTCTTTGGGTAAATGTTACTTTAACCACTTATTAAGTTAATAACTTGAATGGTTTATGAAATATGCTGCCCTGAATAATTAATTTTTCCAGAAAGTTTGCAACTTTGCAGGCTTATAAACTTTTCATTTTTTGCCTGGTAGTGCCTTCTTTAGCATCAAATTGAAGCTCAATTTACGTAGAATCTGTATATATATTTAATATTAGTAGGTGGTGAAAGGGTTAAATAAAATTTATCAAAGTAGCGCAGTTTTCTAAATTGAGATGGTTTCCGGATCGATAAACAGAAAAAAAAATTTTCAGGATTGAACGGACCATCAATATTGTTGTTTTTATGAAATAAAATTTTTGTTTATAGACAAGCTCTAGGGACCGCATCGAGTTTTACGAGTGTCCGCCATCTTAAATGTTATACAGTATATTTTAGCACTAATCTAAAGTAAGTGTTTGTTTATACGCCACACGTGTGTTACATAAGTATCGAACCGCAGCTAAGAATACTGGCCACCAATTGCGCTCAGCTAATTAAAAATGAGTTTTTTTTTTAAAGAGTGCATCATTTAGAAGAATGGGCAGGTAAGCTAATCTATGACGCATGAATGTAGAAATATAAATTGCTTCGTTCTAGTTGCATGTAAAAAGCAACCAGCCACGGCCGAGAACTCTACTTCTTGAAGGCGACCGGCAGCTATCACATCTATGACTGATGGCGAATCGGCAGTGATCGCATCTGTGACAGTCGCTATACGAGAACGGGTAGCGATCGAACCGTCCCCTTCCTGTAACCCTGAAAGGGCCGGCTATTGATACCTCCCGCTCACAGCACGTCTAGTGCGTGGGAGCTCAAGGACAATGAAACCAGAGCCACCATCCCCACCGCTATCCCCACCAATGCAAGCACCAGTAACAGGCCTGTTACCCGTACTTGCAATTGGTGGAGATGGCGGTGGGGCCTGTTTACTGTTACTGGTGCTTGCATGCAATTGGTGGGATGGTGGCTCTGATTTCATTGTCCTTGAGCTCCCACGCACTGGACGTGCTGTGTGCGGGAATAAACCCGCGGTATCAGCAGCATGCATACGCCCTTCAGGGTTATAGGAAGGGGACGGTTCGATCTCTACCCGTTCTTGTATAGCGACTGTCCCATCAGTCATAGATGCGGTCGCTGCCGGGTTGCCTTCAAGAAGTAGAGAGTTCTCGGCCGTGCTTGGTTGCTTCTTACTTGCAACAAGAACGAAGCAATTTATATTTCAACATTCTAATTTCATGCGTTATAGACTAGCTTACCTGCCCATTTTTCTAAATGATGCACTCTTAAAAAAAAACTCATTTTTAATTAGCTGAGCGCAATTGGTGGCCAGTGTTCTTAGCTGCGGTTCGATACTTATGTAACACACGTGTGGCGTATAAACAAACACTTACTTTAGATTAGTGCTAAAAAATACTGCATAACATTTAAGATGGCGGACACTCGTAAAACTCGATGCGGTCCCTAGAGCTTGTCTATAAACAAAAATTTTATTTCATAAAAACAACAATATTGATAGTCCCTTCGTTTTTCAGGATATGTACAATAATTATTGTGCCATGTTTTTGACAGGAACGTTTCTGAGAGCTGGTACTGCCTGATCTATTTTCATAGATATGATTTTTAAATGGGGGCTACAGTCCTCTCCTCCCCTTCCCACATTAGACATGGCTCACCTCAGGAGGAACATAAGGAATCAAAGGCAATGGTGGTGTACAAAGCAAGGGAACTAGACAACAAAAAGATTTATAGTAGCAGCATGCATATTGTCATATTTAACTTTATGTGCTAATATAAGTCTATATCATCTATCAGAAGCCTTGTTACCTTGCCTCTTATATCACCATTGCCTTTTTCCAGGCAGACACTGTCTTGTGCTTACTATTCAATATCTTGGTCATGCTGAAAGAATAGTTGTCTTGCATGTATCTCATAGATAAACGTCAGTTTGTATGGTAAGATATCTATTAATAAGAGTTCATTTTATTTTTAAGTGCATGATCACTGCTGGAATGATGTAAAAAGACCTCACATTTTTAACTTTATGCAGGATTCATTGGAGGTTGTTCAAGGGACAAGTACCTGCTTAAGGACTGAAAATGTAAGATGGGACATTGTCATGAGCCACTATGTGACATACTAGGTAAATTCATATCAAGTTATAGGCAAATGTTGGACACAAGTATGTATTGCAATGCATGAGATGCACAATCATCGTGGTACGTATTATAAAAGGTATGCATATTGACCCCATTAAAACAAGAAATATGTACTGTACATTAAATAGTTTCATAACATTAATGGTTGAATTAACCATAATTCCTCTCCACATTGCATTGTAATTTATACCCCTTTCATACATGTAGTTTAATGAAATATTTTAAGTAAATGTGCTGAAAACATCTTTAGTTTTTATATTTTGTGTACAGGCTTGTGTACAGGCTTATACCAGTGCAAAGCGAATAAAATTAAGTGCATATTCCATCCCATTTAATTATGGATCTATCTGAAATCAATAAAGGACTTCAGAAGAAAAAACTACATGTCTCTCAACGTATGGAAATGATGAAAGAAATAGCAGACTCATTAATGAGGAATAATGTATTATATCCAAGGGTCAAGCCACATCAGGACAATCAAAATTTTACATGACTTGCACAATCTTTTCCAAAATTAATTGACATGCACTTATGAGTATTAAGAGCTAAAATGCAAATTTGGGAGTCTCCAGCACTTAGCACTTTCAAACTAGCCCTTGTTAAACATGTGACTTTTTGGGCTTCACTGTGTAAACAGAGAGGGCGTTTGTAGTTATAAATCCCAGTGTAATTTGGATTTGGGTGAGTACAGTATGCCAAATCATAGTGTGCCATGTGATCTTAATTGTTGCCTGTTAGTTTTTAATAACCATTAATGCACTGTTTTTCAAGCACCATTTGAAGTGTATCATGTTCATTTGGGAAATTGTAAACAGTGTAAGACGATCAAATCAAATAATTTATATCCACATCACCCTTGATCCTTGAGCTAGCTGAATCAGCAACACACACTTAGGGACCTCTAAGGGTTTTGGAGATATGGTGTTCTAAATGGGAAGGATCCAAATGTTGTGCTCCTTCACCATTGTTTACTTCCTTATAAGGCAATTGGTAACATGTCTGTGGCAATCGTTTACATAGTGGTTTCACACACTTAAAACCAATGATAGGCTATGAATAGTTGATTTGTCTAGGAGATGGAACCTTTCCTTTTGTTCATCAACCTTTTCAGACAGCCGCGTCTTTGTGCGCTTGTGAAGTTCGCCGCTGCTTTATTGCGTCTCTATGTGCGCGGTTTTGTGTGAATGTAGCCGTCTTTTTATCCTATAACTTTGCGCCGCTTCGTTTTAAGCTTATAAATTAGGTCAATTGTAGTAACACCTTGCGCATTTGTGCTCTTGAGATGGCTGTTCGTTGCAGTTGCTCGCTTGGTGAAATTCTGTTGGGAAAATGTGATGCTGAAACTGTTCAAGAGGTTACAAATGATGAAAAGAGGCTGTTGCATTTGAGAACTGGACACAATGTAGCAGACATTTGTACTTTACACAGGAAAGTGTACCTACAGCATTACTCATGGACCCAAAAAAAGTGCTGTGATCCTCTGGGTCATCATCCAAAAAAGGCGGTAACTCGTAGTCTCCGAGTCATAACAGACAAGATGGCAGAGAGGTGGAGTACAGATGAAGTCACATTAGTTCCAGGAAATAAGTTATGTACCCTCTGTAGGAAAAGCGTGTGCTATCCATCTGAACAAGAAGATGCTGGCTCGACAAAACTTACAGTGAAGGCTTAATGGATGATGATCAGCTTTTCAGCCTTATTTGTCAACTTAGGAGAGTCAAAAGGAAGATAGGACATGGAAAAAGATACATGTACACCCCTGTAAAATAAATGATAATATTTTGATCATGGCTCAACAGATATTTTGATGAAGGCTAACCCATGCAAACACACCCACTGGTGAAGTTTACCACTTGACATGTGCTGAAGCTGTAGTATCATAACTGTTTAACCACTGCACTCTTAAAACTATTGTATATAGGATGTACATATTTGGTGAATTATCTAGCTATTAAATATACAGCCACCTTCATGCAGGCTAATGCCTTGTATTTTAAGCATTGTTTTACAGCTCAATATATTGACTGAACAGTTACTCTAAACTTCATGAACATTATGTAGTGGTTAAACAGTTATGATACTAATACACAATGAATAAGTAGAAACCTAAAAACACTTTAATCGAAGTAAGCGTGATGCTTCTGTAGCTTCGGCACATGTCAAGTGGTAAACTCGACCAGTGGGTGTGTTGGTTAAACAGTTATGATACTAATACACAATGAATAAGTAGAAACCTAAAAACACTTTAATCGAAGTAAGCGTGATGCTTCTGTAGCTTCGGCACATGTCAAGTGGTAAACTCGACCAGTGGGTGTGTTTGGGTTAGCCTTCATCAATATATCTGTGGAGCCCATGATCAAAATATCGTCTTTTCTTGGGAATGAAAATGAAGGTGAGGGCCCTGCTGGATGTAGAAACTTCATCTTAGCTTCATTTCTGTCACGGAATGTTTCTACAACCAAAGCAAGCCACCAAGCATCACCATATATGCAAATTGCATATGTGCCACTATTTAGAGATTGTACATGGAAGGGATCCCGATGATCTGAAACGTTTACAACCTCACTAAATAGGGAATTGGAGTATTCTTTTACCCGTAGTTTTGTTGTGCTACCATCCAGAGGGTAATAAGCATGATAGGAGTGTGTTCCTTCTATGGTGATTGATGATTCCAGCCGTTCACGAAGAAGGTCCTCCTCTGTTTGAACTTCAGTCTTATCAACATATTCAAATGTTGTTGATAGGAGCGCTTCTTTGGCCCATTCATACAGCTGCATAGGCGTCTGGATTTGACCATCATAAGGCCTCTGTAGGCTAGCTCTTGCTGCCTGACGTTTAAGTGTTCCCCCTAATCGACCAGGAGCACCTTTGCCATGGGCAGTGGCAAAAAAATGCCTCTCAGCCTCAATTATAAAATCTTTCACATGAAAGGCTAGGTTAACAAAGTTTTTCTTATTCTTGTATTGGGCGGCAGCTCCATCTGTAAAATAGTATACCTTCTTCAAATTCAGAATCCCATTCAGAAACCCAAGGTGTTTTTTTTTCAAAATAGTGCACTGCAACTGCATCATGTGCCAGGCAGTCAGAGATGACTACATAGCTTAAAGAATGAATACCTGGCAGAGGATCAACTCTCTTGGACTGCCAATTGTAGTACACAATAAATGGGTGAACAGTAGCTTGATCATTGTTCCAATGGAACCCCTGCACAGCATCCTGGATGATGAAAGTATAGTTCTCTGAAAAGTCTCCCTGAATAACTGCCTCGCCTTCCTTTAGGTCGCATTTCAGCTGTGCGAGGAACGAGGCTTGCTCTTTGCAATAAAATCATGCCTTTTTAGCTTCAGAAGCTGATGCAGCAATGTCTCTACAAACACATCAGTAGGCTCGGTGATAGTAATGAGAGTTGTGTGGTCTACAGAAACCCATGATTTGTATGTCAATTCATCCATGCCTTGCTCATCAAATGCACTTAGTAGTGTCTTCCTTAAATTTGACACCTTCTGGCAAAAGTAGCACTCATCATTGTTGTCTTCAGAACAGTAGCTGCAGCTATTTAGAGAATTCTCATTACACAGCAAGCAACTACCTAAATGACAATCAGTGAGAGCAGGGTTGCACAGCACACTGGACAGTAGATGTTTATATGTGACAGTGCCATACTGCGTCTTGAACACTTCCAGGGTTTGAATCATCGATCCCTCACCCATCAATTTTACATTTTGGTGAAGGGTGCAAACACATACATTATGTGTACCACCAGCACCAGCCAGCACCACATTCTTGGGTCTCAGCTCCTTGAATTTAGACAGGCCAACTTTTATCCCACCATTTTCGTCTTTGAACTGTCTGTAGGCGTAATTCAAATTGAAGAGCAATAGTCTTTTTTGAATATGCTCTCTGGTTCCATTGATGACCATAGACACATAGTCCTTTTTTCCAGGCATCATGCGGCTTATACTGTCCTGTTGGTAAAATTGCACTACCAGTTGCTTTATTGCATCAGGTAATGCTTTTCCTTGTCTAGGGTTTGGTGTTGCCATGACTCCATCTGATTCCACCAATCTTTTAGACAGCTGGGCCATATGGTAGCTTGCACCAAACTCTGCCTCCATTCTCCTTATGGTCCATGATTGTGGCAAGATTGTGAGAATCTGAATCTTCTCACTGAATTTTTTTGATGTGTCGAACTTCTGCTGTAGGCTATGTATCATTTCATTGAACTCAGCTTCAACTTTAGATGGTTCCAGTTTTAGCTTTTTTCTGATGCTTCCCTCAATACTTCTCATTCTATCTTCCGAATATTCATTATGTGGGATAACCTTAGAGCAAGTATCTTATATTCGTGATCTTGGTGTTTATGTTTCATCAGATTTTAAACCTGGAATTCATTGCTCATCCATAGCGGCCAAAGCGTATTCTAGATGTTCTCTACTTCTAAAAGGTTTCCATACTAGTGATGTCAGCATTCTCTTACGTGTATTTAAAACCTACGTTAGGCCACTTTTAGAATTCAACACTCCAGTCTGGAATCCTTGGCTGTTTAAAGATATTGAAAATATAGGAGTACAGCGTTACTTCACACGAGAAATTTATAAACGTGCAAGGCTTCCTCGCATGGATTATGCATCCAGGTTAGCAAATCTTAATTTGTCATCATTAGAATATCGTCGTGTTTATTTTGACCTTACAATGTGTTACAAAATTGTGAATAAGCTTTTGGATATTGATGCAGCTGAGATGTTTACAGTCATTTCAAACGTTCATTCCACTCGTGGGAATTCATACAGGCTCCAGTCGGTCACCATACCTCGTCTTGATTTTCGGCTATACTTTTTTTCATCTCGGGTTGTTCCTATTTGAAATTCTTTACCACAAAATGTTGTATCTGCAAAGAATATCATCACCTTCATGTGTCGCCTCAAAACTGTAGATCTATCTCCCTTTTGTAAACTGTATCCATTTAAATAGGAAGTATATAAGTGCATTTACACATGCCATTACTTGCCTCTTCAGTGCATTATCTGTACAATGCATTGAGAAATATCATTATTATTATTATTAATATCGTTTTCCATGTCCTATCTTCCTTTTGTCGATGGGTGACTCTCCTACGTTGACTAATAAGGCTGAAAGCTGATCAGTGGCGTCACCTCCATCATCCATTATGTCTTCACCTTCACTATAACTATTGTCTTCATTACCAGCATCTTCTTGTTCAGATGGATGGCACACGCTTTTCCTACAGCGGGTACATAACTTATTTCCTGGAACTAATGTGACTTCATCTGTACTCCACCTCTCTGCCATCTTGTCTGTTATGACTCGGAGACTACGAGTTACTGCCTTTTTTGGATGATGACCCAGAGGATCACAGCACTTGGGTCCATGAGTAATGCTGTAGGTACACTTTCCTGTGTAAAGTACAAATGTCTGCTACATTGTGTCCAGTTTTCAAATGCAACAGCCTCTTTTCATCATTTGTAACCTCTTGAACAGTTTCAGCATCACATTTTTCCGACAGAATCTCACCAAGCGAGCAACTACAACAAACAGCCATCTCAAGAGCACAAATACGCAAGGTGTTACTACAATTGACCTAATTTATAAGCTTAAAACGAAGCGGCGCGAAGTTCTTAAGTAAGCAAATTCTTACTTAAGTAAGCACCTGATCAATCTATGATTAAGGTATGAATACCACATTGATTGATAGATAGTCACACACTCGTAGGCGCGTTAACCTACATGTAGGTGTTAAAAATCGCTTAATTCCAAACAATCTACAAACAGCCAACACTTGAAATAATAAATACCAATACAAAGAGGGCTACTTGCAAGCTGGCGGCAGAAAACAACGCCAGCGTGCAGCTTGTGCTCATTTAGTTGGAGTTGTTCTGATTTGCAAAAACTTACTAGAAGCATTCTTCGTTTCATTGGCAGATATAATTTTTACTCTTTTTGCCAAAAAACACGATTTCCAATTTTTATACTCACTTTCATCGAGATCGTAGGCAATTTTTGTACACTCCTCCATCTCGACAGTGTATCTAAATAATAAAGAGCCGATGGTTTAATGAGCTCAAAAGCAAATTAAAAACGAAGCCCTATGCTTCAGTGTTACTTTTTTCAAGTTCAAAGTTTTATATGGCATTGAATGCGAGGACCATACTTTCAATTGGCTACAATCTCTTTATGCTCTCACACACTAAATCGACTGGATGCTGTAAATTCTTTGCTTGGTGTTATCACAACAAACGTTTACAAGGGTCAAAATGGCCGACGACTTGTACGAAATACAATACATCTTCGATACCCTATGCAGTGATCGAAAAAAACCAGTCGCAGTGAATAACTAGAACCCTTGAGGAGCTTGCCTAGCCGAATGAATTTACTGCGTTTTCATCCCCGCGTTTTGAGTCTCCGATACTCCCAACAAAGTACAGAGGTTATTAAAATATAACCACCCGCCAAATTTGTATTACTGGGCAGCTGCACACTCTTTTCGTTAGTCCATTGTGCGTCTTCTTCCATTTCGTGTACGTTTTGCTCTAGATCACTGTAACGTAGTAACAGTGTATAAATACAATACTGAAATAGTGTCCTTGCGCTAAATGAAGACCGAAACGTATAGAATCACATAACGTCATAGAATGTTGACAGCATGTTAACATGATTTTTCTTGTGAGGCAGCCTTAACTACCCTGAGCAGGCAAGGTATCTTGATGATGGGGTCCTCACTGGAAGCCGCTCAGCTATGTTACGGTCACTGCCTCTCATTGAGGAGCTAGGTAGGTCCTTTTTTGGGCATCCACATAAACTTGGCAAAATGTGAGCTCTTTATTCACAATGGGAATTCCATGTTTCCATCTACAGTCAAGTTTTCACAGCACCCTAACCTTGAGATTCTTGGTGCCCCAATAGGTGACTACCTGTTTTGTTCTAAGTTCATCGCTGGATAGTGTGCGCTGATGCCAAGTAACTTCTCTCTTCTTTGGTTGACCTAGCAGCAATAATCCACACGTATCTCCTACATTTGTGTGGCAGCTTTTGCAGATGGTCCACCCCACCAAGTCTGGCAGGTTCTTTAAAGCTGTTTCATGACGACAGACCTTTCCTGGTTACAAGCCCAACTTAGCACAGGTTTCAGAGGTCTTAGTCTGTGCTCTCTTTCCCACTACTCATGTGCAGCTTGTATGGCTTCTTTAACTGCATCTGGCTACAGCAGTGCAGATAATCTAACATCTAAATCATGCAATCAAACATTTCAATGACCAGGTTTCTCCATCAGATGTAATTACATTAGGATTGGTTAGAGATGTACTGGTGCAGCAGCAAGGGAGGTCAGGTGCTTGTCTGCAAGGCAGCACTAAGTTCTGGCATTGAGGATATGCTTCTAAGCAACACATAAAGCACCACACAAGAAAATAAGCAAAACCCTAAGCTCTAAATCTCTTAGAAACGAAAAAGTCTATCACATACATTAACTATTTGAGCATCAATACAGATGATGTAGTTCATTGATCATTTGCTTTTAAAGCTACCCGTTCCTTAGTAGTCATCATTCTTGAAGAATCTCATGGTATGCTTACTTAAGGATATGAACTGATATAAATCGATTTTTATGATGTTTGATTTGATATACATGGTGTAATAGCTTGAAAAAGAACGGTTGCCAAGAACACTTGACATAGGCGGAGCCAAGCGGGCAGGGATTTGAAGCCGTACATCGATAATACTATGAAACAGATGATGAAAATGCAATAGTGGGTATTATTTCCAACGTCCAGGTTCAAAAAGGCTTCGCTCTCCCATGTTTTAGTAGAACAAGCGGGTGCTTATTGTAAGGTGTTGAAGGTAATAGACGCAATTGCGTGAACACATGCAATTGTTAGCTCCCGTGTTTCTTTCAATTAAATACTAACACACCTGTCATAGCTCTATGCCCCTGACAGTTTTTTGTGAACAAAATTCTTAGTAGCTGGTTGCCCAAATGCAAAATATTTTCATGTTTTTGAAATACGGATTGGGCTTGTTTTGTTCAAGCAAACAAACATTCAGTCACACCATACGTAAGTTGCCTCCTAGTGTAACGACTCTTCTGAATATATAGCAAAAAATGATACAAAAGCCTTATCATGTCATGAAGCTGATAGCAATTACATGTGCTAATGGAGTATCGTTAACTAAGGGATATCATAGTACAAATGGCAGTGCAACAGACAGAAATTAAAAGAACAATTCTTTATTGTATTAAACACACAAGTGTCAAAAAGGGTCTCCTAATGACACTGATCTGTGGTTTGGAATTACAACGGATATGGAGGGTGTTTCGTTAGAGGAACTTTTTAAAGAAGCTAGATTAGAATGCATGAAAATAAAATAACATGTTCAAGATGCCGATTCTTCAAGTGCCAATGCGTTAGCAAAACATTTTAAGGAGGCAAATATATTATTTTCTGAGAGGACATTGCAGTAGGTCATAAGTCTTTTTACTCTGAGTTATGAAGTCATCTAATATACAACCACAGCTTTTATAGTTGTGATTATTCTTACAATGACATACATTCTTCTGGTTTGTCAATCTGAAATACACTAGAATAGGGATTCTATTTTTCTGAACTAAATTCTTTTGACTTTTCAGTTTCTCTGGGCTTTGCCAAATGGAATTATTCATTAATGCAGGGACAGATCATGAGAAGTTTGCCGTGATTAGAGATTCTAGGTAAATATCACAGCAGGGACATTAATACGTATTGTACATATCATGAAATCCTTTTACTACTTCTCTGTTCTGTTTAGTTTTGTTTTCCCATTCTGTTCTAGTCTTTTCACCGATGAATTCATCTCCTATTTGCTCAACCTGTTCAATTTGGGTACTGTTTTGTGTTGCCAAAGCTTCAAAATGGATCTAGCAGAGAGCAAGTAGTTCAAAAGATGTGTTGTTAAGGACCTTTTTCCACTTTTTCCTTAGGTCATCATTTGCTTTGATGGCAACACAAGGTACAAATGGTTTTAAACCCAATGGGTAAATGCTGTTTTCCACACAACTTTCTGCAAAGTGAAGGTGGTGTTCTATGATGCAACCAATATTCATAAGCTTCACTAGTTCATCTGCAACTTGCTCTACTGTTGGTGAATGGGTTACATCTGGTCTCCCAAATTCCCTTTCTTTTTCATGGTTTTCATTTCTTCCATCGTGTCTCGTTTCATCAACTACAGGTACTGCCTGGTTATCCTTTTTTCAAACACTCTATAACCTCTACATCTTCTACATCCTCTTTTTTAAAGTGTCCAGTTACTACAACTTTAGCTACTGCAAGGTTTTCCTTTTTTCTACCTTCTACATCCTCTCCATCCTTTCCGTGTCTAGTTATTTCAACTTCAGCTACTGTCTGATTGTCCTTCTCTCTCCCATCTATATCCTCTCCATCCTCTATATCACCTACATCCTCAATATCTTCTTCTCCATTTTTTTCACCGTGTCTGGTTTTTTCAGCTACAGCTACTGCTTGGTCTTCCCTTTTTCTATTTACTACAATGTATGTATGAATGTAAAGACAGGTCCACCTATCTCTTGTGTGATGGGAAAGAATACCATAGCATGTATCACATTGCCCATATCATGCTAAGGCATTTGAAATGGAGTGTTTAGACCGTGCTAGGCAGTCTAAAATGTGATTCATCCTACGATGGGAAAGGTTCATACCAATTATCTTGAATCATCTCACAGCACTTTGCGATCCTAGGATATAGCATTGCAAAAGGGTTACTGTATCCTTTCAATCAATTTGGGGTTATTGCATGCTAACATGAGCTACACCAATGGGAAGACTCCTGGATACAATTGGAACATAGAATCGCATTAGAATGCTAATTTGCCATTATTTTCACACTCGGTAACTTCCTGTACTGAGTATAAATAATAATTAAAAACGAAAAGAAAAAACAGAAAAAAATTGACATCCTACCATTCCTTGACCACAGGGTGATTATAATGATTGTGGCATAACCCTTGTGTGAGCACAATGGCTTTTGTGGGTCATAGGCCTGCAAAATATTTTAAAATGCCATTCATCCAGCACTTCTGTCATTACCTCAAGACAGCAGAGGATAGAGGAGATGCTAACACTGTAGTGTTTGCAGATATCCTCGACCAGATAGACCAACCTGGTGACCCGATGCAGATCGAGCCATACGATGACCTGCTCCTTAATCTCCCTGACCAAGGGGGAGTTAAATCTTGGGCTGACCGCATGGAAGAGGAAGTGGAACCCGTGAATCTGAACGATGAAAAAGACGTTGCACCACCACCCATCAATAATTCCATGCAACTCCCTGGTGTATATCTTAGGGTTCCCGTCAGTGGAGCCCTCTGATGACCCAGCCCCAGAAGGGGGAGCTAGGGGGGGCCCCGGAGTGTCATGAAATGCTGCTAAGGGCAAAGTACAAAGAAGAAGTACTCAAAAAACACTTGACCTAAGGAACATGCCTGACGGGTCTACGTAAAACAACTCCCAGCAGCTGGTAGAAATGCTGAACATGATGATAATGAGGCATGAAATATTTCTAGTCTTAATGAATGTGAAATCAATGTATACAATGATCCCACAGGATGAAGGGATTAATTCACTACTGACAAAATTGGACATTACAGGGCTGCCAAAACACATTCAGAGGGAATTGATGAACTTGATTTTTAAGAACACATTCTCATTTAATGGTTTAATGAAAGGTAGTTGGGCCCACCCGACTATGTACAGCACGGATCTGCACAAAACCATTTACTTCACATGTAAAGCATGCATGGTGACTCAACTATGTGTACACTGTACAGTAGTATCCATTGTTTTAATCTGATAAGGCTTCCTTATCTGAAGCCTTGTCTAGCCATGCCTATGTATGTTGCAACTGTAAAATTATAATTGCAGTTGCAAGGGGTGAGAAAAAAAACCACCTATAGCTACTCCTTGTATGAACCCAAATCTCACGCACTAATCGAGTATAATGGTGGTCTTGAAAAAGCTATTCTTAGGGATAGTGAGCTACAAAGTGAAGAAAATGATGCCTTTTGTAAGTCTCATCCATTGCTAGCTCCATTCGTTGCAAAGTTGGTTCCTGTCGAGTTGGTTCTGTCAAGGCATAAAAAAAAAGTAGGTTGCAAAGTTCGTTCCTATCAAGTTGGTTCTGTCAAGGCGAGAAAAGTATTGTTTGCAAAGTGATGAGTGTGGAAGACTGGCTAAGAAAATCAGGTTACTCTGATTAAGTACAATGTTTTCAAGGTAAATATGTGCGTGTTATTCCTTTCCTATCTGTAGTATACTGATATTCTTTTAGACGCATCCGCAATTCGACTGTTGTTGAAAAATTCGGACGGTGGTCTTAGTATATTGAGAACAATTTTGGGCAAGAAGAAAACCTCTGGGAAATTGGTCACGCTACTGGATGGCCTCAAGGAAGTGTGTCCCCCCCCACCTCTCGTTAACATGCTTTTAAGTACTCTTGCATCCTTGACCTTGTTGTACGTACATGCTTTCGAGAACGAAGATAAGGTCGATGAGGTGAGTAATGAAATAATTACTAAGCGCTTGGCTAAAACAACAAATCAAGCAACAATTTTACTTAACCTTGGATTTTGAACGATGAGATGGATTTCATTTTTAAAACTGAGCTACAAATGATTAAAAAATGGGAAAGCTGTATTGAAAAAAATAACACTTGTCGGAAATTAAAGGAATGTAAACGTTTCTGAAAAAAATCCCTTCAGCTTGTTTATGAAATATTAATCATACATATCATAAGGTTTACTTTTTGTTTTTATTCCTCAGGGTTGAAAGCATTCTAGCATTTCTGACACTTTGCTATATAACTGTTAGCAATGAAAGTAAAAAAATGTTTGCACATTACATGAGGTAAGCATTCCCTAGTCCATTTCTACTGAATTCAACATTGAAACATCATCTTCAACAGTACTCAGAGCAAGACTCAGAATTTGTTCGTAAAATTCGGTGATTCATCTATGTTGATGACATTGTATGTGGTGGAGATGATTTAGACCAGACATTTGAATTGTACAGGAACGCGAAATCTCGACTAGCTGAAGGTGGATTTATTCTGAGGAAATTTGTGTCCAGTTCATCTCAGTTACAAGAACATATTGATTAGCAAGAACATAACTTAGCACAGCCTAAACCTAATTCGATTCGACGGTATTGGAAGACCATCAATCTTACGTGAAAATGTATCATGGTAACAAAGTGGTCCACTCAGAAGAACACAAGGCACTTGGGGTGTCCTGGAACTGCATTACTGACAAGATTATTTGTGACATCAGTCATATCGTTGCAGAAGCGAAGGAATTGTCTCCCATGAAACAAAATGTAGTAAGTGTTCTATCATGATTCTATGACCCCATCGGAATAGTATCACCTATCACAGTATGGCTGAAGGTGTTTGCTCAACAATTGTGTAAGGCGAAGATGCGTTCGGAAGATCCACTATCTGATCTTCTGAGGCTGAAATGGTAGTCACTACTAGATTGTCTATACAAGTGCAATCGCTGTCAATTCCACTATCAATGTTCAGTGGAATAGACAAATCGTCCATGAAATGCCAGCTTTATGGGTTCTGCGATGCATCATCAATAGCATATGCCACTGATGTGTACATGAAGATTCAGACACCATTAGAAACGGTAGTTCATTTTGTTACCTCAAAAAACACAAGTGGCACAGATTCAGAATGTTACAATACCAAGGCTGGAACTACTGTCAGCTCTCCTTCTGGCAAAGTTAATCATGGCAGTTTTGAGTGCTCTGATTACTTATCTGGTTTTATAAGCCCCAATCTGCTACACAGATTCAACAGTCGCACTATTTTGGATTAGGGGAGAGGATCAAGAATGGAAGCTATTTGCTCAAAACTGAGTTACCTGTATCAGGTCATTGGCAGCAGCAACGTTTTGGAAACATTGTCCAGGAATCAGTAATCCAGCTGATATTCCATCCAGAAGTACTGATTTAACTAAGGCATCTGTTACTTCGTTGTGGCTAAATGGCCCTTTGAATGAATCAGAGTATCAAGAACAGGGACATAAGGAAGTCAATATACCAGAAGTGTTAAAGGGAGGCAAGAAGTCGTGTTAATGATGGAGATGGAATTGTAGCCCACAGTTTAGTTGCTGGTTCTCAAGATGAGATGCTGCGGTGTGAAAACTTCAGCTCCCTAACTCGTCTATTGAGAGTTACTGCGTTTGTCTTTAAGTTTATTCAGGTTCTGAAGTCCAAGATTACCAAAACAGAACCCATCGGTGAGACCACCATATCTGTAGAAGATATGGAGAATTCTGAGTTGTACTGGGTTAGAACACTCCAGAAATCCTTACCGCAAACAATGAATTTCAATATGTGGAGGATGCAGTTTGGTCTCTATGATGACAGCAGGCATGTGGAGGTGTGGTGGCAGGCTCAATCATGCTGATCTTACAGAATTAGCAAAGCATTCGTTATTGCTTTATACAAGACACCATCTCACCAGCCTCATTGTAACAAATTGTCATCATAGAGTTATGCATGGAGGAGTAAAGGAAACTTTAACGGAGCTGAGATCGCGTATTGGATTGTGAAGGGTAGAAGTTTTGTAAAGAAGATAATTCATGAGTGTGTGGTATGTTTGAAGTTTGGTGGTAAACCTTATCGAGCACCACCTCCTCCGCCAACCAGAGTTTCGTGTGCAGAGATCTTTCCCTATTTCATTTACCGGAGTGGATTGTGCAGGACCACTGCACTTAATGGGCACGGGATCAAAGGTGTGGATAGCACTCTTTACTTGCTGTTCAACTTGTGCGGTGCATCTAGAGCAACTGCTAAACATGACAGCTGAGGCATTCATATGCTCATTTTGACGGTTCACTTCACAAAGAGGAATACCTAGTCAGATGATCTCTGAAAATGGGAAAACCATTGTTTCATCAAACAAAATGATTTCATCCATATTATAGGAGCCACAAGTTAACCCTTTCGCGGGTGGAAGACACTTTGGATTTACATGTTCAATTATTATCGAGAGGCGGGGTGGTCACATTAATTGACTTTTACCGTACATAAACACGTACTAGAACGCTCCTTTTATTGTGAAAATAAGTTAGATGATGGGTTTTGCAGGTCAAAAAGACACGCATAACGCTATTTCAGACATAAAATGTAAAGGCGCCAAAAATCGTAGTTCCAGCTGCTGGCGCAAAATTGCGCTTCTGCCCACGGCATGGATACGTTACTGCGCAGTATTGCTCTGCTGCCTGTGAAAGAGTTAATCGCTGATATCAGAGTGAAGTGGATGTTCAATGTAGAAAGAGCACCATGGTGGGGCGGGTTTTTTGAAAGGTTGGTGCAATCTACCAAGAACTATGTTAAGAAAGTTGTGGGCAAGGCACGGTTGTCACATGAGTTGACCACAGTTCTTGCGGAAGTAAAAGCAACAATCAATTCCCAACCTCTCATGTATGTGTCACTGGATGACATTGAGGAACCACTAACTCCATCCCACTTGCTAGTTGGTCGTAGACTTGCTAATATTCCACACCCTGGTGTCGCTGAAGACAATGATGAGGTCTATGTACCCAACTCAACAGCTGAGTCACTCACGAAGCGAATGAGCTACCTGAGTCGTACACTGAACCGTTTTTGGAACAGATGGAAGAATGAATATTTAATTGGTTTGTGAGACGATCATCGCTTTAATACAGCGCCAGGTGGTACAAAGTCATTCATAAGCATTGGAGAAGTCGTCCTAATTCAAGATGATAATCAGCAAAGGACATTGTGGAAGTTAGGTCGCATTGAAGAACTTCTCACTGGAAGTGATGGAAGAGTGAGGGAAGCACAATTGCGTGTACGTGCAGGAAATAAGCATAATGGTGGTTTTCCATCCTTTTACAATAATAACCCTAACCCTATCGGAACCTACGCGAGTAGGTTCCATATAGGAATCCAACAGTATCATGAATGTCATTAAAAAAACGTCACTCACGTCTAGCGGGACATTTAAGAATCGGGTCACTTCGCTCTTAGTGGCATTCGAGCGATATAAAAAAGGACAACAGTTCTGCGTTGTATTTGTGTCACAAGACGGTGTACTTTTAGAGAACAAAAATACTCGTCCCCATCGTCCGTACCCAGTCCCACCTAAAATTTCTCCTCCGTCGGCTTCTTCTTCTTCTTCTTCCTTCCGGAGAGTATAACTCACGACAGGAACGTTTGTAAAGCACGCCAAGTGTACCAATCGCTTCAGGATGCGTCCGCAGGTTATCTTCGGGGGTCTGTTAGACGCCTAACTGTTCGGGCAATTAACTAAAGCGAATAGTACCTCATTTGGTATTCGGTTAAAAATACCCAATTACATCAGCTAGCTATTTTTAAATGCAATAATAGCCACGTGTCGTGGGCGTGATTCAAATTCTTAATATTCCCGCACGCTGTGGAAGAGGTATACGCACTGAATCCAAGAGCCTTTTCGGGTCCCTACGGCTCCATGTATAAATGTCCAACCATAATGCCAAATGGTTGAGAAACGGAATGGAGCAGCGATAACGTTATAGGAAGGCTCCTGACGAATATTCAAGGTATCATTTTCTGCATGACGCCTGTGCGTTACTCTCAACTCTTATCATTCGTTACGCAGCTTGAAATGAAAGCCAAAACTACCATACACGTAAGTACCCGACACTATCGCATATAATTGTTTTGACCGAATTGATTTCTATACTATAGCTTCTTATATAGCATAACTTTCGAATTCTGTCGGTGGAACTACATACGCGATCAGATACTACGGTATACAGTCTACAGCAGATAATGTGAAGTAAGAGGCTCCAATTAGAATGTGTCCCCCCCACACCACCGCCCTTACAGAAAAAAAAAACCCGGCAACAACTAGCCACTCGTACACCTACAGATATGCCAAACGAGTGCAATACAAGACACGACAAGGTGTCAAGCGCGCTACTGAAAGGACCATCAAAGCGACCACCCCGAATGTGCGTTACACCATGAATGTTGGATCTGGACATAAATTATAGCATGAAAAGTGTATCGCTAAAATATTTTATGCAACAGTTACAGCGGAAGATATTGCAGCTCTCTCCGTGCTGTTGTTTGAAATATGTGCACGCTGTTCGCTGACAACAATTTCGTAATAATGTTAATGTGTATTGTGGTGCATAATTTATATCTAATAGTATCAAAGTTGCTGATGACAACGTATTGTGGTTTATCTGATAATAGCGTGAGATCAGTGGGTACATGTAATCTTTGTCTGATGTATTATATGGCTTCACTTGCCAGTGGAGGATTTGTTTCAGGTCCAGGTCCACGAGTGGTTCCATCCATGTCCAGCTGCAGGATTAGCTCCACCTGCTCTACCTGCTATATATCCTGGATATACAGAAGTATATCCTGGTCCAGAATATACAGCAGTATATCCTATACAAGATGACATGCTCCTGGGTTATAAATGAAATACTTGTACTTATTGTTTAAATAGTAATACTGTGTGTTTTAATGGTACACCCACACCTCAAAAAATTGCATGGCCACGAGATTCTAAAATAAAACTGTCATTTGACATTCTTGCTACATGGTTACTTTTCAAGAACTAAATACAATACTAAATCTACCAAAAAATGTAGGAAACAAGTGATAAAAACATTCTCTATGCGAGAAGGTTGGTGGTATATAGGAATCAAAGGCGGTGGTGGTGTAAAAAGCAAGGGAACAAGGATTGTGATTGAAAAGGAAAAATGAAATAGACCTATATTAGCACACACAGTTAAACATGACGACATGCTGCTAATATAGGTCTATTTCTTTTTTCCTTTTCAATCACAATCCTTGTTCCCTTGCTTTTTACACCACCACCGCCTTTGATTCCTATATACCACCAACCTTCTCGCATAGAGAATGTTTTTATCACTTGTCCCTAAATAGGAACCAGCAAAGGAAGCATGCTATGAAGATACACAAGGAAGGGAGGTTGTTTGGAGAAAGTTGTTTGAGGGAGAAAGGGGTAGTATGTAGCACTGTTTGGTCCTTCGACAACCTCCACTGTTCAAAGGATGTACAACTCTGCGCACGACGAAAACCAATCATGCGCGTTATGCTAACTATTAAAAAACGACAGTAGACAGTTGCAATTACCTGATGCCTTCAGCGCACAACAATGCGTCATCGTTCAAAACGAAATAAAAATATCGCCACGTGGATGAAGGCAAAGCATGCGTGTTCTCAATTAACACTTTGTCTGTCGCATATATCGGCTTTGTATTGACTTCGTCTTAATTTCATTTTTTTAAACGTTACACAGCGTCTCCAGAGATGCTGTTCTACAGAAATGTGCAAAGCATTTCCCAGATTTGCTTCCTTGGGTTGCCTGGTATTACGGCTCTCACCCTATTCTGTGGCACACTATGGGTCAGCTAACATCACAATCAGGTGTGCAGGAGGAAGACCCACTCAGTACTTTTCTGTTTGCATTGGTCTTGCATAAGGTTGCTGGAGCTATTAAAGAGGCTACTGAGTGCAGCCACTTTGTATCACGCTTGGTATAAAGTTGATGGCATCTTACCGGGCAAGAAATCTTCAATTCTTTGATACATGTCCCTTATACAGGAGTTAGAACGCCTCTTGGTCAATACGTCAATATCTCTAACAGTGAGCTCTACTGCCCAAACCATAGATACTAGAGTAGAAGGATAGGAAACAAATCACGTGAGCCATACACTACTGTAGATTTTAAGGCGCGTAGTCCGCATAGTTGTTAATTGAGTGTGAAACTCTACTCCCCCAAAATGATGCCAAGATTTTTAGGAGGAAGAGAACGTTTGTGAGTAGATTCCGATAGAGCTGCGAACGCTGATCACGGTGATGTAAGTTTTAACAGTGGCACATGTCTACAACGGTAGATATGCGCGTTTGTAGTAATTACATATATAAGTGAACTGAAGTGTACTGGATGCAAACAGATGCGTCTAAATTGTATTGGCATGATTTTTCGTATAGCTCTCGTGAAACTACACACAGCAAGGTATATATTTTCCGTATACCAGATAGGTATTGTACGTGTGAGGGCCAAATAACTAGTTTCTGATATGGGGTCAAACTGTGGCGTGTAACGTGCGTATTGTGATACTGTTCTGGTTCCTATGGAGTATATATGTCGGGGCATGTATTCTATACAGCAACGCATTTTGGTTTTTTTAAATTTTGCTTCTTTACAAGGAGAAAGAAAGGTGCCACTTCATGTCTCTATAGAACTGATGAATCAGACTGGGCACTGCAAGTTTAGGCTGGACTGTAGAACTAAGAAGGCAAATGATGGCCTCTTAGCGCTACCAGTGCACATACCATTAGATACAGTCAGTGTGTTTCCAGTCTCTATATCACTTGAAGGCCTTCCTCTAAAGGTTTCTGTATAACCTTTTCTGCACTTAATGATGTTTAATTTCAGATATCAATTCCTTTGGAGATTGTGCACAGCACAGTGCTGGATACTTACGATCGTTTTCTAGCACGTATGGAATGGACCTATGTACTCCTGCCAGGTAGGTATACTGTTTCTATTTGATTCAAAGTTGTCAAATCTCATTAACTTTGACAGGATGGGTGAAGTTTCCTATTGCAGATGGCACACATTGTTTTCCAAGCTGTGGATGTCTGCAGATGGTTAACTTGAAGTTCAGACGAATCTTCGGATTATGTGCAACTTCTCATAGGAAGTCACTGTTTGTGGAAAACTGGTCCCCCGCCAGGACACATGCTTACTGATAAGCAACCTTCCTGCATTAAGTCTGGTAAGAACTTCACATATGGTAATGATATATAGATATACTTCACTACTGCATACATGTCTAGTGTCAGATTTGGATCTGACCATCAAGACTGTTGACGTTAGCAAACTGTGTGTGGGGAATCCAGACGATATCTTCAAAGCTCTGATGGTTAAAAAGACATTTTTCAGCAAAGATGGTATGAATTGCATCATATTGAGTTTATTTATGGTAATGCTTACATTTTCATTAGGAATCAGTGTTGTGGCAGAAGTGGAAAAATCATTGCTTGGTTATCCTACCATACGTTCCAGTGGCTGTGAGATTTTGATATGTAATGGTCCAGCTAAACGGTGCTTGCAGTGTACCATGCATCGCAAAAGCCTACATGCAATGGTTTCTCAAAACAGAGCAAAATCCAGTTCTGAGAGTCATGCCTTCCAGTCATACCAACTATCGGTATTTGTCTGCACCAGATCTCCGTAGTCGTCTTACCTTGCTTCATAAAGAATACTGTAAAACAACATTGCAGCTTGAACGACTCAGGAAAAAGGTGGCTATTTACTGTGAAGAGGATAATGGAATGGAAGTGGATGCTGAAACTCATGATGACTTGAAGAGCATTGTGGTAAATAATTCTGCTACTGTTGTTGGTTTCTATCCACCTGATTCATTGGAGCGAATATTTTGGGAACAGCAGAAACAAGCAGCATCAGCAAAGAATGCACAAGCAATGAGATGGCATCCATTAATGATTAGGTGGTGTCTCTACTTGAGGCACATTTCTGGGAAGGCGTATGAAGCAATACACAGGTCTGGGTTCCTTAAACTACCAACCCAACGTACATTGAAGGACTATACCTATTTTACATCCACTACCATTGGATTCTCTGCAGAGGTGGATCGCCAGTTGATGGATGCTGCTAAACTGAGAAGTTGTGCTGAGTATGAGAAGTGTGTTATTCTGGTGATAGATGAAGTACACATCAAAGAAGACTTAGTATTTGACAAAAGAAATGGTACCTTATTGGGTTTTACAAGCCTAGGTGACATGAATATAATAAGTTAATGGGGCTACAACAGTATATAGCTGGAGAAGAAACACAGGAACTAGCCACTTCAATGCTTGTCATAATGGTTCGGGGTCTTTTCAATAGGTTGTGCTTCCCTTATGCACAATTTGCGACAGCGTCATTGACTGGAGACCAACTTATCGACCCCTTGTGGAGTGCTGTGGCAAGGTTGGAAAGGTGTGGCTTTAAGGTGTTGGGCATCATTGCTGATGGGGCTTCACCAAACCGTCGTTTATTTTAAATCCATGAAAAACAGTCACATCTGGATAGCAAGATTGTGAATCCTCATGCACCAGAACGTAGTATTTTCTTCTTTTCTGATCCACCACATTTAATCAAGACAGTGAGAAATTGCTGGTTGAACAGGAGGATGTGGGTAAGTGACAGATGTGGAGTTTCGGACTTCAAGTTAATTTTTTTCTTGTTCCCCAGTGCAATGGAAAAGAAATATTGTGGTCACATCATAAGGATTTGTATGAGCTAGAAAATGATCCTGCCAAAACTGTTCCTGGCACACGCATAGTGCCGAAACTGAAGTATGAGCACATTCATTTAATTCCATTCTCAAAGATGAGTGTCGATCTTGCAGCACAGGTTAGTTGTTTAGTCATTTTTGTATATGGTATATTGAAATGTTATTGTATTTCTTATTAGGTGTTGAGTGAATCTGTTGCTAAGGCAATGGCATTGACCGGTGGGCCAGTAGTTAGTGAAACAGTCAAATTCATAAGCATGATGGATAAGTTTTTTGACTGTCTGAATGTTGACAATTACAGCAGTGGTTATAAAGAAAGGAAGCCATTCAAGCAGCCTTATAGGTCCTCAAATGACTTTAGGCTAACATGGTTAGAAAAGAAGTTTCTGCCTTATCTGGACCAATGGGAACAAAGTGTACTGTCTCGTGATGTTGAAGATGATAAAGACAACATGTTACTTAGTCATGAAACTCTTCTTGGAATTCGTCTTACATGTCAGTTGCTGTTTGACATGCCATCCATTAGCTTACTACAGAATGTTTTTTTCATTCTAATCAGTGGCATCCTTCATTGGCTTGGTAACATACATTTTCACCCTGCTGGGTGTAACATCATTCCTCAGTGAAAAGATAAACCAGGACCCTCTAGAAAAATTCTTTGGGTGCCAGCGACAGAGAGGTGGAACCAATGACAACCCCACAGTTGCCGAATTTTGTAGGAACACACAAGCGCTGAGAGTTGTGGCTTCTTTACAGGATGATGCAGTGAGAGGCAATTGTCGAGGTCGTAAGCGCACAATTACCACTACTGTGGATAGCACAGGCCCAATACAGAAACGCAAAAAGAAACGACAGAAACGGCATACTATTTGATGCCATGGTTTGAACATGTTATAGTATACACGCATGCATACAAGTACATAATGTGACCTTGTACAAAATACATACATACGTATATTCTCATGTACAATTTCCAGCTTCAAGTGTTTTACGTAGTGCCTTTTTTATTGGAGGGTGCTGCTTTTTAATTGCTTGTATTATTCTACCCATCCACTAACATAAGCAAAGCCTCTGACAGTTATCCATAGTTTTGTTATTTCCTGAAACAAGATGGGCTCCTCCTCTTGTCCAAACTCAGCAAAAGCTATACTCCAATAGAATAAGATGTCATCATTGGATGTAATGGCATTCATCAAGACCTTCACATCCAGTGTGTGCTGTGTGCTCCTACTATTCTTGACATGCAATCGTGTTTCTTCCTCCAAGGCATAAAACACAGGGTAAACACTGCCATTAATATGCCAAAGACCGCCACGATCAACAGATTCTATCCATGCTGTGGAGTCATTGTCTGGCTCACTTTCACCTTCAACCTCAAGCCTGCGAAGGCACCAAATCAATTTATCCCTTGATGGATGTGATGACTTCTTAAACTTTTCAACAAAATGCTTGCACACATATCCAGCTGCATATCGTAAGGCACATTCCTCGATTCTGGTGATTGGCTCTGTGCTTTCTTCTTTGCTATGATGAACTGTTTCGTCTACATCTTTTTGAACCATTTTGCTTAGTATTAGATCTGTTATGTGTTGGTATAGATTAGGTGGAGGAATACTGCCAATGGCTTGCATGAAGAAGTCACACCAAGTACGCCTAAATGTTGCAGATATCCGTATCTTGTAGTAAGTACTCCACATCTTTTCTCTCCCAGCATTCAGCTTTTTAGAGGACGAACCTATGTGGCATACTGCTTTAAAAATGTATCTGTGCAGTTTGAAAAGAAACTCGCTTGCTATCTCTGTTGTTTTATTGGCAGCTATCCATTCTTTTAGACTACTTGCTGCTTTCCTCGAGGCTTCAGCAAGAGGTGATGGTAGCAAAAAACTTTCATCCACTAAGACGTCGTCCAATGTGGCAATGAATTCGCCTGAATAAAAATAATTCACGTTTCATAATGTGCAAGCGTGTACACACGTACATTAGGTGTTTTTACCTTCAAAAGCGGCATCGAAATGGCTATTTTCTCTTACACCATCAAAGAAGACGGCACATCGTGCCATGATGATGGCCTGGGTACAAGAACTATGCGGACTGCAGGTGTTAGGTCGTGTTAATTGGCTGTGTTTCCTATCTATCCTTCTACTCTAATATCAATGCCCAAACGATCGCCCCACTTTCTCATCAGAGCTTAAAAAAGTTTCCCATATGCCTCATTTTGAGATCTTAGGGTGCCCAATAGGTGATTACATATACTGTGTAACTTTATTGCCTCAAAATGTCTCCAAGCGGCTTTAATTTGTGTGGTAGTTTTTGCAGGTTAAGTTACTTGGCTCGTTCAACTCCAACTGATTTGGAATTAGAAGCTTTCAAGCTTTTTTGATGATGACATCCACGACTGTTTCATGAACTGTGTAGGTTTCGCAACTTCTGATGAGGAATGGTGTCAAGCCCAGCAGTGGTTGTCTAGGTTTGCGCTCACTGTCCCTTCACTCAAGCTCAGCACATATAGCTTCTGTCTGTTTCGCTGGTGTTGTTGATTTTGAAGACCTACAGCCTTGGATATAAGAGGAGCCAAGTGGTCAGGGATTCTTAGATTCACACCCCTAGACCCTGTTTGCAGCTTAGTCTACAACTTCTCACTCACTGACCCCACCCACAGACCCTGTAGCTCTATATAATGTATAAAGTGATTGCTGCCAGCTAAAAACATGGTTATAGCCACGAAGGAGGCCTTGTTTTATGTCCCAATATTGCCCTTACTAGTACCCTCTTGGTGGTGTGGCACAAGTAAACCCACTAGTTGAATAGCATCGGCCAATGGTGCATGTGCATACTCAATACTACATGGTTACCTTATCACTTGCTAATTTGTATTACTTGTATCAACTGGTGACATGTGATATGTAGTTAAGCCTATTGATTCCCCCGTCATGTGCGCCACGTAATGAAATCATACAATTGTTTCCGCTATGGTGCTCGCTATTTCGAGTTTCACGTAATAGCGTCTTGGAGAAAAAGATAAAGAATTTCCTCAGTGCTTCAGAAAGATTGAAGTTGGTGGATGGAATCAACCTTGGTAGGTCAGTTAAGATGTGGGTAGGGATTTTGGTGTGAGCAAAGCTCAGGCGTACAAAGTATTCAAATCCAAAGACGACCTACTAAATAAGTAGCTCTGGCTCGGTCCCTCTTCAGTCGAAGAGGGTAGTGAATAAATCAAAATGTAAGGTTGATCGTCGAAGCTGTCATTGAATGGTTTTGCTCCTTGCAAACATTCAATGGTGACCTGTGTCTCGAGAATTGCAATATACATGCAAAAGCAAGGTTATGAGGCCAAGAAGAGAGGGGTAGGTGGTCAAAAGGCTGGATTAGCAAACAGTGATGGTGTTAATGTGTCCCATTCTACGCGGCTTGTGGGAGAAGCAGGTGAGGTGGACATAAATACAGCTGATGAGAAGGTAGAGATCCTACGTAGTTCTCTCTCCATGTATGATCCCAACAATGTTTATAACATGGATGAACTAGGCCTAATTTACAAGGCAATACCACAATATAGTTATTTGATTGAGTCTGAAGTAGATATGTGATATTATGCACGAACGCCACTGGTAATGTTAAAATATCCCCAGTTGTTGTAGGTTCAGCAAAAAAACCACGTTGTGTTTCAAATGTGCCTCCGTTCCTTCCATATTGTTCTTAAAGCAGCGCTTGGTGTGACAAAACCATACTTAGGAGGTAGTGGCATGAAGAATTCCTACCTGCAGTTAAAAAGCTAACATCAGAACCTGTTGCTCTTGTATTGGATGGTTTTAGTGGCCACAATGAAGGTTGCAATGATCCCCTTAAGCAAGCAAAAATATATTCCCATATAACAACCTTTAGATCAAGGCATTATTGTAGTCTTGAAAGTTTGGTATTAAGGCAGCCTTTTAGCTCAACGGATGCGGATATTTGCCGGTTCCAATCTTTAGCACAGCAACTTCCTGCAGGAAGTGCAGGATTAAAGTATGGCATTCCACCGCATGTAGGAGATGCTCATGTTCTACTTAAAGATACATGGGACAACATCTCGTCCTCAACCATTGCAGGCACTCTCGATGTCTTTTACTGCTTCAGTTAAATGATGCAGCAAGTAGCAGTGATTATAATCAGTGTATTGAAACCAATGCAGTGAATGATATGTGCCAACAGTTGCGTAGCTTGAAGCTTTCTTTAAATTTCCTATCATCAATGGGGCTAGACACTCATAAAACTGACTTGAAAAATGCTAGCTAAATGGACGCATGTTGAAGAAAAGGGCATAGATGTAGATGAAGATGTAGAAGATGAAGAGGAACTGAACAGGAAAAGGTGTCACTTCTAACTAATACACTCAAGCGTGTGAACGAATTACAATTAGTTGGTGTGAAACTGAATGAGACTAATATAACGGAAACTGCCAGACAATTGTGTTTTTATGTGCATGATTCTGTGTAGTTATTCTCCTGTTACTTATCTCATCTTAGTTATGCTTGAACATTTTAGTTTTGCAACTTATTATCATCATATCCTTTGACATGTACAAACACATGATTTCAAAAATCGATTCATAACCTTCATCTTGTCTTGTAATTAAGTTAAAAGTAGACAGGGGGAATCGTTCGTGGAGGGGGGAGGAAAGGGTGGGCGGTGGGCATATGGCTATATGTATGTACATGTATGGAGCAGTTTTGATGTATATATAGAGCTACATGCATGCACTAATGTGTGTGTGGATCATACGCATAGAAAAAAGCAGTATTAACAATAAAGTATAGCATTAACTTAATCCAAAAGTATAGCATTAACTTAATCCCAGTGATCATGCTCCACAGACATTTGTCTGCAACGTCCATCTGCCTATAAAACAGCTAACACAATTGATCTGCGTTCCCTGTAAAAACTGTCCTAAATATATATTTTTGACAAGTAATGCTGCATGCAGCTACATGTACAATGCATTGTACGCACACATTTTCATACCAAATCGCCATAACCATATCCATTGACATGTTGCAAATGCATGATGCATGAAAATACGGGTATTTCCAACTACCAGGGTTGACACACATGAAGATCCAAAACTGCCATCTGATGTGAGAGCAGTGCCTAGTGGGGTCATACAGATACACAGGCCTGCTGATAAGGATGTACCACCTATGTCATAGCCAGCGGGGGTCATACCATAGATACAACACATAGGGATTTTCAACACCAGGCTCTCAATGGTAATCAGCTCGTTTTGGATGTAACCCCATAACTGCGGAATAAATAATAATTGACTAAGATCACGGGTTAAAGTTGTCATTGTTGACTGTTGATATGAATGAGGAAAACCTTGTGTTAAGCGCCATACAAAGCGTTATGGACAAGTACAGTGGGTGTGAATCAGCTCTATCTGAATTTATGCAGATATGCGAAGGAGCTGGACCCACTTTTACGTAAGCATTATCGCATAATGTATTATGAATGTACGTACAGTGGGTCTGGCCAACAAAAAAGTTGTTCTGTGCACTCGAATGTTGTGTGCTTATCACTTCAAAAAAAAAAGACTGCCCTTCATATCGCCTTCGGCGATATGAAGGGCAGTCTGCATGCTGTTTTTGTCCTCCCTGCCACTGGCCGCTAAATGGCCAATCCAGATCGACTAACCCCTGTGAATCACAGCAGGCGAATAAAATTCTAACGTAGGTTAAAGTGCATCCGGTGAATAAAAGTTTACTGCATGTGATCGTGACACAGAGATGTCAGGAGGGCTTTTAATTCGCTTAAAAAACGCTTTGTATCACATAACAAAATACATTAATCCATTATGAGTACGGTGAGGGCCAGTGGGTCCTGGGCAGCCGCCCCGGTTGCCCCTCCACCCCCCCCCCCCCCCCCCCTTAAATCCGGCATGCATGGCACTGCTTGTGTATGGTGTGTTGATAATAGAACACACACTTGCAAAATCGATGAATAATGACTCCTGGCCGCCCCTATTAAGACGGTCTGATAGTGTTTGGCCTTCTGGTTAGAATTGCAGCCAGATACCATGGAGATAAACACTTGAATAGCATGTACATATAGCGTAGTTCTCTTGTTAGAGCGCGTACAATTTGGTTAGATGGCAAAGAGCGTTCGCGTTCGTGGTATGGTATTTGAGGTAGGGCCACATTACACAAACGTTCAATTTTGGGGTGAGGGCGCCTATGGTCTGGTCTGGTGAGTTAAGTTATTGGCATTTGAAAAACTGGTTAAAACAATGCGCAAAAAAATAAGTTTGAAAACAAAAAAGGCATTAGATGGTTATTCGTCTTATGTATTAAAGGCGGGTTTACAATATGACGCTCGCCCAACGTAGCGTCAGCACCAGCGTCAATGAATCGTCGTATTGTAAACAATCATCGCATGCCCCAGCATCAGTTACGTGATGTGACACTGGAATAGACTTGAGTTCTATTCCAGTATCAGCGTCAGCATTATTTTAGGAATTATTAGTAAAATTATTAACTTGATTTGACAAATGGATGAGAAGTTAATAGAGGCAGTACGGGGTTTTCCGAGTTTGTGGCAGGTTTCCGCCCGTGTCTACAAAGACTTGAGAGCAAAAGAAAATTCATGGAAAGAAAGGTTATGATACTCCCCTTGTTCCCTCCGCTGAAAAATGGGACGTATCCACATTTCTCTGTGTCTTCGTCGTCTTCTGCGATGCAACAAAGCAAGGATATGAGCAATTTGCAAATTCTCCGACATGTTTATGTGCACGGTTAATTTGGGTTAATTTTGTTAATATGTAATATTAAAATGCTTTTGTGTTGCATTTACATAAAATTGTAAACCATACTGACGCTGACGATTCATCGACGCTGGCGCTTACGCTACGTTGGGCGAGCATCATATTGTAAACCCGCTTTAAGACTCTCACTGATTTGTGGAATGCCATGAAAACCATAAAAGAATTTCAAGTTGTAGATTGCCAATCCATTGGGGAGAAAACTAGCTTTTATGTGTATACTACTGTCTGGATTAAGAGTGTGGATCAAGGTGGACTATTCGGAAGAACATATCCCTGCTCATTTCGATGCACCTCTGTTATCACCTGCTTTCGAACAAGGCTGGCGTGGAGCAATTTGCAGCTAATTAGTGACATCCTCATGTCATGGAAACGCAAGGCTAGCAAATGATTTTGGATGATGAAAATGATTTTGGTATTGGTAATGAAGGTAGCAGTTTACCTGTCACCCGATTGGAATATTCAGGGTTCCATTGGCAGCTGCAGGTGTGAAGTTAGACCTACTCCCTGAAGAGTTCAAGGAAATTATACTTCATGCAACACAGTTCATTTCACTATTTACTCTTGATTACCAAGCAGTGTGGTGGCAGCTATTCCATGCACCCAACTTTAATGATTGGTCTAATCCTCTATTACTTGTTCGCATGCTATTTACTCTTCCTGTTTCAATTGATAAACTGGAAAATACCATTTCTGTCGGTTGAATGGAATGAATTAGACAGAAAATTACCTCCTGCCAGGTGTAAGTTGCAGGATGACTGGTGATTGGTCAGATTGTGGCGCCCAAAGTCGGGCCACGTGGTAGAGGGTATAAATGATTGATGAGAGAGTGAAGGGTCATTCTAAGCGTTTGAGCACGTGGCTTTTTTCTTTTTCTGTTCTTTTTTTTTTTGTTGCAATAAAGTCGAGATAAGCGATCACGAGTAAGACGGAACGACGGCAGGGTCTACAAGATCTTCTACCGCCCCGCAGACGGCAGACGAAACGACGGCAGGGTCTGCAAGATCTTGTACCGCCCCGCAGCTACAGGATAACCAAGTAGCCCTTATCCTTGGGGCCATCAACCAGTCCCAAGCCGAAATGCAGGCCCTCAGTAAGGAGATACACGAATCGCAGGAGGAGGCGGCGGAAAAGCTGGAGACGATGAGGAGGGAGAAGCCACTCCACTTCAACAAGAAGACCCACAAGGTTCAGCACTCCTTCAACCAAAGTGTGGAGAATAGGTTGAAGGGTGCTGAATCCAGCCTGGCGAAGGCAGCGCGGCTAATAGCAGATGTCCTGCAAAGGAAGCAGTCGTACGGGCACAGGAGGACGTCACTAAGGGTAAGGAACTCCTCGCCCACCGCCAGAAGTTGATCCGTATTGCCGACAAATCCGAGTTCGGCTGGGTCATCGTCGAGGAGTACGAGGACGACGACCTCGCCGTTAACTCCGACGACGAAAGGAGGCATGAAAAGGCGGAGCAAGCGGCTGAGAGGAAGGTGGGGGCGAAGAGAAGGAAGCGGCGGGACGAGGAGGCGCGTAAAGAACCTAGGCTGGGTGGCGGCCAAGCGCCAGTGGTGGCTTCGACGTCACTCCCAATCCCAAGGCCTATTTCAAGTGGTGGCGCACTTGCTCCAAGGTAGCTTGGGCCTATCTGTTACCAGTGTGGTGAAACTGGCCACGTGAGGCACACGTGTACCAAGAAGCCCGTGCCGGCCTCAGCTGTGTACCCTCCCACCATAACGTGTGTTGTTAGTGAGCCTGTTTGCGATGTGGGTCCTGTAGGTGAAGGGGAAAACGATGAAGTGGTTAATAAGAGGTGCTGGGAGTTCCAAGGTGATATTTCAGACCATGGGACGGTCAAGAACAGGTCTGTGAAGGGCTGTTTACGGGAGCATGTGTCCTTCTGGGAGCAGGAGCTGTCTGCACCTCCATGGGTCATAGATACCATTAAACACGGGTTGATATTGCCATTGCGTACTGAGCCTACCCCATACTATAGATCCAACCAGTTATCTGCCACAAGCAATTCCGAGTGGGTGGATGGTGCAATCACTGAGTTAGTACAGTGCTGCAGTTAGTATTTTTATTTTGTTCTGACAATGTGTCCTATCAATGTAAAAGTTGGTCAGACATTTTGCAAGGATGGTCAGACATGTATTTTTAATGCACACTAATCCATTTTTCCACCGATGATTTAGTAACCAACCTTCTAGCTGGAGATTCCAAATCATCACCGCTACACTTGTGAGCCTTAGCTAATTAGCATGCATTGAGGCCTACTGTGCGAGCCGTTTAATGTATTGTTTGTTTTCCGTCTATTGTTCTAATTAAGAGATACGTACTTAATAGATTATTACACAATCAACGATAGAATAAATTAGCTCGAACATACTGTCGGAAAAGATGATTGAACAAAGTATGAAATATTCGGACAAACGCTTATTATGGTCGGGAAATGTCCGATGTCCGACTGCTATCTGCAGCACTGTAGTAAAGGGTCAATACATTAGGGAAGTAAAGGAAAAGCCATATGTTTGTAGCCCATTGTCAGTAGTGGGGAACAGTTCAAGCAAGAAACGATTGGTGGTAAATATGCGGCATGTAAACAAGTTTCTCTTGAGAAGGAGTTTCAAATATGAAGACTTGCGCATAGCCATGATGCTGTTTGAGCAAGGTGAACTGATGTTTAGCTTTGACCTTAAATCTGGTTACCATCATGTGGATATTGCTGCTCAACACTATAATGTGTTCACCAAGCTTTTACGTCCATTGGTCAGGCTATGGAGAAATAAGGGTTTTAAGTCGGTGTTGTACCTAGATGATGGTGTGTTTGCAGTGCATGGGGAGAAGGAAGCTAGCAAAGCTAGCCAATTTGTACAGGATACCCTAGTGAAGGCAGGTTTGCTAACTAATGAGGAAAAATCTGTCTGGGTACCATCCCCGGTCATAGCATGGTTGGGGTTTATCATTGATCTCCAACAGGGCTGTGTGTTAGTACCAGATGCCAAACTAGCAAAGCTGCAGTCAATTCTGCAGGCAACATGTAAGCTGGCAGTTATCAGCGCCAGGTCACTGGCCTCTCTCATTGGAAAAATTTTGTCCATGGGCATGGCATTAGGTCCTGTTGCTAGACTGATGACTAGATGCATGTACGTTGCACTGGAAGGTTGGACGAGCTGGTGTGGCATGCTGCATGTGACCGACGAGGTGCAAGGGAAGTTGTGTTTTTGGGCAAAATCATTGGTCAGTTATAATGGGCAGCCCATAAGGTTCAAGCCTTCAGCAGTGAGGGTGGTGTATTCAGATGCTAGCAATGTTGGCTATGGTAGGTACATGATGGAGCATGGCCCACTTATAGCCAATGGTAGTTGGACTGCCAGCGAGGCTAAACAGAGCTCCACATGGAGAGAGCTAGTTGCAGTAAGCCGCGTGTTAGAGTTAATGGTACTTAACACTGGTTCCGTGAGAATTTGATACTTTTTTCGCTTGTTTTGTCGAACTCACTTTTTGGAAAATTAGTCGGAAGGGTTCCAATTGCCGCAATTACTATTGTACCTGGTAGTTCAACTACCTAGACGATATTTGAAGGTACAGCCAGCCTTTTAACTACTTCAGCTGAGAACCTACGTTGTTTAGAGTCGATAGAGTAAGACCGCTTACCGGAAACGGGACACATTTTTCTGACGAGGTTTTTGTGAACAAAAACTATATAAACATGCTCGCCTGGATTCGATATGTAGTGCTCCAGCATATATTTCCATTATCCTATCGTTCTAGCATCGAAACAAACACTACACTCCTTTGGATCTCGTCTCCGGACCCAAATATAGGTGGTGTGCAGGCCTACGCGCTTGCGTGAGTAAATATGTAAATCAATATCAGTAGTTACTCTGTTGATATGTGTGAAGAACAAAACAATTTCATTGTAAAATGTTAGCCATATGTTCCTGAATGCGCTTGATAAGTTCAGGCTTGTTGCCAGTCTTCTTGATGTGGTGGTGGACTAAGTGTGCCTCCAGTTCTGGCTTGGTCCACTTTAACAGGTCCTTTGACACATCAAGCTCATCCAAATTTACTCTGGACTTCTTTTTGCCTTCATCACTGTGGGGCCTTCCACGCTTACGACCACCAGCTAACAAATCGTGGGACCTTGTTCCAATGCTTTGGTATACAGCACGAATCTTCCCAACAAGTGGCAGCTCACACAAACGAATAATCCTTTGTAACTGCATCTCCTCCAGTCGGGCATAGACACCATCAGCTGATATCTTCACCTTGCCAGAATCACTGCATTCCCCAGCCTTCCAGCACTCATGTATGATATGGATTACTGTAGAGGTTAGTTCAGGGTGCATATTCTTCCTCGTGTGAGCCCAACCAGAATAAAAGTTGGGTTCAAAGGTTGCATATGGAATCTCACCTGTATCATCCACAAACATGTTTGATGCATGAGCTATGGCACCATCAACAGACAAGTCCATCTTGGACAGGAGCTCATTAGCATGCCTCATTGCAATGCTCAGGGCATCCTGAGGCTCTCTTATACCATCACACATGTGCTTGTCCAGCAATGTCTGTGACTTGAAGTGGTAGTGGCAATTAGTACACTGTGGGTAAACTGCTTGAATGGTCTTCATAGCCTCCTCATCTGCATGTAGCTTTTGTACTCATATCTCCTCTCGCTGGCTGATACCCCGACATCTCTTCCTGTAATGCCTCTTTCCTTTATTACTTGAGCACATGTATCATGGCTGTCACTGTTCAGCATCACACTAACACCTGTAAAATTGATGCCCTCCTCACCCATTGGGGCAATCAGTGATGCAGCATGGCACAAAGGAATGGACGCAATCACAGAAGGTACCTTTTGGCCAAGACTATAGTACATTATCATCTGCTGTTTGCCTGCAGATGTGACATAGTGGGTTGCATACAATTCCGATATGCCAACTACAGAAGGGATATGTGTAAAGCGGAATGGAGCTCGAAAATCAGGCTTCCCCAGCAACACTGTAGTGTTGCTAACTGAGGTGGTCATTAGCCTTTAATCTCCAGACGTCCTATGCGTAGGACGATCGTCCTACGCGTAGGACGCAGGTAAAAGTTAATATTATGGGCAAACGGTATGCAAGAAGAATGGAATAAAAATTCTATTGTCTTCAGTGATACTTTTCAGAGCAAAAAAGTGGACAACCTCCTTATTATACGTGACTGATCGAGACATGCAGTATAAAGCAAAGCCGCATAGTTGTGGTTTGGGATTGTTTTTTCATAATGGCGGCTCAACTTCGAGTAGGCACAGATATTATCGGGAAGATAAAGAAGAACTATGGAAAGAAGGGGGTTATAAGGCAGGTCTCTGGCACTCCACATAATAAAAAGTATGTAGTGCAGTGGGAAGACGGAGGCTCCACGACAGAATCTACAAGAGCCATTTGTTTGCCGCATGTCTTTGGGCAGCTAAAAGCCTCAGCGCCTGGAAAGGGAAAGAAAAGGCCCCGTGAAGTACTTGAGGTAGATGAAGACAGTCCTTTGCCTGCAGATGATGATAGTGAAGATGGGAGTGAAGACTCTTCCACGGACGAAGAGAGCGGCGAACCTCAACGGTACGCACTTGCACGCGCGACATACTATACATTATATGCATGCAAGTATACATGATGCAAAGTTCACGTACATGTATATTTTTTAATGTTTCACAGCGATGATGTACCTGGTCCTTCTGCAGATATTGACCATCCTACCAGCCACAAGCAGTCTTTGTTACCTCATGGGCGTGTTTGGGCAGTACGAGATACTTTATTAATTGATCCATCTGCGAAAGATAATGTTCACTCTGCCCGATTTCGGTGGCCTGAAGCACTGACAATGGTTGATGTCAAAAAAGAAATTGATTACTTGTACCAACTTTACCCTATGAGAGGGCTGAATCAAATGTTGGCATACACAAATGCCAATTTGCACAGTAATGGTCATGTCCAGCTTACCAGAGGTGAATTTTTGAAATACCTTGGCTTGAGACTAGCAATGGTGTGTGAGCGTAAAAGGGGTCCAATCACAATATATTGGGAACAAGGAGTACAGCCTGGTGGTACAATATATACTGGTGCAGATTTTGGGGGCCGTTTTGGTATGACCAGGCATCGATTCCAAAACATAACACAGTGTCTTTCTTTTGCTGATCCTAAGCCAGCTGTGAGAGTTGAGGATGTAAGGACAACGATCACATTGTAAATTGTGTACGTCATTCATTATACTGTTTTGTAGGATCCTTGGATTTCAATCAGGCAGCTAATCACAGATTTTAACATCACTCGGGAGAAATTTGTGATTCCTGGTCAACATGTTGTGGTAGATGAGTGCATGAGTTCTTGGACAGGTTCTGAAGCAGAGTATGTTGCTGAAGGTATGCCTCACAAGACCAAAAACCAAAAGGGGTGGGTGCTGAATTGAAATCTATGGCATGTGGTTCAACAGGAATTCTCCTGAAGCTAGACATTATGGAAGGCAAAGACGCAAATCGGCGTAAATCTTTCTCAGCAGAATTTGGAGAAGGCACGGCAGTTGTGCTGCGTTTATGTTCATCTCTTTTTGGAAGTGGGAGAATTGTACATGCTGATTCAGCCTTTTCGTCGGTTAAGACACTCTTGGCTCTTGAACAAAGGGGTCTGTACTTTCAAGGCATGGTCAAACTGGCACATAAGGAGTATCCCATGGGATTCATGAAAGATTGGGAGAATGGTCTTGCGGAAGGGGGAGTACCATCAAGAGGAGATTGGTGTTTGTTAGAGTCGAAGACACCACAGAACACAAATATGTATGCACTTGGTTGGAAAGACAGAAAGTTGAAGACCATTATTTCAAATGCAGGTACCACCCTTCCTGGGAATCCCAGCAAACGTAAACGACACAAGAAGGTGGAAAAAGGAAACAGTTACCTACTATAAAGAGATCTCTCGACCTTCAATGATAGAGCTTTTTTTCAGCTGCTTTGGTGCTATAGATGTCCACGATCACTACCGCCAGGGGTCCTTGGCGTTTGAGCGAGAATGGTACACTCATTGTTGGTGGCATCGCATGTTTGCAACCATCTTTGGAATGTGCGTAGTTGATGCTTACATGGCATACAAATTTGAGGCTGAAAAGAATGGTGATGCAACTGATGATTTTAAAGGGTTTATTGGGAAGCTTGCCTATCAGCTGATCCATAACCAGTACCTTGATCAACCAATGGAACTACGCAGCACTTCCAATGAGCATGATGATGTCAGTGAAGGTAATTTTCTCATAATACCCATGGTAATGTACATGTATAATTTGCTTTCATTTTTTTACTGCATACAGATCGATGTACGCCATCGACTAGATTTTGTAAAACACACCCCTTCATACAGTGGTGCAACTGGTCGAAAGCAACGGAAGTGCAGGATATGTTCAGCAAAGACGTCATATTATTGTGTAGGATGCTCAAACATTGGAGAGAATGACCTGTATGGATGCTGTGAACCAGGCACACGAGACTGCTTCAGAAGCCATTTAGGCAGAGTTGGACTGTAGTTAATTAACATTATCATCTCAATCTATGTGCTATCTGGTCAGTAGGTTTGTTTTGAAAATATAGCTAAATGCATGTAAGAAGTACTGCATCGTCAGTAGAAAATAGCAAAACTGATTGGATATGGAACTGCCAAAGATTTTGTAAAGTAGCACACACATCAAGCTAGATAAATCATTTTTAAAAACCTATAGTTGTCATACATTTTTCTGCAACAATAAAATATTTAACATAATGCATTTTGAAGGATGGCATTCATTTATTTAGATATATCAGGCCACCTGAATCACATAAAAATTAATTTTTAATTGATAAATTATATGTGACATCATACAACAATGAAGACATGGATGCTAGATTATTTTAATTCAAGTTAGAACAAATGTTGAAAGTATGGTCCTACGCGTAGGACCTGGCCCTGGAGATTAAAGGTTAGAGCTACAGCAAGCTGCTTGGGTGTAGAAACCTTCCTTCCACCGTCTCCCTGCGCCAGGTAAGCATCGACTTGAGTTTGCTGGTGGGAGAAGTGTGTGTCGCAGACATCCTTTCCACTCTGTGCCTCGTTGTGGTAGTAGGCCACCAGCTTCAGCCCAGCAGCAGAGCACACATGAGGCAGGAGCAATTTGGTCTGGTTGCCAGCAAGGTTTTTGGCATTGTCGCTCTGAACAATGACCTTAGTCAAATAGGGAAATCGACGCCGCATAGCATGCATGGCTGCCTCCAAGCAAGACAGCACAACATTGGCATCAGCCTTCTGTTCATCTTGGATGATACAGTCAATGAAATGAAGAGCCACTTTCTTTGTCTGTAAATCATTATCCTCCACCACCTCCTCCTCCTCCTCCTCCACCTCCTCCTCATCATCCTCCACCTCCTCCCCATCATCCTCCACCACTACCTCATCATCCTCCACCTCCTCCTCATCATCCTCCATCCCCTCCTCCCCATCATCCTCCACCTCCACCAGGACGCAATGCTCTTCTTCCATCCCTTCCCCACAATCCTCTTCTTGCTCACTTACCTCATTTACCTGCAGGTCCTTCAACCGTGCCCTCTCCGCTGTGAAGTCTATCTCCACATAAGGCTTCATGATGGGCTCATCACTCCTGGTATCTTGCAGTGTGTTCGCCTTTACATGCACCCCAGCTCCCCACCACAGCATTCCTTTTTTCCCGTAGTAAGAGTCACCTCCCTCACGGAATCCTTTTGCCAGGAACTTCTGTTTGAAGTCAAAGACCACATAGGCAGTGTTACAGTCCATTTGAGCTATGGCCATCTTCATCTGGTATGCCTGTTGCGCTGCTAGCATGACATGGGCCATATACTGATACGAGCGACGCTCACACTGATGCAAAGCAAGCAGCACATCAGCCATCTCAGGCAGTCTGGTGGGGTCCTCATCCAACCTAGTCAGAGCCACATGCCTCAGCCTGTCATAAAATAGAAATGGACTCCTGCAGGCATTGCACTCCAATTGACCACCAGCTTTTGGATTCCTGTTTGGTTTCCTGTTTGGTGCCAGGTCCAGTGAAAACACTGGTGAATGGGTGGTGGCGAAATTGCTCTTAATCTCCACAGCTCCCCTTGCTAGTCCACAGCAGTTAAGTTGCTCTCGAATGTGTCTCACAAACTCCACCTGAGTGGCTGGCACATCATACATGTCAGGATCTGAAAGCAACTTCTCCAGCTCCTTGTATGCCTTAAACTGTTGGGCTTCATGCTCCTGGGGCAGATGGTTGTGCTCTTCCCTGTCCTCTGCTACCCTCACCCCCTCCCTTGCATGTACAGCATAGCCATAGCTGAGGAACGTGTAAACATGGGAACGGAGGCCACACAGCTCATCACGTAGGGTGTGATCCAGGTCTGATAGTGGTGCAATGACATCAATGATCTTGTCCACAATGACAAAGTTGTCAATGTGGAAGTTGACCTTGATGTAGTCCACCCCTGCACGTGCTTCGTGCTGCTTTCCACCACCAGTGATGTTGTTGGTAATGGAGTAGAACAATGTCTTTCCAAGATGTGGCTTCCCAGGCAAAGCATTTTTGTACTTGTCAGAGTACACTCTGAACATGGTGGCTACATCATGCTTTAACACAAGCGACCTCATTGCATACACATTTTCTAGGTCTTTCCATCTGGGATTCGTGTTTGGGGAACGCTTACGGGCTTCCCACGCTAGACGACCAATGTTTTCATCGCTGTAGATGAAATCAACAGCTGAATGGATCACATCCCTGTGTACTCTAGACTGTGTCCCACTATGCTCTTCAAGTTCCACACCATGTGTAAGGTAGAGATTATCCACCTTGGCTTGAAATAGCAAACGTTTAGCAGAGCTTTTACTGATTGCAAGGAGGGATGCTACTTGTGCACTTGGAAGACTGGCTAGAGGGACAAGAAATCTCCTTGCATTGGTTGATGTGTACCATTTCTCATGAACAAGCACATCCCTGATGGTGGTGGGAATAGTGGTAAGCATGTCCATGTCTAGCGGTGGTGCAGCAACAGAGGGGACCTGATCATCATCAATTGGCTCAGCCTCAGTGATCTCTCCTATGGCAGCCACAACAGACTTTATGCTGAGTGCAGTCTTCAAATCGGCATCAGATTTTAACCTGAGATTTGGAAGTAAAATGCGGGCCCATGCCTTGACTCCTCTCCAAAACACATTTTCTACCCGATGCATACCAGCAGCATCGATCTCGTCATTGGTGGTCGCGTATAGCACTTGCTGCCTAACATCAACATGCGGGAGTCTTCGTACGCTACTATCATAATCCTCGCAGCCCATGCACTCCAGTATCTCAATGATGTGTGCTTGCGATGACGCATGGCGATAGGTGTAAGTGCTACATGTAGGCTCACTGCAATCCTCAACCGCCATCCCTACAGATACATCTGCAGAATGGACTCTAGTTTCCCTTTCAGGATTGATCCGATATGGAGTCTCAGATTCATCCGACTTCCTTGGACGACCTCTAGTTTGTGGTTGGCATGGCAACATTTGGTGCAATTTGTTCCAGCATAGCAACGATCGCAAACCGGCTTCTTATGCTTCAACGAACATACGAGCGCCATACTATGAAATCCCCTAACCACAATTAATTAGTGAAAAAGTATTTGGCCTGGATACAAGGCACAGCTGTGTTCTGCAAGAACCGAGCCATCATAGAGTACGATAACTACTGCGGTCTTAGTTTGATACCAAATGAAGTCTAAAAGTGCATCCAGGCATGCTATCAACAGCTTCAGAAAAAAGTGTACTCAGCTACGCTCGAGGACCGAAAAACAGCAAACCGCGTCACTATGAGTGCATACTGGTTAGCCAATGCTATACATGCAAGGCTAGAAATAACGGGAAACATCACTGCGATAGTATAACTAAGCTAAAATGTACTTTTCCACATGATTGGCGCTTTTCCGACTAATTTTCCTAAAGTTGGGTTCGACAGAAAAAGTATTAAATTCTCACGGAACCGGTGTTAAGCTTTCTGGTGAAAGAGTGCGTTGGTTTACTGACAATTTAAATATAGTCCATATTTTGAAAGTGGGTAGTAGGAAGCCACAGTTGCATGAAGAAGTGCTGAAAGTATTTAATATGTGCGTGGAGCATCAGATTAAGTTGGAGCCAGAGTGGGTTCCGCGAGATGAGAATACAATAGCAGATTGCATCAGTCGAATCGTGGACTATGACAATTGGCAGTTGGTGCCAGAAATGTTCTATTGGTTGAATGGGCAGTTTGGGCCCTTTTCTGTAGACAGGTTTGCAAGCAATTACAACACACAATTACCCAGGTTCAACTCTAGGTATGCTTGCCCTAATACGGAGGTAATTGATGCATTTACAGTTGACTGGAGTGAGGAAAATAACTGGCTTTGCCCACCTCCTTCCCTCATGGTGAGGGTCCTGCGTCATGCCCAGCAGTGTAGAGCACGTGGTATGATTGTCATACCTTGCTGGCCATCGGCCCCTTACTGGCCTCTAGTTTGCTCGGGTAGCGGGTATGCATCGTTCGTATTAGCAACAATTGAGCTGAGGACATGTATGGATGTGTTCATGCCAGGTAGATCCGGGGCTTGCAATACACCGGTATTGGCTATGAAAATAGCTTTTTGAGACTGAGCATTTCTATAAGCCGCCGGGCAGGTATGGTGTTTGTCACCGGGCTGTTGTCAGTTCGTGTTCAGCCACTGGGCTGGTGTGTTCAGCCATTTAGCTGCTGTGTATTCAGCCACTGGGCTGGTACAGTAGGAGACACGAAAAAGGTTACGTTCCGTTTACATAAAACGATCGTTGCGCGGTGTTGACTACAGCCTCTTATACGAAGTACAAATTGCGTCTGTAAGGTGTGTTGATGGGTGTTGATTGCGTACACGCATTACATCGTTTGCACTACCTGGCTGCACGCTACCATTGCGTTTGTGCGCCACATTCGTCATGAGTCCCTCTAGCTATCGCGATGCGTTCTGAAGTCTTCAGAAAAAGAAAGTAAGTCTCTCCAAATCGAACGGCAACCAACCTAACAACGTTGTGATGGTTTATTTATCTGCGCTTGATTCCAGAAGCATTCCAGAAGCATAACGTGCGTACGTAAGCGTAGGTACGATGCGCACAATTGAAACGATACGTACAGTCGTAAACGTATTCATACATGATAATTGATACCGTCGATCGTGTTAACTCCGTGTATACCAGCGTAGTTCGAAACTATACAATCGTACATACGGCGTGCTAACAATACGGAACGTAACCTTTTTCGTGTCCCATACTGTATGTGTTCAGCCACTGGGCTGGTATGTGTTCAGCCACTGGGCTGGTTTGTGTTCAGCCACTGGGCTGGTTTGTGTTCAGCCACTGGGCTGGTATGTGTTCAGCCACTGGGCTGGTATGTGTTCAGCCACTGGGCTGGTTTGTGTTCAGTCTCTGGGCTGGTATGTGTTCAGCCACTGGGCTGGTATGTGTTCAGCCACTGAGCTGGTATGTGCTCAGCCACTGGACTGATGTGTGTATTCAGTCACCGGACTGGTATGGAGTCAGCTATGGTTATTTTATTACATGTTGTAGTTGTGCAGTGTTTAATGCAGAAAATTCTTCCCTGCAGATATCTGGAGCTCAGGATGTGGCCTCTACTGACCAACTTAGAGGACCCAGAGCTGCATCGCCTGGCCGCAGCTCTGCCAGCCACAGTCTTAAGGAGTCGAGCTGACAGCACTACCAAGAAGTATCTGGGCGCCTACAGGAGATGGAAGACCTGGACAGATAGTAGGCAAGGCGTACCTAGTTTCCCTGTACAGGACGTTCACCTGGCTCTCTACCTGCAACACTTAAGTGAGTCACTAGAGTCTAAGGCAGCGGCAGAGGAAACAGTGCATGCCTTGTCATGGTTGCACCAGATGGCTGGTTTGAACCCTGTGGGTGCATCCCCATTGGTGCAGGTCACACTGGCAGGTATAAAAAGGATCGTGGCTAGGCCTAAGGTTCGTAAGGAGCCTGTGACAGTTGACATGCTGCAGGCCATGGTTGAGGCTGCAGGCACGGAACCATCCCTTACTGAAGTGAGGTTGTTGGCCGTGTGCTTGTTGGCATTTGCAGGATTTCTGCGCTGTGACGAGTTAATAAAGCTTCGGTGCTCAGACATTTCCTTTAATGCTGAGAGCATGCGGGTTAGTATAAAGTCCAGTAAGACCGACCAGTACCGGGATGGGGATGAAGTGGTTATTGCACGCACAGGCACACCAACTTGTCCAGTAAATATGATGACTCGTTACTTTGACATGGCTGGACTCACAGTGCAGTCTAGCGAGAAGGTGTTCAGGGGTATTGTACATACGAGGGAGGGTGAGAAACTTCGCAAGTCCTGTGGGATTAGCTATACACGCCTCAGAGAAGTAGTGTTGGCGAAGATAGGCCAGTTGGGGTGGGACCCCACGCTGTTTGGTATGCACAGTCTCCGAGCTGGTGGTGCTACCACAGCGGCTAATGCTGGAGTCCCTGATAGGCTGTTTAAGAGACACGGTCGCTGGAAGTCAGAGACTGCAAAGGATGAGTACATAAAAGATGCAGTAGAAAAGCGCTTAGAAGTGAGCAAGCGCTTGGGTTTGTGAGCAGGTTGTACCCACTAGCAGTAAACATTCTTTCTTTGCATTGTCTAGTTGTGACGTATGTTCGTGTTGTATCATGCACATTCGGCGAAAACCAATGTTAAAAGGTTGTCATTGTGGTCATCTTGCATGGGCAGAGGCAGGAGGGGTATTTTCTACTATGAAACTACTTAAAATATAGAAGAGATCTCAGATGAGAAATGACACCCTAGAAGATCTACTAGCCATCAATATTGATAGAATTCCTTTCAATGAATTTAATCCAGATCCATGAATTAACATCTGGTGGAACGCTAAGTATAGAAGGCCCATTCAGAAACCTAGAAAACCCTAAAACACAGGCAGGAGTGACGAAGACAAAGAAGCTAACGATGTTTCCAATTCTGATGACGGAACCTTGATGCTAGATGACTTGGGATGACTTCACTATGATGTACAATACTCACATGTAATCATTATTGTTTTCATTTCTGTATTAAAAATAATTCTGAAGCCTAAGTAGTGTTACACAATCAATAATGATTTGACCACCCATTTTAGCTAAACGTCCAGTCAAATCTTACATTGACTGGACATTTGTCCGGTCAATATGAAAACGTTATTTTTGACTCTGTACAGATATCATTTGTTCAAGATTCAGTGAATGAGTTATCTATTACAAGTACGCATCTTTGAAGGGTGGAGCAGATTATAAGACTAAAGGCTCAGCAAGTGATTTTTTGTTGCCAGTTTTACCAACACCTTCTTTGTGTCCCACATTTGCAAGCATGCATAGGTGGTACTGCACCAACGTCAGTCAATAGGTGGGGGACGTGGTATATCAGATAGGAAATATACAGTAGGCGTCAGATTAAAAAAGTCACATTTCATTTTAGTGCGACGATTACTGCACCATGCAGTCTTTTAACAAACACCATATTCTCCTTTCACCCTTTCGTATGTGTCAAACGATACTTGTGAACTGCGCAACTCTGTTTAACCTGGTTATGTAGTTAAGCACGCGGCCTCTTTTTAAAATAGTTGATAGTTTAAACGATGGTGCTTTGAAACGCACTGAAAGAACTGAGTAAGTATAAGTAACTTTCCTACATAATCGAAAAAGTGTATGATATTGTACTTGTTCCGAAGAACTGTTTTTCCTAATATTCTGGGCCCAAGGAGAATTCAGTAAAGAGGGTGCCGAAGGAGAAGGTGTTGCCATCGGTGAAAGGAGCGGCGCATGAGGTCGGCAGCACTGTACAAGTGAAGGATGGGGAAAATGTTTATAGCGGACAGATCGCAACAACTGGTAAGAACAATTGCTAGGCCTATACTAGTACCTGCACTTACATGGCACATGTATCATTTTAGGCGAAACTGGTCGATGGAATCCTTCTGAAGTGACACTAGAAGTGGGCGAGAAAAGAAAAGCGAAGACCCTTCCAAAAGAGTTGAAGAAGAAACGAGACGATGGGGTGGAAAAGGAAGCGGATAATGTAGTGGAGGGAAAGGAAGTGGATGATCAACAGGAGGGGAAGGAAGATGATGTGAGGACGGTGTTAGTAACGAAGGGAAAGGAAGTGGATGATCGAGCGGAGGGAAACGAAGATGACGCAAGAATGGTGTTACTAGCGGAGGGAAAGAAAGTGGATAATCAAGCGGTAGGAAAAGAAGGTGACGCGAGGACGGCGTTATTAGCGGAGGGAAAGAAGTGAATGATCGAGCGGAGGGAAAGATGACGCGAGGATGAAAGGAAATGAGAATGGTGCGAGGACAAAAGGAAATGAAAACGAAAGGAAAGAATAGTAGTGCTGTAGTTAAGGGAAAACTCGGAACAGTAAGAAAGGGAAAGGATGACGGAGCAGCAAAGACAAAAGTAGCTAAGAAGAAAAAGGAAGATGGTAAATAAATTTGTTCTATTTTAAATTTAAATCTGTTTTTCCCTATTTGCAGGTAAAATACTTGTTGTAGGCATGTTGCCTGACACCACTCAGGTATATAGTTATTGGTTTTACTTGTTGTCTTACAAATGTTACCTTCACAGATTGCAGAAAGTCTCCCGACATGTTCAGTCCAACAGCCAGTGCCTAAAGGTAATGTAATGGTCAATTTCAATACATGTACAGGGGGAACGATAACGGTCGTTCATTGGTCAAAAACCGATCATTTAAATCACGTGACCGTTGTATTATTTGCACGCTCGGTTAGCAATGTCAGCTCAAAAAATAAGTGTCTGTCTCGAAGAAAAATGTGAAGTTGCTGAAGGGACACGTAAAACAGCTAAGTGTTCTGTTTCTGTTAAAACTGCTGATCAGTGGAAAGCAGAAAATGATAAGGCCTTAAGCACGAGTCTTTGGCTAAGGTACGATAAAGTCAATGCGTGGGGGTAGCGTAACCACGCTGACATGCTCTTTTTACATTAGATACAATGAAAGGCAATTAAGCTGTAGGAACTACAATGAAGCTTTTATTACAAGATCGTGTAATCTTGTCTCTCATCTGTGAAAGACCACGCAAGTTCCTACATGCATGAGTGGGCAATGCAGCTCGTCAATACTCTAATGTCATCGACTATGCACCAATAGCAAAAGCGCTTTGTACAATCGATGCGCCTCCAAGCTTAAGAAAGTTTTGAGATTGTATACATGCACTGCAAAGAACACATGGCATACACAAAAATGAGCCCATTATGTGAATTGGAAGAAAAACATGGGGTAGATCTTGGCTCAGGGTACAAGAATTAAAGTGCGAAACAATGCTTAGTTGCTTACTAGCTAGATTACTATACATGTTATTTATCATTGTTCGACCAATATATATAAATGACTGAACATGTTCAATATTGTTCAGACATTCTGTCTGATCAATTTTGCAATCTTATCGTTCCTCCTGCATGTAGTACCATTGCACCCTTATGCACTCATCCCTAGGACATATCTTCTCCAATCTGTGGTGGTGATAACATCTACACCTATATGCCTAATGTAGATATTTCAGGTGGCTCACATGACAGTGAACATGCATCACAATTGGATGAATCTGGTTAGTAGTGCAATATGAACTACTTGTTACAATAAACATGTACAAATTGTACTTCAGATACCCTACTCCTTGAACTAGAAGTCGTGAAGACAAAAGAGCAACTTGAAGAGCTCCAGAAACAGCACACCGTCCTGCAATCCCAGTACAGTGAGATGAAGACTAAAGTAGAGGAGGTGCTGAACACACAAAGATTGATGGAGGGATACCTAAAAGAGCTCATGTACCACTTCAACAATCCAATGAGATTCACTGCCCCCCCCTCCCTCTTAACCATGGAACAACTGTGCAGAGTTTGGCACCATACCACATGGTTTGAGTCCTGGAGTACTGCAATCTACAGGCCTGAATTGCATTCCATTCTCCCAAGGTCAAGTACCACCACGAGCTGGTTTGGATGTGTACATGTCTAGAACTGTTGGACCACTGTCCAACAGTTCTAGACATGTACACATCCACACCAGCTCGTACGTCTGTGCCTAACCAGAGCTCAAATGCCTAGAACCCAATTGCACTTCACAAACACTGAGTCTCTTCAAACGCCATCCATCCAGGCATTATCCATCCAGGCATCATCACTGTCCATCCAGGCATTATCCATCCAGGCATCATCACTGTCCATCCAAGCATGGTCTCTATCCATCCTGGCATCATCACCGTCCATCCAGGCACCATCTTCATCACCATCAGCAGCTAACCAGCCAGAACCAGCTCATCACCAAACACTACCACAGCCACTACCACCTGTAAGGCAGAACACAGCAAGGTGCTTGGACTCCTGTGAAATTAGAAAAGAATTGTTGAGACCTGTAGATGAAGTGCTGCTCCTCAGCGCCAAGTACCGAGTTCTGAGTAAAGCCTCTACTTTGGCAGTCAAGCTGGCCAAGGAGGCATTCTTTGGTGACAATGTCCTGGTGCGGTGCACAGTGGCTGGGTCAAGAGAGTTTCCAGGGTTACCTCACAAAGAAATGCAGGAGTTAAAGGGTGTCATGCTAAGGCAATTTCCACTGTTCTGGCAGACGCCAGTTCACTTTGAACTCACATGGAAAGATTGCTGCAAATCAATCGGCCAAGCACATAAGAGTCTGAGAGATAAAAATAAGACTGTGCAGTGAACTATGGGTGATGGGTGTTTGAGCATATCTTTCATCTTGAATGAGAACCTTAACAACTAGATACAATCCTGGGATAGGTCAACTGACCTTTGAAGGGTCATGATCCCTAGTCTATGCACACCTCCCCTTTGAAGGGTCTAAGGGTATGGTCTTCCATATGCCTCCTCCCTATTGATGGGTCTACGGCTATGCTCCTTCCCGTTGAAGGGTCTAAGCTCTACATGCCTCCTCCCCTTTGAAGGGTGGTCATATGTACATCCTCCCCTTTGAAGGGTCCAAGGGTATGGATGCCTCCTCCCCTTTGAAGAGTCTAAGGCTCCCCTTTGAAGGGTCTAAGGGTATGGATGCCTCCTCCCCGGTCTGAGGGTATGGTCGTCTGTTTGCCTCCTCCCCTTTGAAGGGTATGGTTGTCTCTGTCTCCTCCCCTTTGACGGATCTAAGGGTAATGGCCTCCTCCCTTTTGAAGGGTCCAAGGGTATGGTCGTCAATATGCCCCTCCCCTTTGAAGGTTCTAAGGGTATGGGCTCCTCCCCTTTGAAGGGTCCAAGGTATGGATACCTCCTCCCCTTTAAAGGGTTCTAAGGGTATGTGTCTACAAAGTTCTAAATTCCAGGACTATTAACAGTACTGTACATGTTGATGAGACCATATATGTGTATGTAGATATATGATTTCTTGGTATCTAGCCAGTAGCATACCCATTCACTTCTATTATTTTTTATGCAAGTGTCTTATATATCTTCTGCACTTTTCTCTGTCCACAGTGTTCCAGAAGGCAAGAATGCCATCTATAAGCTCCTGTTTAACCTTCGGCTTCACCTCACAGCAGATGAATTCCTTCTGCTCATGCCAAAGGTTCTCGATGAGTTAATGTCAGGAGATTCAGAAGTTTTCCACCAGTTCACACCATTATCTGCCATCCATTGTAATGCATATCTTGATGTATGCTTAGGATCATTGTCCTGCATTAGGTGAGGACCGTTGGAGTAAAGTGTGTGAATGGTCAGGCAACAAAGATGAACACAATATCTCCACAAACAGCTCCTTCTTCATGATACCCTCAAATATGCATATGGCTGCCCTCCCTTGCATGCTGATACCTACCCAAACGTGAACCTTTAGAGGATGCTGTGGCCTATGAAATATAGATATAATTGGGGTTATTGACAAGCTCACATTGGCTTTGGCTTTGGAGGCTGTCCTATTTTTCTGCAACAGAACCTCCTACGAGACTCCAGTACATCCATCTGTCCAAATCATCGTCAAATATGTCGTTGAGATTCTCTCTCACCCAAGTCAGTCACTTTACCTTGTTGACATCTCGTATCAGCTGGCAATATGCGCTGCCTCGAAATGTCCACCCAAGATCCTTTCTACAGCGCAAAACAGTATGAACACTAACTTTGTAGCCACGAGACGTCAACAGCTTGTCCAGCTGATATGCTGTTGTTTCAACATCAGTTTGCATCTGCTGTTCCACCAGTGCTTTGATCTCTGCTGTGATTGATGACAGACGACCTGACCCAGGTTATCGATGGATCAATCGGTAGATTTCGTACTGTTTTAGGAACCTGTGAATACATTCACGGGTACATTCAATGCCCTCCAATCGCAAGCGCTTGTAGATACATGTAGTTGGCGCTTTGTGCCCTTTCCGATGATTAAAAAGGATGCGACGCTTGACATAATCGCGGTACACCATTTTCAAAAAAACAACAAGTTATTAGTTAAGCGACACGGTAAAAAAAAAACTATGATGTCACAATGCGGTACTAATACGAACAGTGCAATTGATTTGAAGACAAAACTAAGCGAAACCCAAAGCCATACACCAGTGCAACAATCGTCGCACTAAAACGAAATGTGACTTTTAATCTAACGTGACTTTTAATCTGACGCCTACTGTACTTGCATTCTTTGTTGCATGTGTGGGGGTCTGGTGGTGGTGCTTTGCCATTCCAACTGGTGCATGATTGGACCACTGAGCTGTCCCTAAAGGTACAATTGATTGGACAGTCCCTAAAGGTACAATTGGTTGAACCTTCCCCCCCCCCCCCCCTGCACACATAGATTGATTTAGCCATTCGATCATGAATACATGCGCATCATACACATACATGTATTAATAATGACCACATTCATTCTAAGGTACATGTACACCAATACAAGTACATGTGCTCATGTGCAAACATGTATCACACACATGCATATATGACTACATACGTGCACACAAACAAACACAGACACTACAACACATGCTACAACACACACACACATGCACACACACACACACACACACACACACACACACACACACACACACAGAGCACAGACCTGGACTTCTGCTTTCCTTCCTCCACTATTTCCCTGAAGAGGTGGTGGAGTAGCTGGCATGGGTCCACTGGGTCCCTGCACTGTATGAACACCACATTCTTCACATCAGTGTGGGTGGCCTGGAACCTCCTCTCCTGGCTGCCCCTCTTCAGGTTCTTCAGACCTTCCATCTCCCTGGCAATGGCGTCCTCAATGTCTTCCCCTGCACTGTCACTGGCCACATCAGCACAGCCTTCCGGTCCATACAGCGTATCTCCATACTACAGACACATGACACATGTACACATCTGCACTACACATGGTGTACATATGTCCACACACGCCCACAACACATATACATAATTGCACTACCTATGAGTCACGTACAAATCAGCACACAAACACAGGTACATGAACACGTCGACATGCACACACAATAGTACAGCAACTGATGACAACAAACAATACAGCACACATGTAAATGCCTATTGTACATGCACAATGCACGAGCCTGACTATCCACACCACACATAGAGCTGTAGGTCACTGAGTAAACAAAGGTCACAGTTATATAGGGAATGGCATGGCGTGAGTGGAGGGTCTGGCATGGTCTTTGCAACAGGCCGTTAGATGCACGGCGGGACGTGCATCAGGTCATTAGTCAGCGACTGCGTGTGACGCACACAGAGGTGAGTGCATTGGGGGGTGCGTGGTGCATGATTGTGAATGCTTTTTATACACATGCCAAGCAAGCATGACAGCATAACCTCGCATGACACATTTTGACACTAACGACATGTACACTCGGTATAAGTGAAGAGCAATCACAAAATAAAGTCGCCGGCTGTGACTCGCGATGCATGACACGAGGTTACACATAATGCGTGACACAAAGTTATACACTGTGACACATGACGCATGGTACGCAGTACCAGGCAATACGAGTCCCCATGAGGCCCTACTATACAATGGGATCATTGCCATGTAGATTGCACCATGCATCTTGCACTCACGCGCAATGCCCTACCCACTGTCAGCCCCTATGGCTCACAGCAAAGGCCCTGCCAGCCCTCCATCACGGCGCACCAATCCCTATACACTGTCACCCACATCCTAGATGGCTGCATGCGCCTGGCTAACCACCCCACACATAGAGCTGTAGGTCACTGAGCAAACACAGATGACCCACATCATAGATGGCTCCATGACTAAGACTACCCTGGCAGTTAGAATGGGGGCGGGGGGGTCAAAGCTACCCTCTGATATTGCAAGCCATACACAAAGCATAGGTGCTGGATTTGATTTCATGCCACACATACTATGTATATACAGCCCTTACAGTGATAGCTCCAGATATTACACTGATGAGTTGCTAGCTAGCTTTCCTCGACCCAGGTGTGAATACTCACAGCGTTCAAATATGCTATACTATAGCATACATGTACTAACCTTCACTCAACAGATATTCACATTTCCATAACAGGGCACTGTCATAACATGGAGTCGTCCTACCCTATTCAGCTTGATTATCATCTTGTACACACTTGCAAGTACTTTTGTAAACTGAAATGCCTGAGTAAATGGCAAGTTGTTGTGTGGGTCTTCAAACTTTGAACACTGCACTCCATCATGATGTCAGCTACAACACTGGAATGTCAATTGACCAGATATGAAGGTGAATATTCCCCAGACATACAATATGTTGGAACAATGACATTAACGCTATGCAACTGGTCATACCGCTAACACGTTTTTAAAAGACGGATTTTATTCATATTAATGTCATTCCACCTCCCCCTTACCACGTGGAGTATGCTAATCTAAGCGCACTCTAAGCGCATAACCACCTGACCGTACCTCGTTAAGTAGCTGATAGGCCTCCAAAACGCATCGCTTCTCCGGCACATTAGTGGTTATAATGATTCCTTTCATTCCCGGACTAAGGTCCGCCTCTGGAAGGCCCAGACGCTGCAAAGGAAGCAACACTTAAAAGCTTTCATATGGGGCCAACGCAAAGTACCCTTTTCTTTGGAGGACGCACGCCATAGAAACCCGGCGCCCCAGACATGCAATCGCTTAACTATATTGAACGCATTTTAATATTACATTAGCAGTCATTCATCTAGCGTCTAAATAGGTATGCACAATTTATAGAACAACGTAAATATATAAATCAAAGCGAATACGCATAGATTCATGTCCATTGTACATATGCTCCCACAGCATGGGCTACAATATTAATATTATATATATATATATATATGCTTAGGTTGTAATTACGCAACATGCACATGTACTACAACCTAGTAGGAATCGAAACAGAATATATTGGGCCAAACATGTAGAACAGAGAGCCTGAAATGAAACGGAGCACTCAATTCGAAAATCGTCAAGCAGATCCAGAAAAGAAACGGGCAACTGAAAGGCAATGGTACTGAGCTGTTAGTATGTTGAGTGATGTCTGTCCTTCATGTGATCACTGGTGTACACAGACATCATGGATGTGCTGGCCAGGACAATTGGTGCTGAAAACTTTGCTAGCAGACGATATAGCCCCCTCCCTTATGTCCCCTCCACACAACCCCTTATGTCCCCTCCACACCACCCCTTATGTCCCCTCCACACAACCCCTTATGTCCCCTCCACACCACCCCTTATGTCCCCTCCACACAACCCCTTATGTCCCCTCCACACCACCCCTTATGTCCCCTCCACACCACCCCTTATGTCTCCTCCACACCTTCCTCATATTTTGGCACTCCAGTTAATAAACTGTCACAGGGTGGGGTCAAAATGACATTATTCTGTCATGTTAATAAGCATTAACTAATTGACTATTGATGTGCTCTGAACAGCTGGTATGTGTAGTTAGATGTAGCCCCATTAACATACACTTGTAAGTTAGCAACCACCAGATATGACAGCATTGCTTGTAACCGATACCACAAAAGTGATTCATTACTCAACTAGCAACCTGCATCAGTCAGTCATATAGCATTTCATCATATGACGTAACAGAATTCATTTGCAATGACTAACGATGTATGGGCAGTATACTACAGGATGTGTGAGCAGTATACTAGGGATGTGTGGGAAGTACAGTATATTGAGTCTTTCATTAATTGAATATTTTGAGATCATGCACTTTTGCTAGTAGGTGCACATGTATGAGTGTGTGTAATAGGGGTGCACATGTGTGATATGTGTAGTAGGTATACATGTGTGATGTGTGTAGTAAGTGCACATGTGTGATGTGTGTAGTAGGTGCACATGTGTGATATGTGTAGTAGGTGCACATGTGTGATGTGTGTAGTAGGTGCACATGTGTGATGTGTGTAGTAGGTGCACATGTGTGATGTGTGTAGTAGGTGCACATGTGTGTGTGAAGTGTTGATAACTTTCCGCGTAATTTTGGGGATGACATCTGGACATACATGTATGGGGTGCACACTCCAAAACATTTCATCCATCTCTATTGCCAATTAAGACATGCACTGCCAGGGAAATGGTTGTGAGATCATCATATCCTTCATCCCTTCACATCCTCCCATCCCATCACATCCTCCATCCCATCACATCCTTCTGAGAAAAAGGTCCAGTGCAGACTCATCATTGCAGGTCTTCTCTGGGTGAGGGCAAAGCAGAGGTAACCTTGAGGTATGCATTAACTAATTAGAATATCTGACAGGTTGTTACGGAATACGGAATCACCAGGATGGTGACCTCATAGTGCTCGATGCTTATGACATTACGGCAATACACAGTATAACCAGTACCCACCAGCAGTATGACCTTGTTATGACCTTGCTATGCCCAGCAGCAAAGGAAATATTAGCAAAGGAATTGTGATGATGTTGACATGTTCCATCAGCCCATTTGGAATGTTTACAAGGAATCAATGCAAAGTTGCGAAACATTAAGAACACGAAGCAGTTTCGCTTAAAGATCCAAGGCCCTCCTTGTGACATGTGGTGGGTGAGAGGTCACTGCAGCTCTGAAGGGGTGCCGTAATTCCATCATCTTGAAGGATACACATTTATGGGACAAAAGAAAAACAGGAATTAGAGTATCATTGTTGGTTCCAGATTCCTGTCAAAAATTATTGTACCTGTGTCTTGTGTCAGATTTGTGAAGTAAACTTGCACAAACATGAACTTTTTTAACACAAAAAAGGCCTTTACTACAAAACCTCTGTCTGTAGAATTAATGTTTGTCTATTCCCACAGGGCTCTTTTGTGTCGGCTACGTTCCTTAAACCCTCACACTCATGGAGACTACAACACACCCACACTGCTCTTTTGTGTTTGCTACGCTCCTTAACAAGATTCATTAATTTCTACTCCATTTTTGCAACTAAAAAAGCTACAACATTTTGAGTTGATTTGAACGCATGCAAAAGGCATTCATTGTGCTTTACTTATTGTCCTTAATCCCAATTCCTGAATTCATAAATGGCTGATGTCACGGCAAAGTCGCCCATCGCGTTTATGATGTGCACTAACACCAGCCAGTGGTAGCTAAGGTTCAAGGTGCCGTAGCGGTGATGTAATACATCCGCTGCTGTGAGTACTCGGGTCTGCATGGACACGTGGCATATTGTTTCTATATGCATGTCTGTGCTTTTGTAACGAAAAGTACTTTGTGCAATTTTTGGATAGTATTTAGTCACGCGGCGAAACAATGCATCTATAAGCATGCACTGGAATATCAAGGAAGTCATCGAAGGAATACTACAACGGTATATACACAGCAAAAAAATGCGTCGAATCAATTCAATTTTGTGATTTGTCACTTACATTCTGGTACATAATGCTAACAGTTTGTACCAGGCATGTAAACATTTTGTACCAGAATGTAAGTGACCTGAATCAATAGAAAATCAAGAATTGAATCGACGAATTTTTTTTGCTGTGTACGCCAATGCCATACTCTTCTCGTGCATTAATGTAATTCTGTTACTAGACACAATGAATACACCTTATGTCTGTGCATAGGTGTATAGTGCAGCCTACATACATCAAAGCGAATGCACTGTGTGGTTTGTGTAGAGTGAGGTGACTGCTGTGCTTCAATCTCTTGACCATGTCATTAATCAACAGCTTGCATGGGATTGCCCTAGAGCTATACTTTGTTTATATCAGTTTATCTTATCAATCCTACTAATTTTCCATGATAGTGATCCTGTACAAGTGAATGAGTTTATCATTCAAGAGGTTTGATCATTGTTGTTTTGGGGAGGTAGTTAGGTTTGTACATGTGACCTGTTCTCACATTTGCTACCTCAAACTGTTGATTGGTGAAGATTGCTAGTTTCACTCAAGTACTTGTGTCCTCTGCCTGGTGAGGTGCTGATATGCAGTGATGCAGCGCATGAGCAACATGGTACAGAGTAGAGCAACGCATGCACTCTGTGTGACATTGTTAACTTCATTTAAACATCATTTAAGCATTCACTCATTGACATTTGGCATTTTATGGCTATACTTTTGTAGCTCAGTATACTTAAGTGGTTGAGACATCTGTAACTGCTCATAGTATGAATGCATGCATTCATCTCCTTTACCTATATAGCATACTAAGGAGTGTAAAGGTTGCCTTGCAAAGGCTATAATCTAATGTTATTGCAAGGCTCATTCATGATTTGTCTGTACTAGCAGCTATAGGTGTTTAAAGTTAGTGAGCTAGTGAGTGTAGTTTCACTAGTACTGCTTAATGAAACACAGCAGTTGAATTTTTATGTGATTTTCATGTTATTAGTAGCTGATAATGATAGGCTAGCCAGTGTAAGATCATCTTATCATTAAAGAGCTACTTTCTTTTCATGGTGTCCTTGTGTTGGGATGATCCATGTGTAAGGAGATTACGGTGGTGGAGAACTTATCAGTGAACAAGGATGTGAAAAAGGCTGGGCAGTGTTTTATGTTATTTTACGACTATTAATATTAGTGCATACAATTTAACAAAAATGCTTGTGGTATAGGGTCTGGGAACAAAATTTCTTCAGAACTTCATTGTATTGTACATAATTGTGTTACTATCTTATGTCTTGAACAAAAATCCATCAAACAAGTAACTAAAAACATTCTCTAGGAGAACGTTGGTGGTGTATAAAGGATTTGAAGGCAGTATTGGCATAAAAAAGCAGGGAGTGTGTCTAATAATGTAATAGTTCTATTTGTATCATATTTGTAGGATACTGTGTTGTCCATGTGCTAAATATAGGGCTATTGTATTTTAATTTCTTGTTTCTTAGCTTTTTTCACCAATACTGCCTTCAAATCCTATACATCGTAAACTTTCTCATACACAATTGTTTTAGTTACTTGTTGGGTATGGGAACGAGACTACTTGGTGTGCAGTATCAAAATTTCATGAACCAGATGTTAAATTGAATACTGAATGATAAAATTAGACCTTGTACAATAAGTCTTTACGTTACTAAAATCAATAATAAATTTAATCATGCATTGCATCATTTCTCTGGTAATAATGGAGCACATGATATATCAACAGTGTTTTAATAAAGCTGCAGGACAATGAAATGATAATGAAAGAATAGCCCCACTGCTGTCTCATTTCATTAAAAAGGTGACCAATAGGCCCACACCCATGCCACTACGTACCTCATGAATTGCACGGAGAACGGTTGTTTACAAGTTCACACGGCCATGTGCAGCGCTTATTGCATAATGCCGTGCCAAATTTGCAATCTGTTTCTAACAAATAATAATAATAATAATAATATTATATACATATGCATAATACACATAGGTAGAACTTAAATATATATACTAACTACATGAAATAACTACGTGCACGATGCGTGCACTAATGCATAAGTGTATATGATTTATCAGCTCTGACCAAGTTATAGTGACTTATTTGTACATTGTATCTCGACTGCAGTGCTGCACCTATGTGGGGGAAGCTAGGAGGACATTGCTCTGGTTGAAATGTGAAGTAGGCACGCCCTTTAATGCACTCCACTATCACAGCTGCACCAGAGGGTTCATGATTTGTATCTGGAGTACTCCATCTGCAACATCACTAGGACTGAACACATGTCATGGTGCATGCAACATCAGTAACCTGTCCCAGTTAAAGAACTCCATTACAGCATTAGGTATTGATAGCGTTGGTTCTTTCAGAAGTATTGTATCACAGTTCCGGGGCACAGACAATTGACAAAAATTCCATCAGATTTTGATAAATCCTGCACGTATTGAAAAAAGTGCATGGTATATTAAAACAGCATTGAATTAGTTAATTATTGCCTTCAAACTACGAGTAAAGTGGAGCACCCCTGCTTTAGCCGTGCAATACATGGGTATAGATCCAAGAGGAACTATTGCTGTATGAGAAAATGGATGTAATGATTGAGTGAATGCTGTTCAATGAAACTAAAATTATGTATGCACACAGGTGTGACCTGTCATGCATATATCTTAACAGATTTCTATATACATTGATACATGGTATTTTAGAAATGTCTAGTAAATAGTAAATAGTTAAAATTGAACAATCCATATTGAGCCAGATTCAGTTTGATGATAACTACAGAACTATTTTGTGGTTGAAGAGTTTCTAAAATTCATTCTAAACAATAAATCACAATACATTTATTCAATTATGACATGAAAATCCATTAATGATAAGGTTACAAATCATTTGGTTTTATTCTTGCATTGCAATTAAAAAATTTTGGTCACCTATGGTTTTAAACCACTGTGGGGATATACATATATGCAGTCATGGTTGTGCATGTACATGTATGCTGAGTGTGACTGGGGTAATGTGTGCATATAACCATGGCTCTGCACTGTTGTGAGTGTTTGGAAGTATACGGGATGTTTTATGACAAATTAAAACCAAGTTTGTGCTTTTTTTTCAATAAAACCACTGTTTTGAGCCATTCTATAATTCAAATGAGCTTTCATTCATTCATCTCTTCTGAAATATACAATAGCGCAAAATCACAGCAAAAATTGCTCGGACTTTGATAATCAATATCTTGATTATACAGATTAAGTAAACATAAACGATTTGTAGATTCCGAAAACAACAGGATTCTTTCGGGTACGTTGTTATTGTGGCGCTGAGAGACGTTCCTTCGTTCAATCTTACACGTTCTTAACCCGAAGGTTACCGTACGTTGGTATGGACGAGTGCAAATGGTTCATAATGTGTAAAGATGGAATTAAACTGATGCTGCTGACAATACGAAGGATTCAGGACAGTCATGTGATACTCTTGAGAAGCGGATATCCTGATTTCCAAGGTGAAATGTGATTAGTTCTTTGCTCGGAAAATTGATGCCATCATATAGTTGTTTATTGAAATGGGTTTTGTCATAATACGTCTCATATGTACCTTGCTTTGCTAGTGGTGGGGGTGAACAGCCAAAATTAGTCTGGGGACTTGGCTATGGTGAAATCATGTGACTCATGTATTGTTTTTATGCAAAGTCACCAATCACCAAGTTTGCATGTATCTGTTGCAACTGTTAGCTTTCTTAGCAAACCTATTGATCAATGCCACTAGCCGTCTAATGTTGACATGCTGTCTGGGTGTGTGTGAAGCAAGTATAGAACGACTATACTAACACCATGCCATCACTGGTATATGTGTGTGTGATTATGAACTTTTTATTTACTTATCACATGTCTGTGAGAGTGCCTGCATCTGATCGGTAGCGACATGAATTCCATCGCTACATAAGCCATGAATTTCGACTAAAGAAAATCTCTGATTCGACCTACGTATTAATTTTTATACTTCTGGGTACAATACTGTTACCCCCCCCCCCCCCCCCCCCCCTCCGCTCCTCCCCCCCTCCCCTCCGCCCTCCTAGATCTGCCATTGCGTATAGATCGGTACCAAAGTACGCGCTGAACGAGCCACTACGCCACGAAATAGTGATCGTGATAGCAAACCCAGTGCATAGTTACACAATTCACACTGGCATGCATGGCTTAATTTAGTCATTGGCAATTGACAATGTGCCAAATTTGTATTCACGATTCAGTTTCTAACTGGGCAAACTACATGAAGCAACACATCTACGTACTTGAACCATGCACTATTGCGTACATGTACGTTGATATAATTTATCAGCTCTGACCCAAGCTTTAACGTCTTTATTCGTGTCTCTACTGCAGTGCTGCACTTGTGTGGGAGAAGTCAGGAGCACATTGCTCTGGTTGAAAAGTGAAGTAGGCACGTCCTTTAATGCACTCCACTGTCAAAGCTGCACCAGACGGTTCGTCATTTAGTATCTGGAGTACTCCGTCAGCAACATCACTAGGACTTGAAAAAGCAAACGCGCATGCATGAAAGTGTTGCACATTTTACATTCATACCTCAGTAACCCGTCCCTATTATAGAAATCCATTACAGCACTAGGTATTGATAGAGATGATTCTTTCAGAAGCGTTGTATCCACAGTTCCGGGGCAGACACAATTGACAAAAATTCCCTCAGATTTTGATAAATCCTGCATGTATTGAAAAAAGTGCACGGAATATTAAAACAGCATTGAATTATTTAATTATTACCTTCAAGCTACGGGTAAAGTGGAGCACCCCTGCTTTAGCCGTACAGTACACGGGCATAAATCCAAGAGGAACTATGGCTGTATGAAAAAAATGCATGTAAAGATTGAATGGATGCTGGTATTGCATTGTTCAATGAATCAGTATTCCTAAGTGAACAAGAAATCTAAAGGGCATAGTTATCTATCCACACAGGTGTGACCTTCTTGCATGTCACTTAAAAGATATGAAATTTTATATATACGTATGTACTACATGCAGGCTATTTTTAAAATGTACATAGTATATGGCATAATCCATATCAGATTCAGAACCCCATGGTTTGATGGTAACTATAGCACTATTTTTATGCCAAATCTTGGAAAGTCGCCATGTGCTGCCAGTCCAAAACATTTTGCAAACAGTGGATAACATCTGAAGGGAAAAACACTTTGGTGAAGCATCGGGTCTCAGCCTATTGCAGAAAATTTCATGTGCGAAAGGATGAAAGTGTAGTTGTCATTGGTCACATTGCTTTCAATAGCAAATACTCAGCCATGTGTGGCTTACACATACACTACCTTCACCCATGGCTTGATGAGATATTGGAAAATGTTGTTTCATACCTGCATAAATGCCTACTCTTATACAACCATTAGTTGATACTATCAGGATGTCCTTTTACTATAGCTAGTAGTTAAAGATGCAAAGGAGATCTCCTTGTGCTCCTTGTTCACCATGGTGGGCTGGGCATAGTGATGCAAGCCTACAGTAGATGCTGCTATTGAATACAATAATAAGCCCAAGACATGGAAGTTGAACACAGAAGTACTGGCCATTAAGCACAAAGCACTCTGCAACACAATAAGTTGAGAGATTTTACTGCCAAGCTCCTGAGTGAATTATGCCTGCATGAAACCAATGACGGAACCCATGTTGCAATTTCTATCAAGTACACGTTTTTCTCATGTAGCTACAAACCTAATTGACGATGATGTTTCTACACAAAGGCTAATTTCTTATTAATACCATGTTTATGTATATTATATAGTTGCATATTAAAAGAAAATAATAAAGTTTGAGGTTGACTAATAATATAACTCACCTAGAAGTGATGCAGTGTTTATTATATGTCCACCATTTCCTCCTTTCTTCTTTGACATAAATTCTATCCCAAGGTATGTTCCCTCAATTACACCCACCTGTAAAGGGGATTTTTATTGAGGCAACGCAGACTTACATTGTGAAAGTTTAAGTTTAAGCAATTCCACTCATATCATACTCATATACTACAGGACTTCAACACTTGCATGCTTATGCAAGCATTGCTGATTTTACAAAAAATGGACTTGTTAATAAATCAACTACTAATTCAACTAACCAGATCAACCTCAAGAGTCCTTCTCCAATTGACTTCATCCAGTATACCAGCATTATTGCAAACAATATCCAATTTACCAAACGTGTCAATGGTCTTTTGAAATGCATTTCTCTGTTAGCAGTGGGGGAAATGGTGAATAGGATCTGACCAGCCTTTATGATTCCAAACTCCCAAGCATTATCCATGTCTATAAACCACACAACATTCAGTGCAGAACAAGAATTTGGTGTCATGGCTGGCCAGGGTTGCATACAGCTTGCACAAACTTTGCGACTACGTAACCATACACATGCATACATAGATGACATGTAAGGTTTCAGAGAAAGGACTGATGTGAAAATCTCCAGAAAGATGCTCAGAGAAAAGACGCATCTAAGACGTTTGTGATTGCCCTCCATTTTCACTACCATTGTTCCGGGGAAAATGAGATGTGGGAACCCTTGTGTATCATACATGTGCTGGTAGAATAGCTTGATTTTATAAATTACTCACTATAATGCACGACTACTAAATCCCTAGTGATGAAGTATGAATCATGTACTAGGGTGGATGGACATTTCATAGGTGTTTATGTGTACAAAACATTACTGTTACATGGACTATAAGCGTAAAGGTTGATATCATGATATGAATCAGGCACTATATATCAATGGCAGTCAAAATGTAAAATCAAAACACAATGCATCTCCATCGCCATAGATTACATAACCTATGATGATCTGTGCCTTCACTATTTTAATTAAGGTCCTAAACAGACGCAGGAATTCAAAGAGGGGTGCTTGCTGCCCTCCCTCCCTCCCCGGGAACACTTTTTATCTGCCCTTGATCTGGTTGAATAGAGTGCTATCGCTATAGCTAACGGGTGGTACAAAATTTATACGATGGATAGAAAAATGGTATGTATGTTCTAAAATAAACCGTTACACGTGTCAGAGCAGTCCTTATATTACATAGCTCGAAAATACAAAGTCATCGTTTCTTTATTGTCCAAAATATTCTATGGACTCATGCAGATAGTTGAATGTCTTTAGAAGCGATTGTTTCTAATTAAGACAACCTGGGGTGAGCGCGAGCAATTCTCTACCTGCTCTCACCGTCCTCGGCCAATTAAAGATTTAAGTGCTTGCTTATTATTAACATTCCGGCGGCGCATTTCGTATAGCATATATATATATATATATATATAGGATGAAATTTATCTTAACCCATCCACGTCGTATTATAGAAAGACCGCCAGCGACAGTAACCTTCATTAGTAGATAACAGAAGCCGCGAAAAACTATAATTCTTTATACCTTCAAAAGGTGTTTAGAATTCGTTAATTGGGACAAGTATGTATTTTTATGTTGCACTATAGTCGACTGCATAGCTACAGTTACTGTTTACATGTCAATGCTATACTAGTTGTTTACTTAATTAAAGGTTCTATGCGGATGGGCTGAAACGAGATACCGGAACCCTGCAGAGCGCTGCATGTGGAGTGTTGTGACATGGAGCGCATTGTTATACTAGCTGACGCCGGGTTACGAGTATAGAAAACGACCGCCGTAAAATATGCCGCTTTCTGGTCCATGTGGACTTCATGAAATATATATAACGGACTGTACATGGCAGCTGTAAAAACAACTCACCAGTTCAGTTTTGTCAGTGACATCACATCGAGCATAAATGACTTCGTTGGCGCCGTAGGTCTTCTTCAACTCGTCACAAGCTGCTTTACCCGCCACTTCGTTAACATCGACCACATTAACCTGATGTCAGCAGTGTTGCATGTGGCCATGTTAAATATACACTATATGGCAATTTTGTAATATACCTTGGCGCCATGTGATAAAAGCGCACTCGCAATAGCTAGGCCGATTCCCTGCCCTGCTCCTGTGACCAGGGCAACTTTTTGAGAGAGCATGATGGTTGCCGAAATTGCATAAGCTGAGTTTGTCAGTTGCTTATATACTGAGGGATTTGCCCTGCCAATAACGCGTAAACAACTTTATTGCATATCGGAGTGCATGCGTTGAGTCCGCAATTAGATGCTTTGCTTTTGGAATGCTTTGTATCGCAGCAATTGGATTTCAAGCAGACGCGACATATAGACTTCAAAATGAACACCTTACAAAGTATGCATAAATTATTTTCCGATTATATGTGGGCAACCAGGGGCAACTCAGACGCCTTATAAAATGTAACGAACAGGGATGGGTGCGTGTGTGTAAGGGTGTGTATCATGAGCGTGCCCCTCGAATGGTCGAATACACATAACTGAGCTCGCAGCAAACGACGGCATTTCAACCACATGCTGGCACAGCAAAAAAAGGTGTCAAATCAATCTTAAATCATGCAATTGCTAAGTCAACGCATGATTGACAGTAAAATCAAGGCATCTGATTGACGCTTGATTTACATGTCAAATTGATAATTGATTGACGCTTTGTGGTATGTGCTATAGACCTTATAAATTCTATAGAGCAGAGAGGCTAGTCACTTACAGCTTGGGGCCCAAGGCCACCAGTGCAAGAGAGAATGAGTGGAGTAAAAGAGGCATGTTTGACTTATATCTAATAACCATATCAAAGAGTCCATGGCTAGCTACCAGAATTAATAAATATTACGTAATCAATCATCACCGCACGTGCATTTTGGCGCGAAGGATGAAACACAGAACTCATTTGGGGGATCGAGAGGGCAAGTCCCATTCAAATGGAACTCCATCAAAAGTTAGCTAACATTTGGTGCCTGTGTGAATGCGTGCGCTTACTGTGCGTAAATACGTAACGTACATGTACCTCGCCAAGCTCATCAACTACTGTAGCTCACTCCTATCTCCACCATGTTGTTTGCCTCCTTCATCTCTCCATCCTATTACTTGCGAACTTACTTGCCTCTCTCCACTTTCATCGCTAGCGTCCCTCTCCATTAGACCTATTTTGCTTAACCTTTCTCCATGTTGCATGCCTCCCGCACTACGTCACTCAGTGACACTCACTCCTCTTACTATCACTTCGATGGCCTCTCTCTTTATCACTCTAGTGCTTTCCGCCCTTCCCTCTCCATCATGTTGCTTGTCTCCCTCTCTCCATCATGTTGCTTGTCTCCCTCACTCCATCATGTTGCTTGTCTCCCACACTCCATCATGTTGCTTGTCTCCCTCTCTCCATCATGTTGCTTGTCTCCCTCACTCCATCATGTTACTTGTCTCCCTCACTCCATCATGTTGCTTGTCTCCCTCCCTCCATCATGTTGCTTATCTCCCTCACTCCATCCTGTTGCTTGTTTCCCTCACTCCATCCTGTTGCTTGTTTCCCTCACTCCATCATGTTGCTTGTCTCCCTCACTCCATCATGTTACTTGTCTCCCTCACTCCATCATGTTGCTTGTCTCCCACACTCCATCATGTTGCTTGTCTCCCTCACTCCATCATGTTGTTTGTCTCCCTTACTCCATCATGTTGCTTGTCTCCCTCACTCCATAATGTTACTTGTTTCCCTCTCTCCATCATGTTGCTTGTCTCCCTCACTCCATCATGTTGCTTGTCTCCCTCACTCCATCATGTTGCTTGTCTCCCTCTCTCCATCATGTTGCTTGTCTCCCTCACTCCATCATGTTGCTTGTCTCCCACACTCCATCATGTTGCTTGTCTCCCTCTCTCCATCATGTTGCTTGTCTCCCTCACTCCATCATGTTACTTGTCTCCCTCACTCCATCATGTTGCTTGTCTCCCTCACTCCATCATGTTGCTTGTCTCCCTCCCTCCATCATGTTGCTTGTCTCCCTCACTCCATCATGTTGCTTGTCTCCCTCTCTCCATCATGTCGCTTGTCTCCCTCACTCCATCCTGTTGCTTGTTTCCCTCCCTCCATCATGTTGCTTGTCTCCCTCACTCCATCATGTTGCTTGTCTCCCTCTCTCCATCATGTTGCTTGTCTCCCTCACTCCATCATGTTGCTTGTCTCTCTCTCTCCATCATGTTGCTTGTCTCCCTCATTCCATCATGTTGCTTGTCTCCCTCACTCCATCATGTTGCTTGTCTCCCTCACTCCATCATGTTGCTTGTCTCCCTCACTCTATGTTGGTTGTCTCCCTCACTCCATCGTGTTGCTTGTCTCCCTCACTCCATCATGTTGCTTGTCTCCCTCACTCCATCATGTTGCTTGTCTCCCTCACTCCATCATGTTGCTTGTCTCCCTCACTCCATCATGCTGCTTGTCTCCCTCACTCCATCATGTTGCTTGTCTCCCTCCCTCCATCATGTTACTTGTCTCCCTCTCTCCATCATGTTGCTTGTCTCCCTCCCTCCATCATGTTACTTGTCTCCCTATCTCCATCATGCTGCTTGTCTCCCTCACTCCATCATGTTGCTTGTCTCCCTCACTCCATCATGTTGCTTGTCTCCCTCTCTCCATCATGTTGCTTGTCTCCCTCTCTCCATCATGATGCTTGTCTCCCTCACTCAATCATGTTGCTTGTAACCCTCACTCCATCATGCTGCTTGTCTCCCTCACTCCATCATGTTGCTTGTCTCCCTCACTCCATCATGATGCTTGTCTCCCTCTCTCCATCGTGTCGCTTGTCTCCCTCACTCCATCATGCTGCTTGTCTCCCTCTCTCCATCATGATCCTTGTCTCCCTCACTCCATCATGTTGCTTGTCTCCCTCACTCCATCATGTTACTTGTCTCCCTCTCTCCATCATGTTGCTTGTCTCCCTCTCTCCATCATGATGCTTGTCTCCCTCACTCCATCATGTTGCTTGTAACCCTCACTCCATCATGCTGCTTGTCTCCCTCACTCCATCATGTTGCTTGTCTCCCTCACTCCATCATGATGCTTGTCTCCCTCTCTCCATCGTGTTGCTTGTCTCCCTCACTCCATCATGCTGCTTGTCTCCCTCACTCCATCATGCTGCTTGTCTCCCTCTCTCCATCATGCTGCTTGTCTCCCTCACTCCATCATGTTGCTTGTCTCCCTCACTCCATCATGCTGCTTGTCTCCCTCACTCCATCATGTTGCTTGTCTCCCTCACTCCATCATGTTGCTTGTCTCCCTCATTCCATCATGTTGCTTGTCTCCCTCACCCCATCATGTTGCTTGTCTCCCTCACTCCATCATGTTGCTTGTCTCCCTCACTCCATCATGTTGCTTGTCTCCCTCCCTCCATCATGTTACTTGTCTCCCTCACTCCATCATGTTGCTTGTCTCCCTCTCTCCATCATGTCGCTTGTCTCCCTCACTCCATCCTGTTGCTTGTTTCCCTCCCTCCATCATGTTGCTTGTCTCCCTCACTCCATCATGTTGCTTGTCTCCCTCTCTCCATCATGTTGCTTGTCTCCCTCACTCCATCATGTTGCTTGTCTCCCTCTCTCCATCATGTTGCTTGTCTCCCTCATTCCATCATGTTGCTTGTCTCCCTCACTCCATCATGTTGCTTGTCTCCCTCACTCCATCATGTTGCTTGTCTCCCTCACTCTATGTTGGTTGTCTCCCTCACTCCATCATGTTGCTTGTCTCCCTCACTCCATCATGTTGCTTGTCTCCCTCACTCCATCATGTTGCTTGTCTCCCTCACTCCATCATGTTGCTTGTCTCCCTCACTCCATCGTGTTGTTTGTCTCCCTCACTCCATCATGTTGCTTGTCTCCCTCACTCCATCATGTAGCTGTCTCCCTCATTCCATCATTTGCTTGTCTCCCTCACTCCATCGTGTTGCTTGTAACCCTCACTCCATCATGTTGCTTGTGTCCCTCTCTCCATCATGCTGCTTGTCTCCCTCACTCCATCATGTTGCTTGTCTCCCTCACTCCATCATGCTGCTTGTCTCCCTCACTCCATCCTGTTGCTTGTTTCCCTCCCTCCATCATGTTGCTTGTCTCCCTCACTCCATCATGTTGCTTGTCTCCCTCTCTCCATCATGTTGCTTGTCTCCCTCCCTCCATCATGTTACTTGTCTCTCTCTCTCCATCATGTTGCTTGTCTCCCTCATTCCATCATGTTGCTTGTCTCCCTCACTCCATCATGTTGCTTGTCTCCCTCACTCCATCATGTTGCTTGTCTCCCTCACTCTATGTTGGTTGTCTCCCTCACTCCATCATGTTGCTTGTCTCCCTCCCTCCATCATGTTACTTGTCTCCCTCTCTCCATCATGTTGCTTGTCTCCCTCCCTCCATCATGTTACTTGTCTCCCTATCTCCATCATGCTGCTTGTCTCCCTCACTCCATCATGTTGCTTGTCTCCCTCACTCCATCATGTTGCTTGTCTCCCTCTCTCCATCATGTTGCTTGTCTCCCTCTCTCCATCATGATGCTTGTCTCCCTCACTCAATCATGTTGCTTGTAACCCTCACTCCATCATGCTGCTTGTCTCCCTCACTCCATCATGTTGCTTGTCTCCCTCACTCCATCATGATGCTTGTCTCCCTCTCTCCATCGTGTTGCTTGTCTCCCTCACTCCATCATGCTGCTTGTCTCCCTCTCTCCATCATGATCCTTGTCTCCCTCACTCCATCATGTTGCTTGTCTCCCTCACTCCATCATGTTACTTGTCTCCCTCTCTCCATCATGTTGCTTGTCTCCCTCTCTCCATCATGATGCTTGTCTCCCTCACTCCATCATGTTGCTTGTAACCCTCACTCCATCATGCTGCTTGTCTCCCTCACTCCATCATGTTGCTTGTCTCCCTCACTCCATCATGATGCTTGTCTCCCTCTCTCCATCGTGTTGCTTGTCTCCCTCACTCCATCATGCTGCTTGTCTCCCTCACTCCATCATGCTGCTTGTCTCCCTCTCTCCATCATGCTGCTTGTCTCCCTCACTCCATCATGTTGCTTGTCTCCCTCACTCCATCATGCTGCTTGTCTCCCTCACTCCATCATGTTGCTTGTCTCCCTCACTCCATCATGTTGCTTGTCTCCCTCATTCCATCATGTTGCTTGTCTCCCTCACCCCATCATGTTGCTTGTCTCCCTCACTCCATCATGTTGCTTGTCTCCCTCACTCCATCATGTTGCTTGTCTCCCTCCCTCCTGTCTCCCTCACTCCATCATGTTGCTTGTCTCCCTCTCTCCATCATGTCGCTTGTCTCCCTCACTCCATCCTGTTGCTTGTTTCCCTCCCTCCATCATGTTGCTTGTCTCCCTCACTCCATCATGTTGCTTGTCTCCCTCTCTCCATCATGTCGCTTGTCTCCCTCACTCCATCCTGTTGCTTGTTTCCCTCCCTCCATCATGTTGCTTGTCTCCCTCACTCCATCATGTTGCTTGTCTCCCTCTCTCCATCATGTTGCTTGTCTCCCTCACTCCATCATGTTGCTTGTCTCCCTCTCTCCATCATGTTGCTTGTCTCCCTCATTCCATCATGTTGCTTGTCTCCCTCACTCCATCATGTTGCTTGTCTCCCTCACTCCATCATGTTGCTTGTCTCCCTCACTCTATGTTGGTTGTCTCCCTCACTCCATCATGTTGCTTGTCTCCCTCACTCCATCATGTTGCTTGTCTCCCTCACTCCATCATGTTGCTTGTCTCCCTCACTCCATCATGTTGCTTGTCTCCCTCACTCCATCGTGTTGTTTGTCTCCCTCACTCCATCATGTTGCTTGTCTCCCTCACTCCATCATGTAGCTGTCTCCCTCATTCCATCATTTGCTTGTCTCCCTCACTCCATCGTGTTGCTTGTAACCCTCACTCCATCATGTTGCTTGTGTCCCTCTCTCCATCATGCTGCTTGTCTCCCTCACTCCATCATGTTGCTTGTCTCCCTCACTCCATCATGCTGCTTGTCTCCCTCACTCCATCCTGTTGCTTGTTTCCCTCCCTCCATCATGTTGCTTGTCTCCCTCACTCCATCATGTTGCTTGTCTCCCTCTCTCCATCATGTTGCTTGTCTCCCTCCCTCCATCATGTTACTTGTCTCTCTCTCTCCATCATGTTGCTTGTCTCCCTCATTCCATCATGTTGCTTGTCTCCCTCACTCCATCATGTTGCTTGTCTCCCTCACTCCATCATGTTGCTTGTCTCCCTCACTCTATGTTGGTTGTCTCCCTCACTCCATCATGTTGCTTGTCTCCCTCCCTCCATCATGTTACTTGTCTCCCTCTCTCCATCATGTTGCTTGTCTCCCTCCCTCCATCATGTTACTTGTCTCCCTATCTCCATCATGCTGCTTGTCTCCCTCACTCCATCATGTTGCTTGTCTCCCTCACTCCATCATGTTGCTTGTCTCCCTCTCTCCATCATGTTGCTTGTCTCCCTCTCTCCATCATGATGCTTGTCTCCCTCACTCAATCATGTTGCTTGTAACCCTCACTCCATCATGCTGCTTGTCTCCCTCACTCCATCATGTTGCTTGTCTCCCTCACTCCATCATGATGCTTGTCTCCCTCTCTCCATCGTGTTGCTTGTCTCCCTCACTCCATCATGCTGCTTGTCTCCCTCTCTCCATCATGATCCTTGTCTCCCTCACTCCATCATGTTGCTTGTCTCCCTCACTCCATCATGTTACTTGTCTCCCTCTCTCCATCATGTTGCTTGTCTCCCTCTCTCCATCATGATGCTTGTCTCCCTCACTCCATCATGTTGCTTGTAACCCTCACTCCATCATGCTGCTTGTCTCCCTCACTCCATCATGTTGCTTGTCTCCCTCACTCCATCATGATGCTTGTCTCCCTCTCTCCATCGTGTTGCTTGTCTCCCTCACTCCATCATGCTGCTTGTCTCCCTCACTCCATCATGCTGCTTGTCTCCCTCTCTCCATCATGCTGCTTGTCTCCCTCACTCCATCATGTTGCTTGTCTCCCTCACTCCATCATGCTGCTTGTCTCCCTCACTCCATCATGTTGCTTGTCTCCCTCACTCCATCATGTTGCTTGTCTCCCTCATTCCATCATGTTGCTTGTCTCCCTCACCCCATCATGTTGCTTGTCTCCCTCACTCCATCATGTTGCTTGTCTCCCTCACTCCATCATGTTGCTTGTCTCCCTCCCTCCTGTCTCCCTCACTCCATCATGTTGCTTGTCTCCCTCTCTCCATCATGTCGCTTGTCTCCCTCACTCCATCCTGTTGCTTGTTTCCCTCCCTCCATCATGTTGCTTGTCTCCCTCACTCCATCATGTTGCTTGTCTCCCTCTCTCCATCATGTTGCTTGTCTCCCTCACTCCATCATGTTGCTTGTCTCCCTCTCTCCATCATGTTGCTTGTCTCCCTCATTCCATCATGTTGCTTGTCTCCCTCACTCCATCATGTTGCTTGTCTCCCTCACTCCATCATGTTGCTTGTCTCCCTCACTCTATGTTGGTTGTCTCCCTCACTCCATCATGTTGCTTGTCTCCCTCACTCCATCATGTTGCTTGTCTCCCTCACTCCATCATGTTGCTTGTCTCCCTCACTCCATCATGTTGCTTGTCTCCCTCACTCCATCGTGTTGTTTGTCTCCCTCACTCCATCATGTTGCTTGTCTCCCTCACTCCATCATGTAGCTGTCTCCCTCATTCCATCATTTGCTTGTCTCCCTCACTCCATCGTGTTGCTTGTAACCCTCACTCCATCATGTTGCTTGTCTCCCTCTCTCCATCATGCTGCTTGTCTCCCTCACTCCATCATGTTGCTTGTCTCCCTCACTCCATCATGCTGCTTGTCTCCCTCACTCCATCATGTTGCTTGTCTCCCTCACTCCATCATGTTGCTTGTCTCCCTCACTCCATCATGTTGCTTGTCTCCCTCACTCCATCATGTTGCTTGTCTCCCTCACTCCATCATGTTGCTTGTCTCCCTCACTCCATCATGTTGCTTGTCTCCCTCACTCCATCATGTTGCTTGTCTCCCTCACTCCATCGTGTTGTTTGTCTCCCTCACTCCATCATGTTGCTTGTCTCCCTCACTCCATCATGTAGCTGTCTCCCTCATTCCATCATTTGCTTGTCTCCCTCTCTCCATCATGCTGCTTGTCTCCCTCACTCCATCATGTTGCTTGTCTCCCTCACTCCATCATGCTGCTTGTCTCCCTCACTCCATCATGTTGCTTGTCTCCCTCACTCCTTCATGTTGCTTGTCTCCCTCACTCCATCATGTTGCTTGTCTCCCTCACTCCATCATGTTGCTTGTCTCCCTCACTCCATCGTGTTGTTTGTCTCCCTCACTCCATCATGTTGCTTGTCTCCCTCACTCCATCATGTAGCTGTCTCCCTCATTCCATCATTTGCTTGTCTCCCTCTCTCCATCATGTTGCTTGTCTCCCTCATTCCATCATGTTGCTTGTCTCCCTCACTCCATCATGTTGCTTGTCTCCCTCACTCCATCATGTTGCTTGTCTCCCTCACTCTATGTTGGTTGTCTCCCTCACTCCATCATGTTGCTTGTCTCCCTCACTCCATCATGTCGCTTGTCTCCCTCACTCCATCATGTTGCTTGTCTCCCTCTTGTCTTTCTATTCCACTCGATTACATGTATAGGACTCTGTTTCACCGACTGCTTCCCATGAAAATGCAACTTCTCACTCCTTCCACTTTGACATATGGTTTGTCTTTACCTTGGAGAATTGGCTCCTTGACTTTGGCAGACCAATATTTGGACTTTATGTATCTAAGTTGTTTCCATTGTCACGCCCAGGATTTGGTGAGATATGCATGGACATTATACATGCACTGTTACAATTACACTTGTTGCTGGTGTTGATACGTTTAAGGGAATGTGCTTTCCTATCCATTTTTGGACGAAGTACATGTACTACTATTTACCACTCCTAAGGCTGATATATGCAAGCCTTAGCCTTTTGGTACTGAGTGGAATATATGTGTTTAACAGCTTGTTTACTCATACTAATGTACATGTGTGTTTTTGTCAGCCATTTAAGAGAGTGATAGAACGAATCCATTCCATTTAGTGCTATTAATCATGATGCACAGAAAAGCAATTACAAGGAGAAACAACTGGGCAATGGTTAGAGTATAAGCCTTCTGACACAAATAACTCCAATAGTGAAGCACTCTTATGAGTTTAAATGAACCGGCTTAGGCGTTGGCAGCTAATATCAATTTGCGTTGTAATAGCTTTTAAAGGGTTATTAAAGGTTAACATCATGTAGTTTATCTTGTGCACAGTGAGCAAAATAAGCCACTTTCCGTGGCCTGCAGTCCAGTGGCACTTTACCAACGAGTTCAAGACTTAACTGATGTGCAGAATGAAGCATGCATGATACATATATGTATACACTGTATGTACTTGTAATTCCCTCTCACTCTGCAACCCTCTCTGCAGGAGACTACTGCCACATGGCCTACAATATCATCACTGCATTGTGTCTCCTTCAGCTCATGGCTAGGTCCCAGAGGCCTGTTCCTAAAATGTTGCAGGTCAGTAATAATTTTTTGTTGTAGTGTACATGTACACGTCGTGTACTTGTAAGTTTAAAACTTACATCACTGCCAGTGGCCATACCCAATTACACTGCACATGGACATACATGTACATAGGGTGGCATGTACTGTAGTAGATGAACTGTGGGAGAGGGATGTAATATACCTTGAGCTGGAAATGCTTTCTTTGCTGTACATGTATGTGTGCATACAAGTAGAAACAGACTGCATTTTACACATGTGATGTCAATAGTAAATGCAGAGTGGTTTATAGCAGTTGGCCATTGGACATTATGCCATACAACTTGTTGGGGAGGCTGAACACTTCTTGCCATGGTGGGTCATTTTGGCCGAGCTATTTCTCCTAATAATTATCTAGCGCTGCCGTGGTTGCCACGTATAACCAGTGCTATACAAAATGCTTCTGACAAGCGCAGACCAACGAGTTCGTCATTTGCTTTATCAATGTTGCAACCTAATCGCTGACACTCATCAATAAGTTAAAATCCCACATGGCTGCTCTGGGCAGTCATCTGTGCTAATAGCTGTGCTAAAGGCTTGCAGCTTATGCTCACCATTCCTTATGTTCATGCTATTGCAAGGGCCATATTAACTTGCCGAGGTCAGGGATAGGAATGATGATAATTATTAGTTATGAATAATTGATTTTGTCAGATAATATACTACCAAAGTTCCTGTAACTTACATATGCATGTAAGTCACTCTGAATGTTACTTCATGTACACATACATGTACACAACATGTATGGTGGTGAGCAGTCCTTGCTGTTCTCGTCATTTGCAGTATCTGCTTGTCACAGTGTTTGTGATGGGTGCAAGCATCCATCTTGTCGGAGATTCTGTGCAGCACAGACTGATACACAGTGGATACCTGCTGCACCTGAGTGTTCGTGACAACCCTATTATGAAGGTTGGTACAAAGGTGTCTACATATGTATGCATCATATGTATTGCACATGTACTTGTCCATGTTTGTCCTGGCATGATGCACACACCAGATGAGTCAGATCGGTGTTTTATTAAATTGATTGTTGATTTCAAGTTCTCAGGGAGGTGAAGGCAGCACATATTTGGCATGATGTTAACTATACATGTACACTGTACATGTTCACAAGAACTGTTTATGTTCGTCATTTTATCATTATTATTTTATCGATGCTTTTAGATCTTGCTTTAATGTAGTGAAAGTAATCTATTCATACATGTACCTATTATCATGCCAGTGTTTCCTTGCGTTATGCATTTGATGCCAACTGCTGTTGGGCAGGTACATCATGCTTATGACATCATACTTACAGGTGACGTTCACTCGTGAAACTAAAAAGGCTGAGATGAAAATTTTCTGCTTGGTGTATACATGCTTGTACATTTACTCTACTTGTAGCAATTTAGTGATCCTTGCACTAATTGGCTTTTGGTTTGGTTTAGTTTTCTGGCTTCATAGCGATTCTTCCTGCAGTATGTCAAATGTTGTCAATCCTTTAAATTTGACATCATTGTTTAAACTGCAGTTTAGATGTGTTTTTAAAACCATAGCAAAACGTTTGCATTGCCTGATACATGTACGTGTAGGTATGTTGTTGAGCTTGGACATAATGCTTTTGCAATCGAGTATCCAGACAGGCTGTCCTCGATGCCTGTGGCCTTCACCTCTCAGAACTACTCCCATGGTCCTCATGGTGCTATGGTCAGCATCCTGCCTTGTGACACCCTATGGGTACTATTTCCTCAGAAATAGGTGTGCAACAAGGTGATCTCCTAGGTCACCTTTATTTTTGTCTAGTATTGCAACAGGTAGTCTCAGCAATTGTGGAGGATGCTGACTGTGCATCCCTATTGATTCACAAATGGTACATTGATGATGGTGTTGTTACTGGCACCATTGCAGCCATTGCTCATGTTCTCGCCAAGACCGTGGACCACCACTTGGCCTTTACATCAACATCGCCAAGTGTGAATTATTCAGTTTAAGTAATCTTAGTTCCTTCCCAGATGAGATGAAGTGATCCAATGTGCCTCACTTTGAGATCCTGGGGGCTGCCATAGGTGACATTGTGTTCTGCGCAAAGTTTGTAGCCCAGAAGCAGTCAGAGGATTCCAAGTTACTTCAGCAGTTAGATGTGGATTCTATTGACCCCCAGGTAACCCTACTTCTACTTAGACAATGTGGGAGCTATTGTACATGTACACTGGTGCACCTATCTAGAAATACTCCACCTCTCCTAGTTAAGGAGGCCTTTGCCCTGTTTGACGATCGTGTGCAGCAATGCTTCTCGGAATGTACTGCAGTGGATGCTTCTGCCTCTACTTGGCAGCAGACACAACTTAGCTTAAAGAGGAGGGGCGTAGGGCTTTGGCGCCTATCTTGCCATTCCCCTGCAGCATACATAGCTTCATTTCAGTCTTCAGGTCTTTCCCCTTCATCTGGTAAGTATCTGTCCTCTTCAGTCCACCTTTACAACAGTCTTGTGGACTCCCAGGATTCCCTCACCCCTGAGTCGATAGGCCATGCCCTCTTTCACAGAAGGTTTTAACTTCCAAGATTGAAGACCGACAGTTCAGTAACCATTTTCACAGTGCAACTTTGACTGACAGGGCTTGTCTTTTGTCCATCTCTTCCCCCCACGCCTCTGCCCGGCTGTCCGTCACCCCCTCCCCTCGACTCAACCTCCACTTGGAGCCTGCAGAGTTTCAAGTGGCACTAAAGTGGTGGTTGGGTATCCCGGTGGTCCAAGGCCAAAGTTGCCCTCACTGTCCTTCCTTTGTGTTGGATGACTTTGGCCATCACTCCCTCAGTTGTATGCATGGAGGGGATGTGGTTTCGCGCCATAATAAGCTCCGGGATGTTTTTTTTTTACTTCTGCCAACGTGCTTGCCTGGGTCCACGTCTGGAGATGGGCTGTGGGGCTGGGTCCAATTCCCAATCTCACCCTGCAGATGTTCTTGTCCCTAACTGGGACCTTGGCAAACCACTGCCTTTGATTTGTCCGTCGTGTCAACGCTACATTCGAGTGTTTTGCTAGAAGCGAGCATGACGGCGGGTTCAGCAGCCCTTGTGGCCGAGAACAGAAAGCACAACACCAATGACAGGAAGTGTGAGGAATTGGGTTGGGTCTGCATCCCACTTGTGGTCGAGAGTTATGGATGTTGGGGTGCTGCAGCAGTGGCGGCCTTTTCTAAGCTTGCAGGTCGCCTTTCCACCAGGCTAAACGAACCCAAGTCCTAGACCATCTTCGGACTATACAGCCGCCTAGGGTTGGCCTTAGTAAGAGCCAATTGCAGAACCACCCTGTGTAGGTTAACTTGACTGTAAGGCCACATCAATTATTATGTATCTTTAGTGTAGTAATGATATATAATGTCATAAAGGATTTAAATTTTTTGTGACCGTTTTATGTATAGTTTGTACAGCCAAATTGCTTTAAAAATGGAGATCTTCTCATCTGCACAATTTTTAACCATTCATAGTGGTTTAAAATTATCGTGAATAATAAGTTCACATGTTGATCTGCCAATAGATGCGTATAATTTTAGAGTCATGAAGAAGTAACAGTTCCAGAAAGCTAGGTGTGACCCCTAATTTTCAGGGTAAATGCTGTTACAAACAGCAGGACATTAAGAAAGCATGTACATGCACAATAGTGTTAACGCGTACAATGCAGTGTTCTAGTGTGGCCCATTGCCTATCCATTATCCATGTGATAAAACTGTGTAGTCATACAGATATACAGTTGTAGTTCAATGTGGCCTGGATAACGCATTTGGTCAGTTGTTGCGGTTGTCATGCCACTCCCAACAATTAACTATATATTTTTGATCAGAGTACAAAATATTCAGACAAACAGTGACAATGGACAGGAAATGTCCGATATCTTACCTGTACTTGCAGCACTGCCTTACCTACATGTACCTAACACTCCACAGTGGTTAAAACCATAGCTGGATTTATAATGATTTGGTACAAACTAATGTAAGTTATTATTTTTAAAGTTCATAGGATAAAATCAAGTCAGATTAATCAACTATATAAAAATCCATTATCATAATGAACTGATTGTTTTAATGGCACATTTATATTTCACTAAATCGGTACTAAATAATGTAGGAGTTAAGTTGAATAATTATCTCAGAACTGTTGATTAAAATCAAGGCAATACAATCAAGATTCTTTAATTGGATAACTAACGTAATTTATAATCATGAATGCCAGTGAGGATGTTTGTGTGCAAGTGTGGATGTGTGTGCAAGTGAGGATGTGTGTGTACAAGTGAGGATGTGTGTGTGCAAGCTAGTTAGGATGTACCAGTCTCAGTTCAGAAAGATAGGTGCTAATAGGTCATCCTCAGATACTTTGTTCAGCCTTCTTTTTTGGACATAAACGAGCATTGTGCTCTTCTCCGCAGAATGAACATTTCACAACTCGATGGTGGCATCCTATAATAGGATTTGATTTTATCCAAAGCCTTGTCAAAACATCAGATAGATTAGCTGCCTGTGTAGTTATCCTTGCCAAGCCCTTTTTGTACTTCCGGATGTTTTTGTTATTGGCAAGCGAACCGGAGTTAAGAGGCAATGAAAATTCGACTCCTGTAATCACCATTTCAATATCACACATGATCCATGGGTCTTGGGCTGAACATATTGCCTACATGTACATAAGTAAGCATAGTTCTTGCTAGTAAGCACCTGAGGTGAATGATCAATTATTTAAATCTGACAATTTCCTGGTTTCTGTACCAATAATTGCCTCATGTTTTTGTGCACACTACTATTACTTGTATGTATGGTTGAGCACAACATTATGCCTCTTTTCATCCACAGCAATTAAAGCCCGCTTCCCTTGTTGAGTCATTTGAGCTGCTTGACTTCTATGATGAGCACCTGGGTCACATGATGTGGTATGCCCCTCTGTTTGCCGCATACCTAGTCTACTTTTATGGCAGCTTTGGAAAGAGTTGCTCAACTGGCTTTGGAGTATGGCTTTTGGCCATATTTGGTGCTGGATTTGAATGGTATGTGTACTTAGATAGTCAGTCTTCTTGTACTACTAGAAACAGTTACATGCGAGTCCTTCTCCCCCCCCCCCCCCCCCCCCCCCTTACTGCACACTCAAGGTACCTTGTCACTGAAGGACAGATATTTACTATCTTCATTGTTATGTTTGTGTGCATGGTTCCTATAATGGTGCTGCGGGCACATCAGGGCCTGGCCATGGACCCCAATGCTAAATTCCTGTTCTTCCGCTCTGTGCTGACACTTGTGCTAGTGGCCGTGTGGGTTGCCTACCTCTGGGATGATGTCACTCTTCGCAAGAAATACCCTGGCTGGTTATACATACCTGAACCGTGGGCCTATGTCTCCTTGTACTGGATGCATTAAATCTAATTATTGTGTAGGAGTGAGCTGGTGTTTCTTTCTAGAATGTGTAGAAATATTTTTTGGTTTATTTGGAATTTGTAAATATCAGTTTGGCAATGTAATTTTGCTATGTGTCAATTTCTATGCCATGATTCTGCGAACTTAATAGTAGTTCTAATACTGAAGTACACATGGCAAACACACTACTAAGGCAGGAGCTACATGTCCTGGATTGATCTTAGAGATGTTCTATCGATTCAGCAATTATTATTACATGTGATTCAGTTCTCTGGTTGGACAGTGAGACAGTGTCTCTTCTACACACAGCATACATGTAGTTTATAACCTACGTATACACTTATGATGAAGTGTGTTTCAGAACGATGACTCAGAAGTCACCACATTTATAAAAGATATTAACGGCCAGCTACATGTACATGTAATTACAACCTCCACTTGACCTGGTGTCAAGGATCGAGTGAGCTAAAAGAATCAGCTTACAAAATGATGTAAGAGAAGTGCAATTAGAGGATCTAAGGCTCCCAACCCCCACAGCGTTCTAAAAATTGCTGGTTGAGTTAAAAAACCTGAGCTGGTCTACATGTATGTGCATTTGTTCGATACGTAACATGTTGAATAGACCGGTTCAAGTTTTCTCCTTTTGTATGGCTGTATTTTTAATCTCAAAAACCTCCTCATTAACATGTTTTATTGTACCACACGCAAAAACAAATTGATCAGTTTCATATACAAGACTTGTTTCTGTAGGGAATAGCTATGCCGCTGAGTGCCTGCATGGTCGATATTTATTGTGCTCATTTGGCAATACAATTGTGGAGTGTAGTCGAAGCCTTCACCTGATCATGAGTGAATTGAGACATTGGGCCATTATAAAAAATAATGGCCAAGCTCAACATTATCAGGTGCCTAGTATACAGGTGCCTAGTGCATTTATGTAATTTGAATCACTGACAAGTCATGTAAATAGGATTTCATAATGTAACAAAGAAATCACTTCCAATTGCACATGTATAAAATGATTTAAATGTCAGAATTTAAATAGGAAATCACCTTGATTGATCATTCCTCCTTTATGATTGCTCAAATGTTTTTTTATGAAAACCTTTTGTACCCACAAATGAAGGGCTAAAAATGAATTCATTGGATCATCATGAATTGGTAACATGCAAATTAGTAATGAAATATAAATGATAAGAGGGAGAAAGTATAATAGTGTAAACAGAAATGATTTTTATATAATTTCTGTCTTTGTCAAAATGATGGTACTTCTTGTGATTTGTTAATATTAAAAATCAGCATACTATGATTTGTGAGAAAGAAAAATCACTAGTAATATCAACAGTTTCCATTATGCGTATGTACACGAATGCATTGTGTATATCATATACACACAGTGGACATCTTGCAGTAATTACAAATACATAGGATGGTGAGATTCCATTGTGGACAGCAAGTTTCTATGGACGCCTTGATGAAGTAAAGACACTCATTGAAGCAGGAGCTGATGTCAATCAGGCTAATAAGGTTGGTATGAAATGATCTGCTCCATTTAGTGGTCTGCATATCCTTGACCACTTTAAATTTGTTCACCTTAGAAATGATGTAATGTTATGTGCAATGTACAACGTATGCATGCAGGTTGTCAATATCATGTGGTATAGATATTCATTGATCGTCCATTGACTGTTGACACAATCTTAAAAGAAGGTTTTCAATATTAATTAGTTTCCTATTTACATTAAGATACATGTAGATGTACATATACAGGGTGATTGGAATGTTGCGCAAAATATTTCAATAGGTATAACTCCAGGAAAAGTTATACTATTGAACCAAAAAACATGCCAGTGATTTATTAATTAGTAGTTATAAAAGTTGTAAACACAATCTTAAATGTAGGTAAACAATGTTGTAGTAGAGTTTCCTATTTACTTAAAATTACATGTAAATGTAGATGTACACATATTCTTCAGTCTTGTTTTCCAGCATACTTTAAGACCTACTTAAATAGGTGTAGCTGGAGAGATTACTTAATACTTAAACCTGTGGTTGAAAACTGCCATGGACCCAAGCCTAAGAAGTTTTGTGATAAGATGTAATCTAAACGTCCCTTTGCAAGCTGCTGCTTAACAAAGTCTGGGTAATATGTTAAATTGGTTTAACACTATGTTAGTCTGGTTTAATACATGATAGCAAACATGTTAATTGGTGAAGATCATTTGGATAATACATGCATATAATGCTGAGAAACATTACCTTTTTATTGCATCTACATACAAATGGTACATGAACATGAATATGTGTCAAGGGTATTACAGTACATGTATGTGTACAAATATTTCAGATATCAAATGTCAAATGTTGTGTGCATGTACATTTGTATGTACATGTCCTTACATGTGTATTTAGGGAACAAGTAATGGCTGACTTGGGGTTGGGTACATAAATCACTGGTCATGTCCATTGAATGTGATCTTGCATGCCATGTTGAAATCTGTATCTCTTGACCATCTGGTTTGATTGTAAATAAAAATCCCCTAACACTTTCACATCATTTTCAAAAAATTATCTCAGCTCAAAAAATGAGGGGCAGGTGATTGAGTAAAGTGTAGAGTTTGTTACAACCCTTGATGTAATAAGGTGCAGCAAGGCATAAGTTGGCGAAGTTTCATATTCGAGTTTATATTATGTTAAAAATACTTCAGACTTTCATATTATACAAAACATACTACATGTACTTACAACATACGAGTATTGTTGTGGGAATTAATGTTAAATAATTAACAAAAATTGTGGGTTTTCTTTTAAAACATCAATCAACTTCTTTAAACTAAGTTGTAAAAATCTTCTGATTTTTTCCCCATGTATGTGGATGTACATGTAATGTCTACAACTTTACAGGAGGGATTTTCAGGAATAAAACGAATCAAGTTAAGCATTGGATTATGTTATGCAATGTGTTTGATATATTTCTAAAGTAGACAGGTGAAACAATTGAATTACAGAGGCATTTAAAAATTAAGGGACATGTATCTTTTGCTTGGATTCTGTGTTACACAAAAATTACATACATGTCCCTTTATAACACGTCTATGAGATTTTTTATACAGTTTTATCAACTTCTCAATGTCAGAGCCTTCTTTGTGACCTTCTAAATAGCCAAACACATAGTGCTTTGGTTTCCTAAAGTACATGTAGTTCTGTATTGTCTCAGGGTTTATGGAGTCCATGGCTTCTGGTATTACATTTCTCAGCTTTGGAAGAGTATGTTCTTTTGTGTACCTCTTGGCATGTCTCCAACATCGTTCAATTGGGTTGAATTCAACGTGAAACTTTGACAACATGATACAAGTTCCCTCACCAATATATCATGAAGCAGCAGAGATAAGGACATCTTATCATCTCTTTGCAAGGCTTGCATTCACTCTTGAGCATAAAAATTTATTGAGTTTATAAACATTTATTGCTTCAGTTTCCACTGCATGATCGAATGCCACCTCTGGTTCACCCATCTTCACGTACTTAGAAGCAGGAGCATCCTCAATTGATTCTTACTTTTCGAAGTCTTCAGCATTACAAGCTACAAAGTCACAAGCAGTAAGGATGCAGTGGCCAAAAGGCTAAATGCACCATTAATATAATTGCTACCCACCCCCTCCTCCCCCCACAACACAATCTCCATAGCACAAGAGGTGTGCTATCGAGATTAAAGAAGTGTGCACGTTACTCAGGTGTGGGTCATTCCACTATGACTTTGTATGGGAGCGTGTTTCACATCTTGAGATCATGATGCATTTACTCATATAAATTGGGGCTGATATAGAAGTTTTAAAAGTATAAACATCAAGGGAAGACTAGTATCTCGCATTTTATGTTAAAAAATAAAAATTCAGTGTATAGATAACCCCTGAGAACCACATTCGTTTGATGATGTGGCAGCCATATTTATTTTTTAACTCGGCTTACATGTATATTGCTAGGTGGTAAGTGTGTTACATAATGTAACTATCATACAACACAGCTATCAACACTGAGGTTTATTTGTCTTTCTTATAATCCCGTGATGTTGAAAGTACCAATTAAATTGATGGTTAGTATATAATAAAAGGACATCATCTGCACACACTTTGGCTATAGTAGTTTATTTTTGAAACCAACTATATTAATATTTAAAAAATTGGGTACCATAGTGACAACCTGCCCCATGCCTGGATTGGTTGTCACAATGTTGAACTTCATTTATTATTATTACCAAGCTCAGCAGAAAGTCCTGTACTATTTATCTCTCCCATTTATACTGTTATCATATTAGTTCCAAAACATCATGACACATGTAAGTAGGCACAACAATTACATGTTAATTGACACCGTTGAGGCACTTGTATCTTAGATCATCCCTGTTTTTGTTTTTACGGTAGTTTCCTCAGTTCCCTTTCCTCTTCCTCTTCCTCGTGAAATAATTTCTATTTCATCATTAAAAGACATCCGGCACTGTTGTGACCACCATTCCTGTCATGACACGTTAATGTTTGTTTGCCAGAATGGAATAGGTACATGTATTTGGGTTTATGTGCCTACAAGCAAGCCTGTGTACTGTATGTATTGCTCATTATTGTAAAAACTAAGTGTATGCCATTCTTTGATTGCAACATAATGGTTTGTATTGAAAAACATAATTATAAAACTAGTGAGAGCTTTGATGAAACCCTGTGGTTGTTAATGTACATATGTACAACCATGATTCCACCTTTATGAAGTTAGTTGTGGTCGTGGGGATTCCCCCCCCCCCCCCCCCCGTCCCCCCCTTTGTGTAATAATTTGCATCAATATATGTTCTTCTCTTCAGATTCCCAATTTTACGCTTAAAAATGTGCTCAATTGGATTGTAGAGGCATTCAAATGGTACGTTTATGGTTTACTAAAAAGTGTTGTACATTGTATTAGATTTTAAGTTTGGTATTTACCTTGGTTGGGGCATGTGTTTGAAACCGGTATTACATGTTCCTTTCTTTAGATCTCACTTTTATTACATGTACTCAGTGCTCTTAAAGAAGTGGTGGATTGGAAGTCACTGGGAATCCAACTACAAATTAGCCTCTCAAATTGATGTTAATTGATGGTTCAGTTCTGGTTGGAATCAGACACGTCATGCTCCTGGAAGAAGCTGATTGATGCCCTCTCATCCTGTGACCATGTGGTCCTGGCTGAACAATTAAAGACAAAGACATTGTGTACTCCTGTACCATAGCATATTTACAGGTAGCAATAGTGTGTTAGTAGCATGGGTCTATCTTGTGTGTAATGTTGGTGTGGTGTATGACTTGGTGTTCTAGCTGAGACTGTAGGTGCATTTTTTAGTTTTTTTTAAAAAGTAGACAAACTGATCATGTATGTACATGTATGATGATGTATTACAATGTACATGTATTTACATATAATGATGTTTTGTACACCATGGGCAAAAGTGTGATCTGTGGCATGTAACCATGGTGCCAAAATATGGGAATTACCTACCAGGATTTATAATGTCACACCAGACTACCTACTGACTAAGAAGATTGCAAATGATATCTCTTCCTCCATCCTGGGTAATTGCCTCTCTGTCACCAAGATGCAGGTCCCCTATGATCTCTGGTATAGAATAGTAGCTGCACGTTAAACCTTAAACATAGGTACAGTGCCGGGGGTCCGCGTTAATAGATGTTGATTGGCTTCGTTTCCATGCAATCCCTCTATTATATGATCTCTGATTATGCGAAACAAGTTGTCTTGCAGTTATTAATCCTTTTTGACCGTAAAATTTAAAATTTGCACGTTGTAAAATGCAGCGGTTGGATCTGTTTACTCGATTGATGGAGCTCTATTACAGTGGGAGTGCTTCCTAAAGGACGGGATTCCATTGTAGGTAAGACCTCTTGGCGCTAATATATACATATGGGTTAAGTTGTTGTTTGTGCCTGGCTACCGCATACATGTATATGTATGTACATGTATTGTTATAGCTATGGGTCCAAAAAATACTATTCCTACAATTGGGGGGGTTGGGGGAATCTTCGTCAAATAATCTTGGCATTGGTGATTGTAAAGGATTGAGTTTGAGTCAAGTGTCTTGTATTTTCACGCAAATCACTGGAGAACACGGGACTAATAGTTGTACACATTTGGTAAACATACTGTAGGCCCAATAACGCTACACACTTGGTGAGCTGAGCCCATTGAATTTGAGAGAGAGAGAGAGAGAGGGGGGGGGGGGGGGGGGGGGGGGCGTAAGCAGGGTAAGTTACCCCGGGCCTCAGGATGTAAAGGGGCCTCCGGGTCCAGATTATACTATCCTACAATTGGGGGGTTGGGGGAATCTTCATCAAAAGTGTGATGCTTGGCATGGGTGAGGGGCCTCATTAACTTAAATACCCCGGGCCTCCGTGCCGCTCTTAACGGGCCTGGTTGAGCCAGTAAAGTATATCGATCGCTGTGCCTAGTCGAGCCACATCCAACGTCCACTGAATTACGATATATTGTTCTGGTCTACGAGACTATTTTGGTTAACACAATTCAGAAATAAATAAAAGGATTTGTTTTAAGTTTAAACCTGGAACAATTCTTCTAATTTGATGACCCTAGAGAGATATTCACCCCCATAAACCTGATTAATATTTTATAAAATTAGAGCAAATGCCAGAGCCATTCTCAGAAGCCTTACCTGTCTGTGTTTGATGTGTTTTTCATGCCTGTGTTATGTAAATTGTTTCTAATGATAATAGTAGTTAAAAATCATTTGAAATGTCAGTTCTTGATAAGCATTTGTTTTGTGCTCTGATCGTTACATTTAGATTATGATAACACATGATCCCCTGGTTGGATAAATATTGGTCAACTAATATTACGTGCAATTGATAAACATACATGTACATGTGTCTTTGTTATGCAGATTTGGTGATCCTACATTATAGTGAAGGGTTAATGCTAATTTACAGAATTTGGGAAAACACAGTTTTCAAATGATTAGCACAGTCTACATGTGATGCATTGTAATTGGTGAACACGCCCAAATAATTAGTTTGTTTGATAATCAAATTTGGTGAACCACAGAATTTATTGTAATGACACTGTTGGACCTCAATAATTACATACACACAATTTGCCTAATAATAAGTGAAGACTCCCCAATTGGTGAACCCAAGCACATTATAGTTGTTACAATTGATGAACACATACAAAACAGCCTGATAATAATTGTCCATAAATGCTGTACTTAGAAGACTTGTATATTTAATTATTGGGGTCCACAGCCTAATAATTAGTGAACACATGGACTTCAGTGATGTTACACAATTGTTGAACACAGCCTAGTAATTAATAATTTGTGAGCCATTTGTACATGTATTTGTGTACATACATGTTGATGCATGTAGTTTACAATTCCACACAATTTGACCCAATAATTTTACATAATTAGTGGTGAACCCAAGCACATTATAGTTGTTACAGTTGATGAACACGTCCAATGATATCAACACAACATGCCAATAATTGTCAAACCTTATTCCCTTGTAGTGAGCTATGCACTCCGCTCTCATGTGCTTCCCTTCGTGCTGCTGTCCTGTGCATTCGTGGAAGGTCATCACATCACCCTATTTATGAACATGACCTTACCCTCACCACTGTTGAGGGTAAGATACCATCCTATGTCTAAATTTTTGTTCCAGCAACATCACAAGATTTAATTAATTAATCATGTGCATACAAATGTATGTGTTTGGCTAAATAAAATATTAATGTCTGTAACTGATTGCTCACAAACTGTGGGCAGTAATGACATGTGTACTATGTAGGGGCTGTGTTCACTAATTTTGTATGATTATTAGGTTGTGTACATGTAACAAACATAGTTGTTCCCCTTAATGTAATGATTGTACACAATTGTTTGAGATTGGCCCAATAACATTTAACACAGTGTTAAAGTTGCACTTAATTATGGCAGATTGGTGATATAATTATGAGCTAAGCCTATTTCTGAACACTTAAAAATTGTGTGTGCAATTTTTAGGCTGAGTACAGTGTTATCACATGCTATTGGCTGGTCAGGGTATATGCATGTACATGTACATGTACATGTGCACTGTTTTACAATTTATTTTCAACAAAGGTAAATCAAATTTTATGTACATGTACTTACATGTATCTCTGGATCACTTTTCTTTGTCTTTTAAAATTTTCAATTCAATTCAATGTCAGCTTGACACATTAATAGTTTATTTACTTATTTAATAATATATATCTAATCTACACCCGCAGTATCTAAGGAAGTGGAACAATACGAAACACTGCTGGCAACTAGCTATGAATGTTTGCAATCAACAAGACATGTGTTCAGCATTGTGAGTCACTTGCTCTTTCTTGATCTTGGGAATAAATCCTTGTTGGGATGGGGACAGCTTTTAGAATAAAATTGTTCATCTTTATTTTGTAAACTTTAATACAACACATGCATGGATAAAGTAACATTTGAACTAGCTAGCCTGTAAACCTTGGATATTGGATACTTATTTCACAAATTTGTAATCCACTCTAGAACTCAGCTACAGTATATGCTTATGAAAATTACTGATCTATTTATAAACATCAAACAATGTGATAAGATATGAATCTTTTATCCAATTCCAAATCTTAAAGTAAAGTTCCATTATGCACTACACAGGACATGTATTTATTCACATCTGTGCATTTATAGCAGAGAACACTATTAATAACCAGACCACTTTTCCATATACTATAGTCTGATTGGTGAAAAATGTTTAAAATGATGAACACCAGTCTTATCCTTGTGTACATGTAATGTGACATATTGTCTAACACATTGACCAGTAACACACGTACTTTACACAATTATTGAACCTACTCAGATCTGCTGTACATACAATATTCAACAGTCAATGCTCAATACTATTGTGTCAGTACAGTATATACATGTAGTTACATCATTTTAATTTCATTATAGTGAACATTACTATTACTGTGTGTGTGTGTGTCAACTAATTCAGTTGAAATCCTATTGTGTAATGTTTACCATGGTCAGCAATTGTGTGAAGTGTGTGCTTACCAATATATATGTATATACATGTACAGGTATAATGTATATCATAACAGACATGTAGCAGTGATAAATGGTTGAACTTAGCTTTACATGTAAGTATTGTTCAACACACTTGAGTGCAAGTGAAGCACACAATGATTGTGCAATACACTATTGGTGAACACAGCCTAATAATTGCATACAGTACATATACTGTACACATTTGGGAAGGATGGACCAATACATATGAGCCATTTGTATTTATGTGCATACGTTATGACAATACATTGTAATTACACACAGTAAGCAGTGGCCCAATAATTTACATAATCAAGTCACCCTACATGTATATAATTGGTGATCCCAAGCACATTATAGTTGTATATACAATTGATGAACACGTCCAATGATATCAACACAACATGACAATAATTGTCAAACCTTATTCCCTTGTAGTGAGCTATGCACTCCGCTCTCATGTGCTTCCCTTCGTGCTGCTGTCCTGTGCATTCGTGGAAGGTCATCACATCACCCTATTTATGAACATGACCTTACCCTCACCACTGTTGAGGGTAAGATACCATCCTCTGTCTAAATTTTTGTTCCAGCAACATCACAAGATTTAATTCATTAATCATGTGCATACGAATGTATGAACTACACACAGTTTGTGAACATTGGTTGAAATAATTTTAATGTCTGTAGATGTGTTAGTAAATTATTCACAAACTGTGGGCAGTAATGTACGATAATTCGGTTGGTGAACTTAGGATTAACACAATTGACATAATTGACATAATAATTGTACAATACACTTTTGGTGAACACAGCCTAATAATACGTAGTGAACATTAGCCTAATTATTTTGAAGTCTCCCTAATTTGGTGAACCCATATATTGGTAACACACACTTCGCACAATTCTTAACCACAGCAAAAATTAACCCAATAGGTTTTTAACTACTTGTTCACAGTTGTGAAATATTGAACATACAATTGTATCTAGACACATGTACATGTCTAAATAGTTTACTAAGCCTCCATACATGTACTGGGTGAACACACACAAATACAATTATTGGTGACCTATTGGTGAACACAGCCTTTGTGAGCGTTACAATTATTGGATCAATTTGAGATAGAAGACCATGATATTTTAATTTGACTGTGGACTATGGTTCAAACATTGTGTTAAATCATTGTGTGTGTGTGTGTTAATGTCAGTTATGTTCATTTTTACAAATATTAACTACTATTACAGTCTAGTATTTTATAATTGTACAAGTGTACATAACTGACATTAACACAAATGATGCACCTGACCAGGGTGGTGTTTAGCAACACAGCGGTATGAATGTCATTTAATGCCCTGGTTTAGTTTTGTCTGCATGGACACTGAGCTAAACATAACGATTATACACAGGTACATGTACTTGTACACGACTGGTTAACTGGTGAAAATTGTCTATATAATTTTACACACAGTAATTAGTGAACTAATAATTGCTTAACTTTGACACATTAAATTTACATTCATAGTGGTGAGCTTTTAAGAATTTTTTTTACACAAATGGCCACAGTAATTTACATGTATAAGCTTAATAATGATAATGTGGTACTGTACATTGTATACTAAGTGTGCATGTGTATGTCTAATAATAGCTGATAATTGGTAAACACAGTAGGATTGGGTAATTAAATTTATGTGTTGGTGTTTACATGTACATGTACGTCAGTAACACTATGCGAAGTACAAAATATTATTTTAATTAATATTACATAGTACATTCATTTTTATATTCTCTGTAATGTTGTTATTAATGTAATTATATAATATATGTACATGTATATAAAGGAGTTGTGTACAATTATTATGATACAGTGTTGAAATTATGATTTCTATATGCTGCATTGGGATAAAATTTAATCTTGTTTAGAGCCACAATTTATGGTGTATTATTTTTTTTGACTATTGTGTTCATTTTTTTTCGCTGCAGTCACACACATCAAAGTGACGAACAATGTGATAAGATATGAATCTTCTATCCCATTCCAAATCTTAAGGTAAAGTTCAATTATGCACTACACAGGACATGTATTTATTTGCATATGTGCTTTTATAGCAGAGAACACTATAATTAATAACCAGACCACTTTGCCATATACTATTGTCTAATTGGTGAAAAATGTTTAAAATGATGAACACCAATCTTATCCTTGTGCACATGTAATGTGACATATTGTCTAACACATTGATCAGTAACACACGTACTTTACACAATTATTGAACCTACTCAGATCTGCTGTACATGCAACATTATTTTCAATAAATTGTGTCAAACTACACGTACAGTATATACATGTACATGTACATGTAGGTAATTTCGTAATAGTGAACATTACTTTTACTGTGTGTGTGTGTGTGTAAGCTAATTCAGTTGAAATCCTATTGTGTAATGTTTACCATGGTCAGCAATTGTGTGAAGTGTGTGCTTACCAATATATATATATATATGTACATGTACAGGTATAATGTATATCATAACAGACATGTAGCAGTGATAAATGGTTGAACTTAGCTTTACATGTAAGTATTGTTCAACACACTTGAGTGCAAGTGAAGCACACAATGATTGTGCAATACACTATTGGTGAACACAGCCTAATAATTGCATACAGTACATGCACTGTACTCATTTGGGAAGGATGGACCAGTACATATGAGCCATTTGTATTTATGTGCATACGTTATGACAATACTTTGTAATTGCACACAGTAAGCAGTTCCCCGATAATTTACATAATCATTAAAGTCACCCTACATGTATATAATTGGTGAACCCAAGCACATTATAGTTGTTACAATTGATGAACACGTCCAATGATATCAACACAACATGACAATAATTGTCAAACCTTATTCCCTTGTAGTGAGCTATGCACTCCGCTCTCATGTGCTTCCCTTCGTGCTGCTGTCCTGTGCATTCGTGGAAGGTCATCACATCACCCTATTTATGAACATGATCTTACCCTCACCACTGTTGAGGGTAAGATACCATCCTCTGTCTAAATTTTTGTTCCAGCAACATCACAATATTTAATTAATTAATCATGTGCATACAAATGTATGAACTACACACAGTTTGTGAACATTGGTTAAATAAAATTTTAATGTCTGTAGATGTGTTAGTAAATTATTCACAAACTGTGGGCAGTAATGTATGATTATTAGGTTGTGTAACAAACACAGTTGTTCACCTTAATGTAATGATTGAATACAATTGTCTCAGATTGGCCCCAATAATTGTGACCTCAGCCTATTCCATAACTGGTGAACATACTCCTTACACAACGGTACACCACAGTACACATTGGCTGAATAATTCAATTTCTGATTACACAATTTATGCACACAACCAAATTTGTATATGTATACACACACTTTAATTCTACAATATGAAAACACGTTTAACACAATGTTCTACATGTAGTTGCACTCAATTACGGCAGATTGGTCCTATAATTATGAGCTAAGCCTATTTCTGAACACTTAAAAATTGTGTGTGCAATTTTTAGGCTGTGTACAGTGTTATCACATGCTATTGGCTGGTCAGGGTGTATACATGTACATGTACATGAACATGCACTATTTTTCAAGAAATAAATAAAATTTACTTCTGGATCTCTTTTAAATTTCAATTTAAATGTAATTCAATTTACATGTAGTATCAGTTTGGCACATTAATAGTGATAGTTTGATTCTTATATTTTATTAATTACTTTTTAAAATAATTATAAGTTATGCACTTGCAGTATCTAGTGGAAGTGGAACAATACAAAACATTGCTGGCAACTAGTTATGAATGTTTGCAATCAACAAGACATGTGTTCAGCATTGTGAGTCATTTGCTCTTTCATACTTTTTGCAATCACAATGACATCACATGAGATAAAAGATAAGCGTACTGGTTTCTATCATGGATCAGTGTATTTATAGAGTGTGCACAGTGTCTCTCATCCTGTTCAGCCATAAGGACTCATTGTTGATGTTCACCTGTTATTGCAGTTTCTTACATTTAGTTTCTGTTGGATCTTGGAAATAAATCCTTGCTGGGATGGGGCCAGATTTTAGAATCAATTTGTTCATCTTTATTTTGTAAACTTTAATACAACACATGCATGATCACAAGCTAGTAGAGTTCCGCATTGTAGATAAAACCATTCTCCCACCTAGGTGGTTGCAAAGCTAGCTGCTGTATACAAGTGATGACTTATTGACCTAATAATGGACGAACACAGTCTAACAAATTGTAATATTGAAAAACATTGCCTTATTCATGTTCTCAAATGTATTATTCATACATTAGAGAACTTGAAGTACATGTAATTTTGAACTCCTACACAAGTATAACATACATAAAATATTTTACATGAACATTTGGACTTAGAATTGTTTAACTCAGACTAATAATGTGTTGCTATTCATATTCACGTGAAAACTGCCTACATGTGCACAATGTATGAACACAGCCTAATACATGTACATGCATGTATGTGCTTGCAATTCTACAATACATGCAATGATTTGCGTACAATAGATTAACAATTAATTAACAATTGGTGAACACTCACAAATTGTGTGCGCAATTTTTATAGGCAGAATAATTTATTTTTAGGCCATGTACACCAATAGTTCACAAATTGTATTTTTATTGTGTGTTCACCAAGTACTTGTACATGTACGTTGAATGATGAGGCTGAATTCAATAAGTTATAGTACATGACTGTATAGGTTAATAATTTAATTTGTCTTTCTTTGAAACCATTCCAGCTAAAGTTGATGGTGTCAATAGGAAGAAGAAGACAATGAACAGAGAGAAATATTGGTCTGAGTATGAGAAATGACCGGACCATTTTGAAGTGAGTTTCACTATTGTGAACAAAGTTGTTAAAAACCCACTGAGTTAATTTTGTGTTGTGGTGTAAAGTGAGTGTTCGCCAATATAATTATATTTAGACTGTACACTATTTAACAGAATTGGAGAACACATGATTTATACACAATTATTGAACACAGTATCTGTACACAAGTCTGGTCTACATTCAATATTTTACATTTTACGTGTAGGCTTAAATATTGCTTACAATTGATTAATTGAACCTTTTATAGTAATTTGTTACAATTCATTAACAATTGGTGAACACTCACAAATTGTGTGCACAATTTTTATAGGCAAAAGAATTTATTTTTAGGCCATGTTTACCAATAGTTCACAAATTGTATTTTTATTGTGTGTTCACCAAGTACATGTACTTGTATGTTGAATGATGAGGCTGAATTCAATAAGTTATAGTACATGACTGTATAGGTTAATAATTTTAATGTTTCAGTGATTTGTACTGTGGTCAGCAATTGTGTAAACTATGTATTCACCAATAGAGTAGACATACATGTACATGTACATGTAGAAGCAATACTTTTGCACAATTGGAGAACCGTATCATGGATCAGTGTATTTATAGAGTGTGCACAGTGTCTCTCATCCTGTTCAGCCATAAGGACTCATTGTTGATGTTCACCTGTTATTGCAGCTTCTTACATTTGTATTATCCACTATGTTATTAGTTTCTGTTGGATCTTAGGAATATAATTCGTATACACACCATGTAATGTACATGTTGAGGTGAACTTAGCATTCTGGAGTTATACCAATTCAAAGATCGTGCACGACTTTTCAATCACCCTGTATATTATTTCAAAAACATAATCACATTTGTTCGACATAATATTTTATTCCATTAATGAGGCCAGGGGAGCACCATCATCAAATCCCAGCCCACTTCTCCATTTGATGAGGCTCACTGCTCCAACCCCAGCAAATGATTAATGTACATACATGTTTCTGAAGATATTCTCTGTATCTGCATCATTGGTACACTACATGTACATGTGTACTCATAATTCTACACATGTACTGTTGTACATGTATGTAGAGTTTTTTCCCATGCTACTGACTTACTGTACTACTTTCACAAGTTGTATTTGTGTGTGTTCACCAAGTACATGTATGTTAAATGATGAGGCTGAATTCTCTAAACTGTATTACATGTATAGGTTCATCATTTTACCATTTAGCATATTCATTTGAAAACGTATTGGGTTAACTAACTTGTACTTGTGGTCAACAATTATGTAAACTGTGTGTTCTCCAATAGCATATAATGCACCCATGTACATGTAATGTACATGTTGAGGTGAACTTAGCATTAAGTATCATTCAACACATTTGGTGAACCACACAATGTAATAATTGTACTGGGGTACACAGCCTATAAATTTACATACACATTTTGTGAATACATGGACTGTAGTTATTTTACACAATTGTTAACACAGTATCATTGTACAAATGTAAAAAACTGACATTAACACAAATGATGCATCTGACCAGGGTGGTGTTTAGGAACACAGTGGTATGAATAAACTGTTGCACAATTGGTGAACATACATGTAGACCCAATAATTTAACCATACATTCATAATTCATGAGCTCTTAATAATAACACAAATGGTGAACACAATAATTATTGATGAACATTATTGGTTATTGTTATACACAAGTATACATGTGCTTGGTGAACACAGTACACAATTGGGTACATGTGGATAATTGGTCTTAACATTTCATCTTAACATTGGCCCAAATTGTAGTGAACTTGGCTACATGACATGTATGTAATGGTACAAATTGTTGAACACAGCCTTATAATTGTACACAATTTGAGAACACATGGTACTGAATTGGAGAGCACACGTGAAGTAATTATATAGTAATAGTACACAAGTCTGATGTACATGTATTCATGTACATACATGTATGATACTTTACATGTAGGCTCAAACAGCCTAGACAATGTTAATGTTACAATTTTTGAGCATTGACCAGATAATTCAATTGTGCTATGCAAAGTGCATGTACTTGTAATTACATGGAAATGGCCAAAAGTGTACATGTACATGTGTAATTGTACAATATTGGTGAATACACGCACATACAATGATATAACACACATCGTTCAAGATCAAATTAAATATCATGGTCCATGCACTAGTCCATGTAGATAGCTTGAGAAACCTTTTTCACTATTTAGAACTGACTTTTTCTTAATGGTTTGTGATTTTATTTTAAACTCATGCTGCAATATATATGTACTTCCTCGATGCTGTCACAGACTTTAGTTGCAGAGTTATCTCAAATTGACCCAATAATTGTGAGCAAAGCCCATTCATGTGTCTAGAGACACATTATCTATTGTTAAATTTCACAACTGCGAACAAGTAGTTAAAAATGTATTGGGTTAATTGTGCCGTGGTGTAAAGTGTGTATTACCTGTATATAAATGCATACATGTGTAATTTGTAACCATTGAACCAATAATTTTGTGTCATTGGTGAACTAAGCCTTATATCATACAACCAACACACATGGTGAACCACACAATATTTGTACAATGCTACATGTATTGGTAAATGTACATGTACACGCAAGTTTTTAACATTGACCCAACACAAATGAGCCATTTATACATGTGTTTTATGTACATACATACATTTATAATTCCACACAATTTGACCCAATAATCTTACGTGAACCCAAGCACATTGACCAGGGTGGTGTTTAGCAATACAATGTTATGAATCTCACTTTATAATACCCTGGTTTTTTGGCCTAGACATTATTGGCCAATGTGAGCTAAACCTAACGATTGTACACAGGTACATTTACCTGTACACAACTGGTAAAAATCGGCTAAATAATTTTACATTTGTTTATAGTCTAGTAGTGTGACGTGTTAATATGCTTCTTACAGTAACAGTACATGGACATGTAATTTGTGCACTAACATTGACCCTTCAAAGATAAAAGAAATTGATATTAATAATCGTGGACAAGTTGCAGATTGCAGATATGACCTGGTTCAGTTCTGGTTGGAATCAGACACGTCATGCTCCTGGAAGAAGCTGATTGATGCCCTCTCATCCTGTGACCATGTGGTCCTGGCTGAACAATTAAAGACATTGTATAGACTATAGCATATTTATAGTGTGTTTGGAGGTAGTGTAGTGTTGGAGTGTTGTGTGATATGCTGTTCAAGCTTAGACTGTTAGTACATTTGTAGCTATAAATAGTTCAACTGATGTATGTACATGTATGTATGATGATGATGTATTACAATGTACATGTGTTTACATATAATGATACACCATGGGCAAAAGTGTGGTCTGTGGCATGTAACCATGGTGCCAATATATGGGAATTACCTACCAGGATTTATAATGTCATCTGTGTGCTACCAGACTACCTACTGGAGCATTCTGTACTGGAGCCAACATTATCTCCAGCTAATCATTAGAGCATAGATATGTCAAGTAAGCATTGTTTTTTCATCTGCCCATTCAAATACGACTAAAACTATCCTAGCTGCTCCTTGATGCATATGGACCGTGTGCCCGCCTCTGTAGTCATTTGTCATGAGCACACAGCTCCAATGCCAAGCTAGGGGAGAAAATTCATGTATGCATCCACATACAGGTTGATAAATAATACTTAGATAAATACAAAACAATATATAAATACGTATAGTCCTGTGTAGTGTGCACGTCCACATGCATGCATGGAACTACTCCCTTTTCCCTACCAGAACAATTGCACATATAACATCATTGGTCAGCTTCCCTCATCACTGCCTCCCATCCTCATCTGATAATACCTCATGTGGCTGCTACCTGTCATGAGTGTAATACACTATGTGTATTAGTGCTCAATTATATACCTTTCTGAAGTGGATGTGCTCAGTTAATACAATAGCACATCCGTAAAACCATGACCAATTTCTCAAGACCAGGACTGAGGTCAATCTCTCAAGACTTTTGTATGTAAAGGTACTGTGGCCAACAATGATGCACTTGTGGGTTTCTCTATTGGCAAGATGAGTGTTAAATTCACTTTGTTGTCATAGAACATGCTTTCCTGCACTGAAACATTGACCTCATAAATGGATGACCCCCTTTTAAAGTACAGGACAGGGGGGCCAAACTTTCAAGATAAAAGACTACTAGCATTATTTGGATGATAAAATATCATTTATACACGTGCTACATACTCATTTATGTTTCTCGCAACCATGTTCCCTTCCATTTTACACCCTTACTATCTACAACTACTAAGATACACAACATATATGTTAACTGGCTCCACATAGTGCCAGATCCTCTCAGCATGCATGGTGACGCAGCCATACAAAAATGGTATGCCGTGTTGAATTTAGAATGATTCATCATATAATTGAAAAAAAAAAAAAAAACAGATTGTGATCCCAAATTCATTTTGTGTTGATGACGGTAAAAATAACACATAAACAAATTAAAGACGTATATTAAAAGCGGTCATGAAGACAGGAGCTAGATATAGTTGGGGCGTAGCCCGACCTTCGCGTATTGGCTGAAATACGTCAACACGCGAAGGTCGGGCTACGCCCAACTAGGCAGATGCTTCGTGGCCAGGATGGCTATTAAAGATGTTCTGTTGATGTTCAATTGATCCAGCAATTATAATAGGGCGTGATTCACTTCTCTAGTGAAGACAGTGAGACTGTGACTCCATTGATTATAATCTAGCTATTAGTATGCACACACTTATGCTGAAGTGTGTATCAGAACCCTCAACGATGACTCAGAATTAATAAGTCTCAACGCATTTACGTTAGGGTAAAAGATAACGAACCAGGCCATCAATAACTCACTTCGAATTCACGAGTTACTGCATGGCTTAAGCTTGCCACAAAGAATGATAAGGTACACATATAAATAAAAACATTCTCTAACGAGAAAGTTGTTGGTATATAGGATTGACCAATGGTGGTGTAAAAAGCACGGAAACAAGAGTGACAGAAATTTGACTGGAAAATAGGCCTATATTTAGCCCATTACTCAGACATGCACTGTTATAATGTGAGTGTGCTAAATATAGGCCGATTTCAAATTTCCAGTCAAATTTCTGTCACTCTTGTTTCCGTGCTTTTTACACCACCATTGGTCAATCCTATATACCAACAACTTTCTCGTTAGAGAATGTTTTTATTTACTTGTTTCATAAGTTTTTTTTCTCCCTCAGACTGTCATATCAGTATCGTAGTGAATAATCAAACTTTGGAAAGGTCAATAATCACTAGAATGATAGGACGATCCATTTCCACCCCTGACTTTATCTCTTAGTGCAATAAACTAAATAACTAAGTAACTATAATAATGGTAATGATAACTATAACTATTTTTATATAGTGTACAAATTGTCCTTGTTCTTGAGGGCGGCTGCGTCCTCCCCAGCCTTCTATCCCGCCAGGTTCTGACCATGTTGTGTGCAAGGGTGGCAGTACTTCTGCTGCTGCTTCTGCTGGTGGTAGGGGGCAGTGCAGCTAGTGGTGGTAGTGGCGGGGTCAGTGCTGCTGTTTCTGCTGGTGGTGGGGGATAGGGGGCAGTGCAGCTAGCGCCGGTGGCAGTGTTGCTGCTGCTGGGAGTGGGGGACTTGTAACAGCCTTTTGGGCTAGCAATTACAAGGTTCATATACAAGGAGTAGTTATATGGGAGAAGGATATGGTTTGCAGTAAATTTCATTTCAGCCCTGGCAACTGCAATTAAATTCATACATAGTTGCAGGCAAGCCCTAACATGTAGACTATACATCAGATAAGGAAGCCTTTTTGTACAACAGATTTAACATGGCACCCCAGTTTCAATAGATTCATACTGCATGCACAGGCAGGCATGCCCTTACATGTATAGCAGCTAGTGCTGGTGGTGGGGGCAGTACTGCTTCTGCTGGTGGGGGGTGTTGCTTCTGCTGGTGGTGGGGTAGGGGGCAGTGCAGCTAGTGCTGGTGGTGGGAGTAGTGCTGCTTCTGTTGGTGGGGGGGTGCTGCTTCTGCTGGTTGGGACGGGGGGTACTGCTTCTGCTGGTGGCGGGGGTAGGGGGCAGTGCAGCTAGTGCTGGTGGTGGGAGTAGTGCTACTTCTGCTGGTGGGGGGGTGCTGCTTCTGCTGGTGGTGGGGGTAGGGGGCAGTGCAGCTAGTGGTGGTAGCGGCGGGTGCAATGTTGCCGCTGGTGGTGGGGGGACAGATCTTGTAACAATCTTTTGAGCTAGCAATTACAATAGGCATCATTTACTTCACTTAGAAACTCACTATCCCTAAGATTACCATTTTCAAGACCACCATTATAGTCCATAGTGCATGAGATTTGGATTCATACAAGGAGTAGCTATATGGGAGAAGGATATGGTTGCAGTAATTTTCATTTTACCTACTCAGCCCTTGCAATTAAATTCATACAGTTGCAGGCAAGCCCTATCATGATGTCACCCCAGGGTCAATCTTAACCATTTCATCACACATGTGTCTGAGTTTCAGAAACAAAATATATCCATGAACTAAACATACTAACATATGTAAGAATGTAGATTATTAACTCTTGACTTCAATGATTTCATGCGTTATGACCTTTTTATTTACATACGCAGCTGGAATCTATAGCTACCTTCCTATCTTTTAAATTCAGCGTAGGAACAGAAAACTATGTGCCAATATCAATTTGAAGCCTAGATTTTAAAAAGAGCACTTTTTTCTCATTTTTTCTTGAAGCAATATGAAGTACCTAGTCTTGGTGTCCTATGTTCAAGATTGGTAGATGGAATTCCAAGGTGTTATTGAACAAATGTAGAGGACTCTTACGAATCCTTATAAAGGCGATAATTATCCACAATGCCTGCGTGTAC